>OX940810.1:17736130-18177028 GCA_954870605.1 Acer campestre
ATATAAAACAAAATAAAAATGGCTTAATATAAATTAAGCTTTAATTTTGACGGATCCGACAGATTGGTGGATTTTCATATGGAAATCCAAGATCCGATCTAATCCAATAGATTTTATGATCCATTCATACATGTCCTCAAATCCGATCCAATTCAATAGATTAGATCGGATCCTATTGGATTTTGATTGAATTGGATCTTACACACCCCTACAAAATGGTGTATTCAAACGCGATTTCCAAATTATATTATTAATATTCTATTACTAGATTCATGTCTCACTTGGCTCAACGTGAATATAATGTGATTGTCTTCTTTGTATGCATCCTGAAATACATATGATGCATTTTCTACTCTAACATCAAGCAAAATTTGCTAATTAATAGTGAAATCCGAGTGGCAAGATGCACCATGGTTGAGGGTGCATCGATCTTTTACTCTGATTTCATTGACCAAGCCTGGGTAATTTTGTTGGCTGAAGACTCTATGCTGATGTGAACTTGAAGACTGTACGGTGACTAGAGTCTGACAATGGTTAATTGATATCTCATTCAACTCAATATTTATTTGCCACCCTAAAGCCTGCCATAGATGTTTCAATGTTTAATTCACATTTCACTTTCATCATTCATGATTCATGTGGGTTCTCTGTCACTATCCTCTGCAGTAGGGTCTGTTACTATCCTCTGCAGTAGGGGCCCTTACGATTCAATAACCTATATATATAGTGTTTCTATTATCAGTTCGTCCTGATAATACATATATTAGGAAGAAAAACGTGGATCATAGATTATGAATAAGTTTCAACAAGTGCATACACTTTGAGTCAAAGCAAGAAAATCCAGTGGTTCACATTATTCGTTCTAATATATTTATTGTTATGACGAACTGATAATATAAAATATGTATATATATATATATTCAAGTCAATGTCCACTAATGTAAATATATAAGAACATTGAATATGAGCCACTTATATTCCATACTTTGACTTAATATATATGAATTTATCAAAACTTCTTCATAATAAATAACTCATATTCGCATTGATGTGACATATATATATATATAAAAAGGGGCAGAAGAGTGTAGAGGCGAACAGGGTCATGGCCCCATTGACTTTTAATATATCTAATTTAAGAGGTATAAAAAAGTCTTTACACGATAATGTTATTAAAAAAAAAAAAAAAAAAAAAAAAAAAAAAGCTAACTATTAATTTGTACTCATTCACAAGTCTATTGCACTGTATTTTTTTTTTTTTTTTAGTTTTTAAAATTATATATATATAAGTACTTTTATAGTTTTTCTATTATCAGTTCGTCCTGATAATAAACATATCAGAATAAAGAATGTTGACCATAGATTATAAAATTTTTTTGACAAGTGCATACATTTTGAGTCAACGTATGTAAATATAGTGATCTACATTTTTCGTCTTGAATAAAGATATATTTATTGTCAGGACGAACTGATAATAAAAAATATAATTACTTTTATATCCTCACTTGTAATAAAATATAAATATAATTGTACTCATTCACAAAATGAGTGCCATGTGTGATGTGTCCCAACTCCCAAGTCCCTCTTATCAACAAACTTGAGAAAAAAATAAAATTAAAAAAACAAAATTAACCTCACAAGGCCACAAACCACAAAGTCCCTACCACTCCCAAAATTCCCAACCCAAATGACCCATCCTGATAAGCAAAGTTTCTTATGCTCACTGCTCACTTCTCTTGCTATTTTATCCTAAACAATTCAAATGGTAGATTTTATTTCTCTTTTCCATTTCAATTATATATATATATATATATTTAAACATCAATTAGGTATTGTTTAATTTATATATTTTGATAGAGAAAATGCTAAAATTTGAAACTGAAAATGATAGAGTTCATACTTCTTCAATGACTTATTGAAATTTTTATGTTTTGTGATTGTGAATTTATGATAGAAGCATTTTATGCTTTTTGGTCTTTTGGGTATACTTCCAATTAAACTTGATGATTGTGTATTTTTGTTACTATCATGGTTACTTGATTTTGTTACTCAAATTTCATATTTATTAAACTCTTGTAATTTTATGTGTTGATTCTATTATTGATAAATAAAATGCATATCAATGTATGATTTGGTATCTAAAAAATTTGTGTAAATTTTGCTTTAAACAAATTTAGTTGTATTTTTATTATGGTTTTTATAAGGTGCTAATATATAAGGTGCTAATATTGTCATTTCCTCTAATGTAATTGAAAATTTATATAAATATGTTCAATGGTTTTCAGGTTTGTGCTTCCTAATAATCATCTTGAAAATCATAGTTATGCTTTTACTCTAATTTATTTTAGCCTATGTAGGAAAAATTGCTAATTTGATTTTTTATGTCATCATCATGCATACACCGAAAATTTGTTACACAAACTTTGACCTCCCAACTTCAAACTTCTAGTACCGCCCTTGTATATATATAACACTAGACCAGCAAAAACCTTTCCATATAGAGATATATTTAAAATAGGTACCTATTTCTATCAAATTGGAAGACATGATTCTAATGAAATATTTGGAGGGACAGCCGACAGTCACCATCTGGTCTATCTCTCATCTCCATATAAGTGCCTCCGAGAGAATAATTAAATATTTTTGTTTTCATGTGAAATTTAATAGATAAGGACATACTTCGATTTTTTATGTTTGATTTTCTTAAATACTTAATAGATCTAAGTAAAAAAAAAAATTACATACATTGACCAATGTTATTAAGATTTGAAGAAGTTTTACGAAAATTCGAAACTCTCAAAACCTTCAACAATGCTATGAGATGAAACTATTTTTTATTCATATTTTATGTATATAACAACTTAATATTTGGTTTTGTAAAATAAAATAAATAAATAATTGAGAGGGGAAAAGAGGTGGAAAGAAGAAGATATAAATTTTTTCACTATGAGGTTTGTTTAGTAACATAAATGGCAGTCAATGATCTCAAAAGAATAGAATAATGATAGAATATCAGTTACAATAAATATATCAGGAGGAAGAATATGGACCACTAAATTTACATAATTTGACTCAAAGTGTATACACTTGTCAAAACTTCTCCATAATCTATGATCCATATTCTTTGTCTTGATATATTTATTGTCAGGACGAACTGACAATATAAATGCCGCATATATATATATATATATTTGAAAGAATATAACGAAGATTCTTTTAAAATCAATCCATATTAAAAAGGAATGATTTAATAAGGGGTACCATCTCTAATACCTAGGAAAAAAAAAAAAAAAAATACTGCCTTGGATCTAATGCGCTTCGCGCATAGTATTTTTTTAATGAAAAACGTTCAGCATGTGAACAATAATAAAATGGAAATGCACATCTCTTTTCCAATTCCAATGAATTCCCAACTACGGTACCTCTCTCATTATTCAGCATCATCAACTAATTAATTTAGGAGGTAATTCTATTTGTAAATTTTGTATTTATGTATGTTCTGTATTACAATACAAGAGTGTTTATATAGCAACAAGGGAAACCCTAAAAACCCTATTAATGATAGAATAAGGAAAGATGTATAAAGAAAACATCATTTATAAGATTGTAGGAGTTATATTCTATAATCTAAGATGACAAAGGTAATATCGTAACACTCCCCCTCAAACTGGACGGACGTGGACGAACTAGTTTGTTTGTGAGATGCATGTGATGACGTTTGTGAAGACCCTTGGTGAGAAAGTCAGCAAGCTGATCATCAGAGGGGACAAAAATAACCCGATGGCAACCGAGAGCAACTTTTTCACTTACAAAGTGGTAGTCCAATTCAATATGACGAGTGCACACATGATGAACTGGGTTGGCAGCGAGATAGGTAGCACTGATGTTATCACAGTAGAGCAAGGTGGGAGAGGAAACGAGGCAGCCAAGTTCATGAAGGAGGAAGCTAACTCACACTATTTCTACACATGCGTGAGCCAATGATCGATATTCCAACTCAATGCTAGAGCGAGCAATAGTCTGTTGCTTTTTAGAACACCATGAGATAAGAGTTGAACCTAAGAATATGAGGTAGCTAGTAGTGGAGCGTCGAGTGTCAGAATAGCCAGCCCAATCCGTATCAGAGAAAGCTCGAATGGTTAGCGGTTGGGAAGAGGAGCTAATAAGAATTCTATGATCAATTGAGCCTTTGAGATAGCGAAGAATCCTTTTTACTACGATTAAATGAGGTTGGCACGGGGCGTTGAGAAATTGAGCAACAGTGCTAACGGCGAAGGCAATATCAGGACGAGTCAAGGTCAAGTACTGTAAGGAGCCAACCAAATGGCGAAATTCTGTAGCATTGTCGAGAGGATCACGTCTATTAGCTGAGAGCTTCACATTGGCAGCAAGAGGTGTAGAACATGGCTTGCACTCGGTCATGGAGTTGTGGTGAAGGGGATCCAACGTGTATTTTACTTGTGAAATATGTAAACCTTCCGAATGAGGGTTAACTTCAAGACTAAGGAAGTACAGCAATGAACCCAAATCCTTCACATCGAATTCTCAGCCAAGTTGGTCTACAAAAAGAGTTATAAAATCGGCATGACTACCGGTTAAGACAATATCATCAACATATAACAACAAATAAAGAATATGATTTTCATGTCGATATATAAAGAGTGATGGATCAGCTTTGCTTTGATTGAATCTAAAACGAAGCAAGAACATGTTAAAATGACTAAACCATGTTCGGGGTGCCTGTTTTAGTCCATATAATGCATTTTGTAGTTTGCAAACATGTTGTGGACTCTGCGGATCTACAAAACCAGGTGGTTGAGTCATGAAAACATCTTCATGGAGAATACTATTTAAGAAGGTATTTTTAATGTCCAACTAGCGAATAGGCTAAGAATTTGTGACAGCAAGATAGAAATATGCGAATTGTGGCAAGTTTGACAACAGGGCTGAATGTTTCATCATAATCAAGTCCAAGCTGTTGATGAAATCCCTTTGCAACAAGTTGGGTCTTGTATCGTTCTATAGAGCCATCGGAGTGATGCTTGATTCGAAAGACCCACTAGCACCCTACCGTATTATGAGAAGGAGATTGCGGAACCAGAGTCCAAGTGTCATTCTTGATAAGGGCAATGAATTCTTCAGCCATAGCACTACGCCAATCAGAATGTTTGACAGCTTGCGTGAAGCATGTTGGTTCAAATGGTTGAGATATGACTGATGCATGTGTTTGAGAAAGAGGATAACTGATGGTGCCATCGTTACGGACTTTGGGCTGTCGAACACCATCACGTAACCGAGTGGTCATGTGATGACCAGGCAATGGTGGAGCTGACGGGACTGGTGTTGAGGAAGGTGGCAGCATGGCTTATGGTACTGGTGTACCAATAAGTTCCTGCATGGCTGGAGCTTGTTCTGGTTAAGGTGGACAAGGCAACTCAGTTAGCTCGAGGTGGCTTGGAGTCGTATTCTCAACTGCAGTGGGTGGTGTATTGAGGTGGTGAAGCTCCAATGTGGCCAACGGTGAAGGATCACACAACACCTGTTTGATATCAAAGGGAAATTTATATTCGTTAAAAATAACATGACGTGAAATATATACCCGTTAATTTACCTAATTGATACATCAATAACCCTTATGATGAGAACTGTAACCTAGAAAAATATATTCAATGGAACGAGGTTGAAGTTTATTTGAGACATATGACCCAAGATGAGAAAAACAAGCGCACCCAAAGATGCGAAGATAACTAATGCTAGGATTTTGACGAAAAAACATGTAGTATGGAGAGGACCACTCGAGAGTTGGTGTAGGTAGGAGGTTTATTAGATAAACCGAGGTTAAGGCTACCTCAACCCATAAATTGAGCGGTGCATGAGTCGTAGTTAATAGTGTGTGAGTCATGTCCATAATATGACGATGATTGCATTCGGCAAGTCTGTTTTGCTGAGGTGTCTGAGGGCATGAACGACGTTGGTGGATGCCTAAAGTGTGACAATAATCTGTGAATTTTTGAATTTAGAATTAACATATTTGTTAACAGCCTTTTTTGACAGGGGTCCAAAGAAGAATTTTCCATCCTTGCCAAGATCACTTAAAGTAGAATGACACTACAGGGAGCATTTAACTGCCCCGGGAAGAAGATAAGACTGGTATACCCAGTCACACCATCTATTAATCAAGATCGGGGTTACCTAGATTCCCGGGTACTAGGAAACATCAAAGTCAAGGTCCTGAGGACCCCACTACCACACTATTCCGGTACCTTGATACCCGAAGAATACTAGTATCATGGTCTAACGACATGTAAAGTACCCGATACCCCGATCCCTCCTAGAACCGGTCTACCAGGCAGTAGGAATCATGGTAACGAAGGAGTTTTCAATACATTAGAAGAGAAGACTATCAAGGAATGAAGCCTGCTTTCCTTTCAACCTTATTAATAAAGATAGTCAACTCTTTAATGGCCATTCACAACGCCATTAATGAGAAATCAGACAACTCTTTAATGGCCATTCATAACGCCATTAATGATAAATCAGTCAACTTCATCAATCCTACCAAAATGGAAGTCATTTACTTGATTCTAGGGACATGGCCACCATCAACGCCAATTCCCTTAATTAATAAATGGTTGACCCAGTTAACAGAGTGGGCAGTAAGACTTAGAACCTATAAATACTACAAAACTCTCTAAAGAGAGGGGATCTTCTTTTCCTACAAGACAAGATCCTTTCGACTGATTCCAGAAAAGGCATACACCTAACTTATTATTGTAAGCTATCCTGAGCACTTATGTTATATTATTTTCCTACTTGTGTAAGCTCCCCAGAGCACGCCTTATTCATAAATATATAAAGAGCGGTCACTCTCTCCACTGGATACTATTGATGGGTTTTTCAGCATGTGATCATGTGTGATGATTTTCCCCCTAGGCCAGTCCACTTCTATCAAAAGACTTGTCATTCTCTCCCTCGTATATCTTTTATTATGCATGTATGTGAGTTAGACTTTGACCCCGCTGGTCTTAGCTCTCTTATCCACCTATCTGCATGCTAAGTCACACATAAAGAAAGAGAAAGAACTTTCGAACTAGCTAGAAGAACCGGGACGAGCTCCATCCTCGACTGGAAGGACCGAAATGTGAAGAACCACTACCGAGTTGTCTCATCCTTCATGACCACATCTATATCATTGAAGAGCACATATCCCTCCTTCTTCATACTTGCTATCAGGGTCGGGGAACTGCAAAGGAAATCTAGAGAAGAGTACTAGATACCAGGTACCGAATACCGAGTACTAGGTTAGGTACCGGATATCGGGTATGAGGTACCGATGACCGGGTACCGGGACCAGGTACCATAACGAGGAC
Source organism: Acer campestre (assembly GCA_954870605.1). Lineage (NCBI taxonomy): Eukaryota > Viridiplantae > Streptophyta > Magnoliopsida > Sapindales > Sapindaceae > Acer > Acer campestre. The sequence goes on from OX940810.1 coordinate 17,743,501, forward strand.
AAGGTACCACGACCAAGGACCGAGAGCCAGGATATTTTTTCCTTATCCTCGATGCCCCGACAGGTGGGGTACCCGTACCTCTCCCCCTCCGACCGGGGAGTACTGCTCCATCTAGTTTAAAAGTTGTTAATTGGAAATCCACCCCTCTGACAATTTTCCATTAACAATATTCAATACCACCATCACTTTGTAAATTTTGAATTGAGGATTTAAATAGATTTTTGACCATAGCAACTAAAAGTATACAAACAAGGTTAAATTGCTTAAGACGTACCTAGGGGGGGGGGTGAATAGGTTTTTCGCCTAATTTCAATCCCTTAAACAAACTTACGTTTGCCCCTCAAGGTAGCCTTACATACAACACAAACATTGCGGAATCATACTAAGACAAGTTATCATGTGATCATTCATACATTGTCTAAGTATCAATAAGTTGTATGAGGTATAAAGAAAATACAAAAACAATTAACAAGAATACTTGTATATCAATATATGTTCAATCGTTACAAGTATATACAAATATTGCTCTACATAACATTCTAAACAATATACAAAAGAAATGTAATTACAAATATGATCAAAAGAATATATTTACAAATCACACTTTACAAAATCTTGTATCCAAAACATCACAAGTGAAGATTGTACTACAAGATTAAAGCATATACAAAAACAAATATAAAAGATAGAGATGGAAAGAATTAACACAAGAGATTTTTTAACGTGGTAAAACCTCCAAGGAGGAAACATCCACGGGTTGAATTACAACCATTGGGTACTTATATATATTTGGAAAGTAAATTAGAAATTCCACAAAATGACCAATCCTAGATCACCAACCCATGTGGAGTCTATATTTACCCAATCCCTATTGGAAGATACAAAATCCCTCAATGATGTAAACCACCACATATTGAAACTTATACCAAACCAACATCGTTGGAAGATTAGAAATTCCTCAAGAGTGCATACATATCCCATGTACCCCGCTCTATCGGACTCTATGTCTAACCAAACACACAGGCCTACCAATATATAAGCCAACTCTCTATATAAGGCACATGTGCCTCTAGAAAGCCTCCCATGCATGACTATCCAAGTCCTCCCGACTCTAGCCATGACTTCTTGCTTGTCTATCCAAGTCCTCCCGACTCTAGACAAGACTTCTTGCTTACCTATCCAAGTCCTCAAAACTTTAGGCAAGACTTCTTGCTTGGCTATCCGAGTCATCCCAACTCTAGCCAAGACTCCATGCCTTTTACAAGGACTTCCTAGTGTCATCATGTGAATGCAAATGATGCAAACAATCAAAACAACATAGAACATGTGATCAATACATTCCATGGAACAACTAGATCTAGAGATGTGAAAACACAAGCAATAGAAATCTAGATGCAAAATCACGAATGAAAACCTAGAGCATGTGAAAACAATTAACACATAAAACTACTAGATTCATTCATACAAATAACACTTGAACAATTCATATACATGAGGCACAAGTTCAAGGTATTATAAACATACATAAAAATGCTAGAATCACAAAATGTATTCAACAAGTATTCTAGCAAAAGATTTAGAGATAGGAGATTATGTTAAAAACAAATCAATCCTAAATATCTCTAAAAACACATACAAAGGCTCTAATCCTAGATTTCATCAATCATGGATGAAAGACACATATAAAGGATTATTAATCATAAAATGCATCAATCAAGTCTCAAATAATCCTAGATATCAATCTAATCACAATACAACTTCCAATCATGTTAAAATCAAAGAATCCAAGATTCTAGTCAACATGTGTCTCTAATTAGACTATTCAATTAGATTGATTATGAAGTTATCTTTCTCAATAGCATTCACCAAACATACATATACATATAGAAGAAGAAACCCCAAGCAAATTGAAGGTTTAAAAAGATGAAATCACCAAGTTATGAACACTACCTTGATTTCACGAGCTGGTTCGGTTTTCTGAGTAGATCACTCCGAAGATCAATCAAACAGCTGCAAGATCACTTGGAAAAGGTAGAAGACTCGATTACGAACAATCTCCAACTTGAATCACTCAATTCCGACTCCGTATGAGAAAGTTATAGTATTTGGAAGTTGAGAAAATTGGAGAGAAAAACATAGACGGGATTTCACAATTTTTCTTCTTAGAAAACAAATGGAAGGAATTGGAGAGATTTAAAAAGAATGGGAAGAAGGGCATTTTTGTCCACAAAAAAATGAAGACCAGACCAGCCTTCCCACATGTGGGGCGCGTGTGGCACACACGGCCAGAGAGCTGGCTGGGCCATGTGGCACACGGCCTCCACACGTGGAAGCCTAGCCAAGGCCTTTGGCCACCAAACTTCTCCCACGCACCTCTCACGTTCTTCAGCCGTATTCGGGCATCCGAACTCCGATTTTGAATCCGTTTTCGGATTACGAACCATGACTCCCTCACGCACAACGAAGACTATGAAACTTTGACAAATAGTTGAGAATTTATCTCGGAAAACGACGATGAACACAACTCAATGAATGAGAACGAAAAGTAGCGTAGCTACATCGTTTGGACTCGAAACTTAACATATGAGTAACCGAAATGACTGGGACTCAATAAGGAATCAATTAAGATCAATTACAAGTCCAAAACAGAAGAAACACAAATATACAAACACAAGTTCACATATGAATGCCATTTCCTAGATATAGTCCTAGAACATGCAACTCTAAAATGTATGAGCATTTGAGTTCAATGCATGAGCATACAAAATCATGTGAATATGTTATATAAATGGTGCACAACGATGCATGGACACTTATGAATGATTTGTGTGTGTGTGCCTATGCCTTGTAAGAGGAATGAGGTCAATTATACCTTTGATGAGCAATGAAGCTAATTCCTCTTATCAAGCCATCATCTTGCATGTACCGTAGTCAAATCTTTCTTTGAAGCTTTGTATCATCATCAATATGAACACATAAACATTACAAGATAAACACATTTTGATATGGAATATATGCCAACAACAACCAAAAAACCTAACAGCAACAAAGTTGTAAAAATATGTAAAAACTTTAGACTTTGATGCATTAGATAAATTCATGAGTAGCGCGAAAATTATTCAGTAAACAAAATATGATATTTAAATCCAGAAATAGTGGTAATAGAGGACATTCACACATCATAATGAATTATAGAAAATGGAACAAATGCATAGGTTTTATTGGAAGTAAAGGGAAGTTTGTGAGACTTGTAAGTGGCACAGTCATTACAAAAAGTAAAATTGCTTGAAAAATAAGATCCTAAAGAACTGAAACCCAATTGACGGATGACGGTAGATGACAGGTGACCAAGACGAAGATACCAAAGATTTGATACGGTTGCTGCCAAGGCGAAAGGCTATGGTTGCGAGAACGAATAAAGACCATCCTTACATGTGCCCTGAAACAGTGGAACACCTGAGGTGAGATCAGAGATCATATAACATGAGGGAGTGAAGGTAAAACTAATAGAATTATCCTTAGTGAAACATGCAACATACATTAAATTCTTATTTAGAGATGAAACATGAAAAACATTATTGAGAGAAATTTTTGGAGAGCCTAGAGATACATGAATATTACCAGTGTTGGTAATAGGAAAAGAAGCCCCATTACCGAGTAGGATAGAAGTATTATCATTAAACGGAACAGAATCTGGAGGAACAGTGCTTGTCATATGATGAATGACACCGGTGTTAGGATACTAGGTAAAATCAGGAGGAGGCGGATACAGAGTGACATACATGCCTGTAAAAGGAGCAGTAATGGATTCAGAACCATGATAATGGTGAGGATAATTTGAACATGAATGCTGAGGAGTTGAGCACGTTGAGCACCATTGTGATGCTTGAGCCTAAGATGGATGAGCACCAAGAAGACCACGACCACTATTCTGTTGTGGCAAATAATAATCACGATCGAAACCATAAATTGAGTAATCAGGAGTGGAATGCCAATGGGTATGACCACGTCCACATGAATTGCCACAATGGCCATTACGACCATTACCATATGACTGTCTATGATCATATAAAGGATCGTGAGTGATATTTGTAGTGGAAGAAGGAGATTGAGTGGGGACAATGGCTGTGGTATTGTCAAAATCAACTGGTTTGGTACGCAGCAACTGAGATTCATAAGAGAGAAGGCGTGCGCGAATGTCTTCAGATCTTGGCGGAGGAGGAAAGTTTAAGATTGCCGTGACAATCATGGCATAATCCGGACCGAGACCTCGGACAACAGTAGTGACCAGATCAGTAGATGAGACCGGTTCACAAATGACTGTAAGAGAGTTAGCAAGAGATTTAGCATGTTGAAGGTAGGCAGAGATTGTTTTTGTACCTTTTGTCATATCCATAAGCTGAAAACATATGTTGGTTGCGTTAGCAACCAATTGTTGGGAGAAATTGTCTTTAAGACATATCCACATTTCCAAGACGATGGATTTGCCAATAATCAGGGAAAGCATCGGCTTTGTCATAGTAGTCACCAAATAACTGACAATGAGTTGGTCTTGCTGAACCCATTTAAGATAGGTGGGGTTGGGACCAGCGGTGACGTTATCGGTAGCGGGAACTGTAAGAGAAGGGGTCGGCATAATATTATCAACGTAGTGGTACAGACCATGGCCAATGAGGAACAATCGTAATTGAGCAGTCCATAGGAGATAGTTGGACTCCGATAGTTTGAGGAAATTTACAATGGTAGAGCCGGGTAAAGAAGGTGTTTGGGAGGAAGAAGAGGTTAAGGAGGAAATGAAGGAGGCGGTGGTGGCCATGACAATTTGCGGAAGAGAGGATCAAATTTTTTTTTATTTTTTTATTTTTTATTTTTTATTTTTTTTAAGGTTTTCATTAGATAGAAAAGCAGCTCTGATACCATATAAATTTTGTAATACTGTATGTTCTGTATTACAATACAAGAGTGTTTATATAGCAACAAGGGAAACCTTAGAAACCCTACTAATGATAGAATAAGGAAAGATGAATCAAGATAACATCATATACAAGACTGTAGGAGTTATATTCTATAATCTAGGATGACAGAGGTAATATCGTAACACTACTTCCCCTTTATTTATTTATTTATTTTTAAGGTTCTGGACCAGGTGGATTTCCACCGTAATTTGTTTTACCATAATATGTTTTCTAGCCACGTACATAGTTTTAATTGTTTTTAATTGACAAAATATGAAATTGTGAATCATAGTCCCACATCATTTGGGCATTAAGGGGGAGTGCAATATATAAGTATGAGGCAACCCTCACCCTACAAGCTAACTTTTAGAGTTGAATTAGGCCCAAAACTACTTTGATAGAAATATCCCCAAGACTAAATGTCCCAAATCCCCTCATTTAATTGCCTTCCCCCTAAATTCTCCCTATTGTTGATGGACGGCCAAGCAAAACATGAAGAGAGAGATGCCAGAGAAGACACCAGAATTACCTCCTCGCAATTAGCAACCAGTTCTTTGACCCGCGATAGCTTTGTGTTAGAAAACATTTAAAGTAGTATTTTTTTATTGAGCAAAATTCATAAATAGCCCTAAAATTATGGGTCTATTCAAAACTATTGCTTTTCAATAAGTTTTCTTTTTTTATCCTAGAGAAATGTTTTTTGGACAAGTATGCCCTTACTACATACTTAATGTGCCACTTTATTACGGTAATTTTTTGAAATTTGAAAGAAGTAATAAAATAAAATTTTTTTAAAATGAATTGAAATTAAAAACCATTTTGATGTCTTAACTTCGAAAAAGCAGTGGTTTTCAGAAAGTGGCTTTTTCAGAGAGAAAATAGTGTGGACAGAGAAAACCGAAGACGGGATTTGGTCGCTGACGACGAACTGTTCATCAACAAACAGTTTCATTATGGAGAGAGAAAGTCTCTGAAGGTATATTCCTTATTTCGATTAAAGATTGAAGAAATTTGGGTTTGATTATTGTGAACATTGTCTGTGTTTTTTATGAATGATTTTTTAGTTTAAGGTTGAAATTACCCAGAATGGTTACATGGTAAATTGACTTTATGATTGAGCTTGTAAACCATAGTATAAGTCATCGTGAAAGGAAGTTCGTTATTTGGCATTTAAGGTTTATGGGTTTGATGCATGTCTTGTAAATTAGTAATATTATCATGTAAATTGTAAATTGAAAAGTCATTTTAGGTTGTAACCATTCTGGTTAATTTTAAATTCCCAGAATGTTTACACACTAAAATTACTTTTCAGTTAAGCGTGTAAAACTTTGTATATTTCATTGTGTAAGGGAGTGTTGTATAAAACATGTAAGGATGTTGGGTGTGATTTTGTGAACTTGTAAATTTCCCAGAATGGTCACACGCTGAAATGATTTTACAATTAAACGTGTAAACCTTTGTATAGTTCATCGTGTAAGGAAGTCACCGTGTAAGGATTTTGGGTGTGATTTTGTGAACTTGTAAATTTCCCAGAATGGTTACACGTTGAAATGATTTTACTACTGAGCGTGTCCTTTGTACAGTTCATCGTGTAAGGAAGTCAGCGTGTAAGGATTTTAGGTGTGATTTTTGTGAACTTCTAAATTACCCAGAATGATTACACACTTAAATGATTTTACAATTAAGCGTGTAAACTTTTGTATAGTTCATCAAGTAATGAAGTTTGCTATTCAGCGTGTAAGGATGTTTGGTGTATTTTTTTGAACTTTGTCTGTGTTTTTATCGTGTAATGAAGTGTGTTATAGTTTTTAATTATTCTGGAAATATTTGCAGTTTGTAACCAGACAATGCGAACGTATAAGAGAATGAGATCGAACCAGATAATTCAGATGGCAGAGAATGAAGATCGAGCAGAGATTGAGAATGTAGCAGAGAATGTAAATGTACCAGAGAATGTAGCAGAGGCTGAGAACCTAACAGAGATTGGGAACGTACTAGAGAACGACGAGCATGTACAACAGACTAAGAACGTAGTACATAATGAACATGCATCAGAGAACAAAGACCTAGATTAGTATTTGGTACACCTGAGGAATACGTGGGCATATGACATAACGATAATAGTGCATTGCAAACTGAAATTTATCCATGACATCAAGAGGGTGTTGGAGGAATGAGGTGAGTTGGCATATTTCAAGAAAATATGTTTCGGGCATTACTTGGGTCTACTAGAATACATACGAGGTTTATTTCAAGCACAGTACATATATAACCTATTGCCTCGCCAAATTCGATTCCCGGGTGCCAGTGAGGTTGAGATGTGGTTTTCTTTGGGGAAGAACAAGGTTAGACTAGGAAAGAGAGAGTTTTGTTTGTGCACTAGGTTGAAGTTTGGTGTTTTACTAGATATCTTTTTCAGAAATTACGTACCAGTGCCAAATGGGATCCACATCAGATATTATGGTGGAGACGGAGGTTTATTATTGGATGATGTTCTAAACACTTTAATGAGTGGGAGTTTTCAAAGAGAGGGTGATGCTTAGAAGATGTCACTTATGTTGTTTGCAAACAACATTCTATTCGGCCATGATTACATGAGACAAGTTACGTACTGACTAATGACGTTGGCTGAGGACATAGAGGCATTTAATTCATTCCCATGCGATCATTACATATTCAAGATGCCATTGCACTACACCTGAAGCGGTTTTAAGGTGCCGGAGCCAATGGGTCATACAAGAAGATACAACCTATACGGTTTTGTTTGGAGAGTTCAGGTATCGTGCAAAGTTTACAATTATCGAATGTATTCTTATAATTTTTAGGTTATCATTTTATTCTTCTAATAAACCGGTTTTTTTTCTTGGTAGTTCTAGGAAATGGAGGCCATCAAATTGATGGGGAAAAAATTAGGCAACAACTTCACTCCTTATGGATGCCCCCGTTTAAAAAAAAATAGGATTTTATCAAACGGGCATCAACTATGTCTAAAACATTGTTGGAGAAAGAGACTAAATGAGAGGTAAATGTACATTTGGTAGATTATTTTAATTTGTTTGCTATTTTGTTACTAATTGAAAGGGTAATATTTTTTAGTTCACTGGATTAGCCGAGATCTCTCCTACTTGAATGGAGGTAAAAGAGGATTACTTGAGAGGCATTGACGATGATATGTCCGAAGGACCTCAGTTTGTACCTTTGAAGGATTTCGTGAGCAAAGAGGATAGAGCGAAGCCGTCATCGAAACAAATCCATAAGAAAAAACGAACGTGATACCATGGTCCTAATGAACCGATTAAAAGACGACGGAATTTGCTAGATGCATCACCACATAGGCGCACCACTGGGTATGTCCGTGACAGACCTGATCTGTCAACCCCACCTTTGGACGAGACACACTCGCCTCTCCATCATCCATCCTCAGGAGGGATACATACCGGATTGCCATCGTCTAACAATAACCACAAGACTTCATCTCCTACTTATCAGCATCAACCTCCACCTTTACCAGTTCATCGTAGACATCATTTGAAAAGATCATAGGTGATTATTTTTATTATATTATGCTGTTTAAATAAGGAACATTATCATTAAAATTAATTTACATTGTTTTGGGATCAACCTCTATTGCAATTCCAAATGAATTACTTGACCAAGTGTGCATCATCGTACGTGAGAAGGTCTAAAGCGCGATGCGATCTGAGTTTGAACAGTTTCAGATCGAAGTGTTTGCATTTTTAGGTATTCCGGTATGTATAACTCCACTACTTCTTTTTGTAGTAGTATAAATTTGGTTATATTATCAACTCATTTTGAATAACTATTTTCCTTTTGACAGAGGCGTTCCAGGTTGCCTTCTAGCAAAGAAGATCATGTAGAACACAATAATTTTGATGGAGATCCTGGATTTCACCCTAACCTAGTAATTATATTACCAGACATGTAATCATCTTCTCATTGCTTCCATGGAGAAGGCTGATCTCTCCGATTATCAAGTCGACTCCACCACCGCCACCGCCACCACATCGTCTAGATATTTCCGTTTAATTGGACAGAAAAATCAGGGTCAAGTCGACTAGTGCCGATGAGTTCTTCGTTAGTTGGTTGGAGATTTCTCTCCTGTTACCAAAAAAAAAAAAAAAAAGAAGGAAATTGTTCACACCGTCACAAAACAACACAGAAAAAAATTATTCAATTAAAAACAAAATTCATTACCAAAACACTGTCGGATGGAGCAAATCGTCGGCTCTCCACTAGTTCATGGGGAACCACTCGCCGTAGTCGGCCAGCAAATCGTCGCCGACCGGATACTAAAGCGGTTTGAGAGAGAAGAAGGTTTATGTAATAATTTTTTGAAGTTTTTGTTATAATCTTGAGAATAAAAACATGAAAAGTATGAGTAATTATATTGTTTTGTTTGACAAAGGAAGAAATGAGAAGGCTTAGTAGAATTTGAAGTGTGTAAATTTGATTTTCAAAGAGAACTAACAAGTACAATGAAAAAAGATTAAAAGAAAAAAAATGAGAGGAAGAAGTTTTTTTTTAACAACAAGCACCACAACCCAGCCTATACACAGACTTTAACGAGTGATGACCTACTTTATAAAAAAATCTTCTGGGACGATCCCACACTCTCACTTAAAAAAAATTCACTTAAAAAAAGAAAAGATTTTCTCTTTATCTCATTTTTCACATGCGAATCTCTCTAAAATCTAGATCTAGACTTATTCTCTCTTGTCCCCTCAATCAAACAGCCTTTCACTTATCCAAAAAAAAAAAAAACGTTTCACATGCGAATCTCTCTACAATATAGATCCAGACTAGCAATATCTGTTAATAGTAGCATGAGCCATATTAACGGGTAAGTAAGGCCTGGCAAAGGAAGAAATCGGTGATGGAGCTAATTTGGCTATGACAATGATTCATTGAATCAAGTTTTTGGTTGACCACAATGAAAACTTTATTCATGCAACAATGTCAATAATTACACACTAAAAACTTGATTTAGAATGCAACAATGTCAAAGGATACACGATGACAACAAAGCATCCTTACACTCTACATTAAATGTATTGTGTAAGAATGATTAGTTTTCATTGTGTAATCTTTGACACTGTTGCATTTTTAATCGACACTGTTGCATGTTCATTGATTAAAAATGCAACAATGTCAAAGATTACATGATGAAAACAAAGCATTCTTACATGATAAATTAAATGTAACGTCTAAGAATGTTTAGCATTCATCGTGTAATCATTCACATTGTTGCATGTTGAATGATCAATAATGTGAATGATTGAACATGCAACAGTGTCAAAAGATTACACGATAATAACAAAGAATTCTTACATGCTACATTTAATGTATCGTGTAAGGATGATCTGTTTCCATCGTGTATCCTTTGACATTGTTGCATTCTGAATCAAGTTTTCAGGTAATGGTGTCAATGTGGGCCGGCCAGGCCCATATGTGCCGGGCCAAATGAGCCTGTTTATGAAAACGGGCTTGGCCTGGCCTGGCACGGCACAAGAATTTGCTGTGCTGGGCCGGGCCGGCCCATTTTCATGAACAGGAGGCCCGGCACGTGCCACATGTACCAGGCCAGTGGGCCGGGTCGGCACGTGCCACATTAATTTTTTTTTTTTTCATTTAGATATATTAATTGTTTAAATAATTTAAATTATGTTATTTTAATTGTAATTTGTCTATTTTATTTATTATTTTAGTTTAATTAAAAAAATAGATAGATTTATTATTAAAATAAATAAAGATAATAAAGATTAAATATTAAAGAAAATAAAAAATACATGAAAATATGAATTATGAAATGAAAATTTATTTATTTATTTCGGATTATCATTATTATATGGTTGCCTACTTGCCTCATTAAAAACATTTCCAAGAAAAACCCAGTGGGATAAAAACTTGGTAAAGGAAAAAGAGTGCAATCTCTACTCTCTAAGTCTGTAGCATACTGCATACACGGAGTCGTAACGGGCCCGTCTCTGTTCTGTTGTAGTTATGTCTGGGTTATAGTTATAGTGTTGACCTGTCCGTGTCCAGTCATGCATTTGCTCATATGCCTTTTCAAATTACCGGTTCCCGTTGTAGAAATACAACTGGTAAATAAGAGTTTACAAAACTTACAACGATATTTTGTTGTGACCCCACCGTCTGGGTTTGGTATTTCTTCTTTGTCAAAACACTGCCATATTTTTTAATTTGAAATGTGACTGGGATGACGTGATGTCGGTGTTACGCTGGAACCAGAAGGTCCTGCTACTGTTTCCGTCAGAAGTTAAGGATGATTATGATCCATTTCCTACAATATAGTAATATACTAAGCATTTAAATTTAATCATAAATATAGTAATATACTACTTATTAATATATTACTTATTACTAAGCATTTAAATTTAATCATAAATATACTAAGCATAAAAATATTAAAATTTATAACAAAGCATAAAAAATTAAAAATATTAATTCATAAATATACTAAGCATAAAGCCATAAATATTAAATATACATAAAACATAAGAATAAATATCAAAATTAATAACTAAGCATATATATATTATGTATAAATATAAAATTTAAAAACCAAAACATAAAATTAATTAATAACATTTAAAAGAAAAACATACCTTTGAGCTTTGGTGCCTTGGTGAGTTGGTGCCTTGGTGGAGAGATTAGAGAATAATTGAAAATAATATAGTATTATAAATTTAGAATAGTAGATTAGTTGATAGTAGTAGTGTAGTACTAGAACTAGTGACTAGTGTAGAGAATTGAGAGATTGAGAGATTGAGAGAAAGTGAAAGTGTATGGAAATTGGAATGCGTGGGGGTATTTATAGAAAAATTTGAAATGGGGTAAAAATATAAAATAGAAGAGATGAGGGGGCAAAATGAAATTTGTAAGTTAATTTAAAAAATATGACCGTTTGCTGACGTCAGCTGAAGTCAGCAACGGTCAAAATTTTTTAAAAAATAATAATAAAAAAATTGAAAATGGTCGGGCTTCCGGGTCGACCCGGCAAGCCAACCGTTTTTTTTCTTTTTTCTTTTTAATTTTTTTTTCCTTTTATTTTTTTTTCCAATATTTTAAATTTTTAATTCAAAATTTCAAATCAATTGTTAATTTGTTATTTTATTTGTTAGTTTGTTTCTTTATTACATTATAAATTTATAATATTGTTTAAATTGTTACATTATAATATTGTTTAAATATTTGTAATTGTAATTTGTCTATCTTATTTATTAGTTTAATCGGTTAAAAAAATGTAGAAAATAGAAAGACTTATTATTTTAGTTGAAATCAAGCTAAACACTTAAAGAAAAGAAAATAAAAATAGATGAAATTATGAAAATATGAAATGAAGAATTATTTATTTATTTCGGAGTCTCAGTATTACATATTTACATGATTGCCTCATTAAAAACCTTACCAAGAAAAACCTAGTGGGATAAAAACTTGGTAAGGGAAAAAGAGTGCAATCGTATTACAAGTTAATGTACATGTATAACCTAAAAGTCCTAGATTTTGTTACTGCCGGAACTCTCTTCGACATATAAATTACTGAAATTTTGAACAAATTGTTCGTCTACCGTTTCATTTTGCAACCTCTTTCGAGCATGCTCCCAATCCCGAATGCATGCCAATACCTCCACCATCTTTGGAGTCAAAGAACTTCTTCTTTCTTCAATAATTCTTCCAGTCGTGCTGAAAACCTGTTATGAGGAAACAGTGGAAACAGGGATAACCAGTACGTCACGTGCTAGATGTGACAGGACCGGATATTTATAGCCGTAGGTCTTCCACCATACCAACAGATCAAATCCCTTCTCTCTGTCAAATCTGTCATCGTATTGAGCTTCAAGGTAGCTTTTCAGTTCGGCACCAGAGTTTGCACCAGCTCCTGAAGAAGAACTTGATGAGCCTACTTTTTTTCGACGTTTTAGAATGTTCCAACTTGTCTGATTCGGGAGTGTGTCTGGTTCTTCTAATGGTTGTTGCGCAACGTCGCCATACCTGCGCTCATAAGAACTAAAAACTTCGAACAACTAGGTTCGAATGTCAGTAATCTGTGTAGAATAATCTATGCTCAAAACCGTACCAAGATACTCTAGCAATGCTTCAAAACCAGATAACTTAAGCCTAGGATCTATTATAACACCTAAAGCATAAAGTAAAGGAACTGTAGACCAATATTTTTTAAACTTTTTTTCCATGGCAACAACTGCAGGGCCTAAGATTTCATCTTCCCTATAACTGTTTATTAATTCAGACATTTCCACAGTATGATGGATTGCCAGGGAAGATGTGGGGTAATAGACCCTAGAAAGAATTACAGTGGAATCATTAAAAACCTTTAAAAATTCAACAAATACCTTTGCTACATGCCAATCATCTGCGGTGAGTATTGGACTGCCAACTTGAGACATTTTCAAGTTATAAAAACCAGAAATAGGTGTATCATATTCTAAAGCATTTAAAAGCATTAAGTAAGTAGAGTTCCACCTTACCGGCATATCTGTTAGGAATCTTCGGGGTTGTAGACCGAAGGTTTTACAGTATCTACCAAATTCATTCAATCTTGAAGTAGAACTGCAGATCCAAGCAAGGGCATCTCTGATGCGATCTATACGATCGCTTACTAACTTCATACCAGACTGTACAACTAAATTTATGATATGACATGCACATCGTTGATGGAAAAAATAACCCCCATGTTGCGGGATATTTTTTTCAAAAAATAATGCAATAGAGCTAGTATTTGCAGATACATTATCTAATGTGATAGAAATGATGCGATCGGTTATTGAATAAGTTTCTAAAATGGATGTAATGACATTAAAAATATTTAATGCGGTATGTGCATACTCCATAGGACGAAAACCAAGAACTCTTTTTTTGTAAATTCCAATCAGAGTCTAAATAATGTCCCGTGACAATTAAATAGTCCTGTTTGGAACATGCGTTCCAAATATCTGAAGTTAATGCAATAGAGACAGTTAGCTGATGTAATTTAGCCTTCAACTTATCTCGTTGGGTTTGAAAACATTTTATCAAATCGTTCCTAGTAATGTTTCTAGAAACAGATTGAAATTGGGGGTTGTATGCAGTTTGAATAAATTCTTCATAAAAAACATTATCACCGAAATTAATCGGTCGATCAGTGCATACAATGTAACATGCCATGCACTCTCTAGCAACCATGGGGTCGTAACGCCATGTTGAAACGGACCCGTCTGGGTGCCGTTGTAGTTGTGTCTGGGTTGTAGTGTCTACCTGTCTGTGTGCAGGCATGCATTTGTCCATATGCCTTCGTAAATGACTAGTCCCTCCCGCAAAAGTGACATAGTGCTTAGGACAAAACTTACATTGAGCTCTGTCCATGACTTTACCGTCTGACATAGTCTTCTGTACTATATCAAAACACTGTCATACGTTTGATGTGTGCTTTTTAGGTTTGGGGACACGTGATGATGTCGGTGTTGCTCCAGAACCAGAAGGTCCCGGTGTCGTACCCGCCGGCCTGGAAAGGTCATAATAATCGTCCTCCATATTAAGACCGTCCAAAAATTGAGGATGATATTCCATTTCCTACAATACAAATATTAACTCATTAGTCATTAAAAACTATTAAACTAAGCATAAGATCATAAATATACTTAATTACTAAGCATACAAATATTAAAATTAATTACTAAGCATTTTAAACATAAATATTAAAATCATCCATTTACTACCATAAACATTAAAATTAATTACTAAGCATAAAATCATAAATATAATAAGCATACAAACATTAAAATTAATTACTAAGCATTTAAACATAAATATAATAAGCATACAAATATTCAAATTAATTACTAAGCATTTAATCATAAATATACTAAGCATACAAATATTAAAATTAATTACTAAGCATTTTAAACATAAATATTAAAATCATCAATTTACTACCATAAACATTAAAATTAATTACTAAGCATAAAATCATAAATATAATAAGCATACAAACATTAAAATTAATTACTAAGCATAAAATCATAAATATAATAAGCATACAAATATTCAAATTAATTACTAAGCATTTAAACATAAATATTAAAATCATCAATTTACTACCATAAACATTAAAATTAATTGCTAAGCATAAATTCATAAATATAATAAGCATACAAACATTAAAATTAATTACTAAGCATTTAAACATAAATATAATAAGCATACAAATATTCAAATTAATTACTAAGCATTTAATCATAAATATACTAAGCATACAAATATTAAAATTAATTACTAAGCATTTAAACATAAATATTAAAATCATCAATTTACTACCATAAACATTAAAATTAATTAGTAAGCATAAATTCATAAATATAATAAGCATACAAATATTAAAATTAATTACTAAGCATTTAAACATAAATATTAAAATCATCAATTTACTACCATAAACATTAAAATTAATTGCTAAGCATAAATTCATAAATATAATAAGCATACAAACATTAAAATTAATTACTAAGCATTTAAACATAAATATAATAAGCATACAAATATTCAAATTAATTACTAAGCATTTAATCATAAATATACTAAATTACTAAGCATTTAATCATAACTATACTAAATTACTAAACATAAAATCATAAATTTACTAACCATAAAGGCATAAACATTAAAATCAATTACTAAACATAAAATCATCAATTTACTAACTAAAAAAATAATTAAAATATACAAATATTAAAATTAATTACTAGACATAAATTCATAAAATGATAAATTAACTTAAATCAAAGATTCTAAGATTTAATATTAGAATTTATAACAAAGCATACAAATATTAACTCATAAATATACTAAGTTACTAACCATTAAAACCCCATTAATATTAAATATATAAAAAAGTATAAAACATAAGAATAAATATCAAAATTAATAACTAAGCATAAATATATTAAGTATAAATATAAAATTTAAAAACTAAAGAATAAAATTAATTAATAACATTTAAAGGAAAAACATACCTTTAAGCTTTGGTGGAGTGATTAGAGAATAATATTAGTAATATAGTATTATAAATTTAGAATGGTAGATTATTAGCGTAGAGAATAGAGAGAGAGTGAGAGTAGAGACTAGAGAGAGAGAGAGAGAGAGAGAGAGAGAGATAGTAAGATTGTAATTTGTAAGAATGAAATTATTAGAAAATAGAGATTAGAGAGAATAATGGAGAGTTGGAGAATGGAGTTATGGAGAGAATGAGAGAATGAGAGATTGAGATTTGAGAGAAAGTGGGGAAATAGGAATGGGTGGGGGTGTTTATAGAAAAATTTGAAATGTGGGTAAAAATATAAAATAGAAGAGATGAGGGGGCAAAATGAAATTTTGAAGATGATTTAAAAATGTTACCGTTTGCTAATGTCAGCTGACGTCAGCAATGGTCAAAATTTTAAAAAATAATAATAAAAAAATACTTCAACAACGGTAAAAATAAAATAAAATAAAATAAAATAAAACGTTCGGCCTGGTGGGCTTGGCCCACCGGCCTGTTAGCCCGTTCAGGGCCGGCCCGGCCTGGCCCGCCAGGCTGTAAAACGTGGCCAGACTTGGGCCAGTCTATGGGCCGTGCCTGGCTTGGCCCGAGTTACAAGTAGGTCGTGCCAGGAACGGCCCGCCAGTCTGGGCGGGCCGGCCGTGCCGGGCCCTCCAGGCCCGGCACATTTTGACACCACTATTTTCAGGGTGTAATTATTGACATTGTTGCATGTTAAATCAAGTTTTCATTGTGTAATCATTCACACTATTATATGTTGATTGATTGAACATGCAACAGGCCCGGCACATTTTGACACCACTATTTTCAGGGTGTAATTATTGACATTGTTGCATGTTAAATCAAGTTTTCATTGTGTAATCATTCACACTATTAAATGTTGATTGATTGAACATGCAACATGTGAATGATTACACGTTGAAAACTAAGCATGCTTACACGCGATACATTAAATGTAACGTGTAAGCATGGTTACTTTCCATCGTGTAATTGCATGTTGAATGATTCAACATGCAACTGATCAATGATTACACGATGAAACCTAAGCATAATTACACGCTACATTTAATGTATCGTGTAAGCATACTAAACAAGTGGCTTGTAATCATTCATACTGTGACCATTTTACTTGTAATCAGAGTGTTACCAGTTATCCTGTAAATATATACCTGTTAAATAGCTATGTCTGATAAACGACCACATCATATACCAAATTTACATCGATTACGTAAATTACGTTTCCGATAGCATAGCACAAATACAACACTTTTGGAAAATTACAATGTCGAGAATCTACATAAATAAAATTATAATTGAAATACATTTATGAAATGATAGTAGGAATAGAGTGTTTTGTGCTGCTCATCTGACCTAGTGGGTATGTCTGTCGGTTATGTCTTCGTTCTCCGTAAACCCTACACTTACGTTGTCTCCGTGAAGGACTAGGTTCAAGTTGACTATCATTGTTAGTGGTTTGGAGACCAAGAGGATTTGGACAATTTTATCGATTATGGCCGCGTTGTTTGCAAAGGGAACATGTTTTAACCTTCTGTGAATGAAACTCTCTTGTCAAAGGTTTCCTAATGTTACATGATCGACCAGCTTCAGATATCCATGGAAGAGGGTGCACGACTAATGAGCTAATTTCATTATGGATTTCCCACTCGTTCAAGTGACCAATTTGTCTGATAACTCCTGTATACGCTTCAACTAAACTCGACTTCTTATAGTAATGCGAGCAGAAATCAATGAATGGTCTTTTACAAGCTCATAAAGCAGCCAATGTATGAGCACATGGCAATAAATCGATTTCAAATCCTCGACATGTACAAGTCCTATCCAAAAGATTAACAACTCCGTCCTTAGCCCCATCTTTAACTTCGAATTCATTCCAATCAATTGGACGCACGATGTACAAAGTAGAATCTTCATTATGTTCCGTTAAATACTTTGTTGCCCATGGTGTCAATTGTGTGTGCAACGAGTCTGCAAAAGTTCACCAATCATGGAACCATTTCTGCATCATATCACGTATGTACTTGATTAGAACAGTAACTGGGAACTGTCGTGCATGTCGAAGACATGAGTTGTACATGAGTTGATACATTTTGTGATGTTTGAAGCCATTATGAAGTATCGTCTTATAGGGGAGTAAGCACAGGGCCATCTTTTGGGCCCAATTGTCATGAGATCGTCGTATGCCTTCGGGTGCACCCGCATCAGTTCACTCATTTCTTCATTAAACTCATATTCCCTGTAAAGCTTATATGCACGCTTGAAAATATCGATGACATTATCCCTTTTGAACGTATTCTTAACATTCATAGTCATATGGAATACACATAGGCCGTGTGGTGCATCGGGTACATAATTTGCATCACCTTCTTAATGCTCTTGTTCTAGTCAGATATGAACATAAAATTGGTCGGACAACCGATGCACTTATGGACACGCCTCAAAAACCAAGTCCACGACTCTTTATTTTCCTTATGCCCAATCCCAAAAGCAAGTGGATATACTTGCTCATTTCTATCTTTGCATGCAGCAACAAACAATATACCACAAAATCTTCCTTTAAGATGAGTGTCGTCAATAGCAATAACGGGCCTAATCACTGATCGAAAACCACGAATACAAGCACCGTATGAGAAGAAAGTAATTTGAATTGTCCTTCATCGTCCAACTCAAAATCAATCACATTGACAGGGTTTTTCCATGCAAGCATATACAAATATTATGGAATCCACTGAAACGACTCTGCCGTAGGTCCGAACACAATAGACTCTATATGATCCTTCACTCGCCAAGCCTTGGTGTATTGAATTTGGAGACCGTAATGTATCTGCATCTCTATCATGATGTATTTTGGTTTCAAGACTGTTCTATTAACCCGAAGCTTCAGAGACACCAATTCACCTATAATCGAAGAATTAGTTTACTGAAACCGACCTTAGAATCCCTCAATGGTGCAACTGTGTTCCTTGTCAAATTTTTGTATCTCCCAATACTCTCCCTCATCCAATTTTGTTGAATGCACTTTGAAGGAACAATTGTCATCCTTTCAAGTAGCTTGAAATCGACCCTCACTGGACCTCCTTATTCTACATTCAAAATGTTGCTTCAGTGCCAGCAAACTCAATTCTCGTTTCAACTCTTTTTTGGAAGAAAATATTCTGCCTTTGTAACACCGACCATCAATGGTAGAAGACTCGTGGTTGATGGTTTGGAATGAGTATTGCTCTGATCCAAAAATTATCCAAGGGCGAGGGACTGTAGATGAACCCATTTATGTAGTAGTAATGCCGACTAGATCATCATGACCACTTGCATGACTATGATCAGAAGCATCAGATTCACCGCTACTATCACCTTTTGATTGGTCCATTTCTATACATGTTTTAGTCCCCTATTTCCTTTTATTTATGCTTTGTTTTCAAGTGAATTAGGTTATTTAATGTGTTTGTTGAGCATGTGTAGGTCACATTCCATAGCAGTGGTGTTGAATCTTATTTTGGAAGAAAAGAAGTCAAAAGATGGAGAAAATGAGCAAATCGGAAGAAACCGTGGAAATGTTGATTTTCGGCCAGTGCAGAGTAGCCAGATTGCGGAGCCAATATCTCTTAGCTCCGATTGAATTGTGTGACCTACCACCTATGGATTGAAAGCCCTGGAAGTCTAATTTCCGATGCACTTTTCGGATTGCAATTCCGATATTCTTAGAAGAAGTTATGTCCGTTTTAGTACCCGAATGTCAGATCAATTAGTCATAAATCCGCGAGTAATTACAGGATTTGTTTTGCAAATTGTTGGATCAGGAAATATTATATTCTTGGACATGTGTGAAAGTATTAGAAGCAATTAGACATCTAATCCTTATCTTCCTTCAATAAGTAATCAATTTGGAAGGATTAGGAAAGAAATAGAATTCTAGAAAGACAAGTATTCCCAAAGGAGTCAATTTTCTTATTTGTTAAAGACTAAGGTTTGCATCTAAGCCTATTTAAACCCCTTTAAGCCATAATTTTGGGGGAGACCAGCAAGGGAACAGCCGAGGGAGGTTCCAAGCCATAGAAGGGGGCCGTCCCCCATCACTCCGACCACCACACATATGGGTTTTCTTTACATCTCTTCTATGTTTTTATCTACTCCATTGATGTGTAACTAAGCCTTTAGCTAGGGGATTGATGTAACCGATTTTTGATAACTCTATGTGAACAATTAGTATATCTTTTGTTAATCAATTGGGTTTTCATTTTGTTTATTGAATTAATTGCTCTATTCTACTTGCTCTTATTATTTTGTGACCACAAGTGATTTGAGTTTGTAGCTTAGTTTATCCATCCGATTAGGGTTTAGATGAGGATGACCGTTCCATTTAAATCTGAATCACAAGCTTAATAAACAAGAAAATTGATATATGCATGACCGTGCTATGTTAATTTAGCTTAGAGTTTTGTGTGAGACATAGGTTTTAACAATTGCTCATTACATGACCGTGTGTGAGTAATAGAAAGAACCCTAGATCATTATTCCGTATTCGTTGCATGACCGTGTGCGAGTATTGGGAAGGATCTTCGAACTTAATTGAATTATCTTGAAAACAAACCCGTAAACTAGATTGAAGTGTTTAACGAGACTGATTGTGAGCATCGAGTGTCTAAGAAAGGTTCATCGATTCCCTAGTATTTCTCTCCATATAATCTTCCCTTGTGTGAGCTTTGATTAATTTTAGTCTCTAGTTTATATTCTCATAATTTAGGTTAATATTAAGATTAAATAGATTTCCAAAGAAAAGCATTATGCAATTTAGGTTTTCGCATTTAGAGTAAATCTTTGCTAGATTAATTGGCTTTCGACCGATAGAATCACCGATCCTAGTGAACAAACTTTCTTAGTAAATTGAATACAGATTTTACTGCATCACCTTCACCGTCAGAGTTAGGACTACCACAATTCAACCCCTATCCATTGTCTTCTTCTCTATTATAATCACAAAAAGCTTCATCTTCTATAAACAGATATTGTCATCCAAGTTATCCGGTCCATGATTAGTATTGGTTTCAAATTTAGTTGGGTTGCCACCATCTTCATAATCATTGCCTATAGTACCATCTCTGTCTAATTCTTGTGATGTCTTTTCAAGAATTATGGGTATTGTTAGGGTAGGTTCGACACCTTGTGCAGATGACATTGACTCGCCCATTGTGTTTCTCCCACATGCGGATTTAAACTGGGATTTTAGATATTCATAAAAGCTTTGATTCACAGATGAAATTGGTGATATAGGTTGGTGATAGTGAGGTGTAGGTTGGGCATTATGTTGTTTTGTAATTGGTTGAGATGTTTGGGCATATGTTGAGCAGTATGGTTGGGAAAGTGGTTGTTGTATATTCGTATAATATGGATTCACTAACTGTTGGGGAAAATATGGGTACATTTGGAAGGAAATTAGTTCATGAGGTATTTGGGTTGGCATTTGGAATGGTATTTGGGTTGATAATTGAAATGACATTTGGGATGACATTTTGGTTGGCATACTACCACCAGCAGTTTGATCTCTTTGGACAATACTAACATATGCTTCAGGAATTACACTTTCTTCATGCATCAAAAATGACATATCCCTGTCATTTTTAATGCGCACAATAGTACACCTCCCACTCGTAGTCAAAATAACTCTTACTTCTATGTTGAAACTGGACGAATCAAACGTAACAATATCTTCTATCGTCTTTATCAAGCAATCGTAAGTCAAATCACTAGGTACGAAAGTCATTTCAAAATCCCCTCTCTCATAATTCTGACCACACCATTACCCACCGTGTGATATAAGTAATCGTAAATCTGCCATGAATCTGTGCATAATGGAGGACAAAATTAATATTATTTAATAAAGCATTCGATGCTGGTTAAACAAAGGAAATGTTCAATGTTGACAAGCTGAATGAATGTTTACATGCTAAGACTAAGACTTGCTTACACGACTAAAAGTGTGTATGATTACACGCTGCAACTGAATGTTTACACGCTAATATATCTACATGCTTACACGCTTAACAATATGAATGCTTACATGCTAATATCTCTACATGTTTACACAATGTTACAATGCATGCTTACACGCTGATATCTTCACATGCATACACGATCAAATGAGGGAATGATTACACGCTGCAATAGGAATAGGAATCAAGTATTCTACCGTGTAAACATTCTGGTAAATTATTTATGCTTATATTCATTCTGAAAATTTACTTTCACTTCAAGAAGTCTAGAAGAACCACTACTAATTGCTAACTACTAACTACTAGAAAAATATAATGCAACAATATAAACGAACTAATGTTATGGAAAGTAAAAAAGGAACAAAAATAAAATAATATACCTTCTTTAGATTAGAAACCCTTGAGATGTTTAATATGGTGATTTACGAAAACCTTGTGAGATTTAATAAAAATCTGAGAGGGAAATACTTGTGTTTAAGCTCGAGATGGGGATACTTGTGTCTGAGACTCTGAGAGGGAAATAAAATCTAAGAGGGAAATAAAATACTAAAGTTCTCTGACAAGTAGATAAGGGCATACTTGTTAAAAAATTATTTCTCTTGGATAAAAAAAGAAAACTTATTGGGATAGAACTGTTTTGAAAACTGCCTAAATTTTCGGGTCAAATGGGGGAATTTTGCCTTTTTTATTTAATTGTTTGACTTCAACACATTAACCCTAACTTTATATATATACAAAATTTCTAATATGGAATTTTTTACAATGCACACATTAAGCACATTTGATGAAATTTAATGGAATTTATTAAATCTTGATGTAACTTTTTGTATGGATGTTAAAAAGAATGAAATACAATTGTGGAAAAGAAAATTGAAAAAAATTTCGGGTATAAGAACTTAATTTTTTCCTACTTTTTTTTTTTTGAAGATAAAACATTTTAAAAATAAGGAAATATCAGAAAAAATAGTTCTCGAATTCAAAAAAATTTCAAATTTCTACCAAATGTGTATTTTAATTTTCTTAGAATGCATATAAAAAATCTCAAGTGTAGGATCTCGTACAAAAAATTTGTACAGTTTAATTGTTTCCAGCCGGTTAGAATCAGTGAAAAAAGTGTTATATTAATTCCAACCGGTTGAAGTTAGTAAAACTGTACGAAAAATTCGTGTAGGATCCTGCACTAGACAATTACTAATATATATCTATATATATAAGTTTGTGTTTAGTATCATTTCTTCGTATAGACATAACTTAACTTGGCAATTTATATGAAAACGATGCAGATGCTGAACTAACATTCATAAATTTGTAGGTCTCTTTCTCATGGTCCATGAATGATGAATGTGAACTTTTCTTGTCCAGAAACAAGTAATCAACATGCATTTTGGCATCGCTATAAATGTGTTATGATCAAATTCATATTCATGCCACTTGTAGTTTTGTGCAAGAATGAAGAACTAGAAAACAGTCAAAATTTTGCCACGTTTTCAGTGCCTAACCGTAAATGTGATTTTCAATATACACCATCCACGCGTCTGACACTTTCAATTCTAAACTTGTCTATTATAAACACTAGGGATTTACTACAATGCAGTGAAAAAAAATCGCAGCATGATGCAATGATTTTTTTTGGATGCAGTGATTTTTTTGGAAAAATTTGAGCCATCGGATGAACCATAATTCATATCTAATGGTTGAGATTAAACAGAGAGCAAATAAACAATTTATCAATTAAAAAGAAAAAGAAACCGAAAACAGATTACAGCCGGTTTCACTGAAACAAAAACAAGGGTCGTTGCCCTCGTCTCTCTCCATCACTCCAAAATCCAAATCCCTAATCATCTGCTTCTCTGCCATATCCATCGCCTTGCACATCAACCCTGCCTCCCACCGCGTCGAGTAGATCGACAGCTGCTCCGCCAAGTCGATTTCAACACCGTCGAGTAATGGCCGATAAGAATGAAACAAAGTCGAACCCCACTTTCCGTCCTCTCTATCCAGCAATCCATATCCGTAATCCTCTGCTTCTCTGCCACATCTACTGCCTCCTCCAAGGTCCAGCCTCCCACCGCGTCGAGGAGATCGACGCCTGGTTTGCCAAGTGCGAGGTCAACATCGCCGAAAATTATAAAAAGATCTTCAAATCTTCAATCGAAAAACATCTACAATCAAAATCGGAATCAAAACGTAAAAGAAGAACTTTAACAGATAGAGAGAGGAGATGCTGCCTACATCAATGTCGAAAGGGCGTTCTTCATCCTCCCTATGTTCCCTCGGTACCTCCGTTGAATCATTAAGGTTCCCTCCAAACTTCTCTTTCTTGACGGATCTGAATCTTGTTTTGTTTCACAACTATTTCATGATTTGGATCGATTTTACATTTTAATTTTGGAATTTAATTATTTGCTGCAATTATCATGAATCGTGTATGTTAATTTGTTCATTTTCGGAGAAATGTTCATGCTATGAATGTAAGACCTGAACTTGTTTTCATAATTCGTGTTTGTGTGTCGGCCTAGTCTGGGCTGTTGCATTTTTGCTCTGTGTTTGATCTTACTTTGTTTTGTTTTTGGTCTTGTGGTTGTGTGCTAGTGCTCTATTTCTTTGTGCTTTTGGGCTGGCTATACGCCTATACTGAGGCAAGTCTGTTGTGCCTTTGTTAGGCTTTCGTTTAATGAATTTGGCTATTTCAAATAATAGTAATAATAATAGTATATAATAGAAGCATTATCATTAGTTTAATAGTTTAATTCATTTAGGATTGTTTAATTCGTTTAGGATTGATAGGTGGTTTATTAGAAGAAAACCACAAACTCCTTACCTAACGTGTAGGGTTATCAAATGGTTAGCACTTTTATATATACATCCAACTCTTAATTATTCTCTACGCTTACTTCTCTTTCGATAACAAAGCAAAGAATATAGAAAACCACTGTTTCACAGATTAAGTCTGTGTTCCAGGTAAAGTTCTTAAACCTTGTTTCTCTTTAGATATTTATTTACAGTTTTAAACTCGGTCAAAAACTCTTTGTTTTTTTTTTTTTAAAAAATCTCATTTACAAAGATTGGGCCTCCATCAATTGCTCGATTTTAGTTTTTGGATGGAGATGTTTTAATGCATGGAGTTTGGAGTTCATTAAGGAGTTCAAATTTGAGTGTTAGTGTAGGATGTAATTTTGAATTATTTTAATATTGGTGAAGCAACTTAGTGTTGATTATTTTAATTATAATTGTAGGTTGCTGTTGATGGTAAATTTTAGTATGAGAATAATAGACTTATATATCAACTTGTATTATAATTTTCGGAATTTTTGATGGTGTTTATCTTAGGAAGATTTTATTTCTAAATCGGTTTCATATGCAGATTTCCTGAATCGTCAAACTGACCTTGTGGTATTAGAGTAATTTTAAATTGATATTTAGGTCTTATTTAGGTCTTATTTTTGGTAATATGGTTGTGGAGACATAATTGAACCATGATATAAAATTTCATGAATTTTGGTGATATGTAATTATTTTATTTCGGTGGATTTATTGATGCTTAAGCTATAACAATTAGGCTGATAGTTGTAGGGGGTCGACCTACAATCGATGTGGATCGGGTTGTGTTTCGTTAGGCCCAATGAAACTTAAGTTGGGCCGTCAGTCTGATGTTGTCGCTTGGTTAATATCCTTGCAAAATAACTTGGTCGATCGACCTGATAATGTATTGAACCTGTAAAAGAGAGATCAAGAACAGAGCAGATGCAGATAAAAATGAAAGAAATGAAAGTGGGATTAGATCGTTAGCCTTAAGTATGCTTGGGCTGAGCAACAGTATAAAGTGATCGTAGAAACTTGGATTTCGGTGGCCGGGATTCTTAGGTGCAGAGTTTCAATACGCTCTCTTAAGCTTTGTTTCATATATCCCCCTCAAGTGTCAAAATGCTCTACTATTTATAGGCAGCCTCCACGTTACCGTTTGAACCAGATAGGCTTAGATTATCATGTGATTGTGGGCGAGATTTCAGGAGATATTCTCTCCAAGTATCTCTCGTTTGTTCAACTGCTGGTTGACTTGGCTTTCAAATTACCAAGTTGTTCTGCTACTCTTCTCGTTTTGGGCTATTCTTATTGGGGCCAAAATGAGATGAGCCTGGGCTTTGTATTTTGGGCCTATGGGCCATTTTTGGCTACCACAGTTTGTCCTCCACTCTCTAAAGAATTTTCAATGAAGTAGAGAGTGTCTTATATTGAGTCGACCTTTGTCGAACGAAAAAACTTAAGTCGACTTGATCCGTAGCTAATTATTAAAACATCGGGTTATTGATGTCGTTCGAACATATCATCTTGAGTCGACTTAATCAATGATACCAATAGCCAATCTGAGTCGACTTGATCAAGGATGCCAGCAGAACATCAAGTTTCCAAACGTCGTACGACGAATGCTCTATAATAAGGCAAATCAAAGGTCAAATTGAAAAGACACCTTTTGTTTCAAAACCCTAGAATGACATCACATATATTTAATTTAGGCATGCTTACTCTGTTCGAGCAAAGATGTTTTGAATTTCAAAACTCATCATTAGCAGTTGCGTGCGTGGGTAACTGAAGGGTTGTATCCACTTTAGGCGTGGACACATGGCAGAGGGGGTTGTAAAAGGTTTGGTTATAAACAAACCTTCCCTACTTCCTTAAGCCACCTTTACAGAAAAATTCTTTAAACTCTCTCAACAACTTTTCTCCAGCAAGCTTCCAATTCTTCGTGGATTACTCATCAGAACTTCAACTTCTTCAGATCTTCTTCAAGGTATTTACTTTCTCTTTTCCCCAACTTTTTTTTTTCTGCAAGACTTCGTTATCTGAAATAGGATATAGGCGTATAATGTAAAGGAAAGATTCACTTACCTGAAGTTTAAAGTTTGAAGTTCTGGGTTTGTATGTGCTGTTCTTCATTGATCTTGGCGTTGCTCTGATTATCTCTGTTGTTTGATCTTGTTTGCTATGGTCAACTGTACTGTTTGGTGTTTATCCGCTTCACATGACTAGTGTAGACGAATGCTTTATTCGATCAACTTGTTGGACGCTAGAACTTGTAAGGTTAGGTTAACTTTCAAGTTTGGATACTTTTTTGCCGAAAAAACCCTAGGATATGATCTTAGAAACCCTAGGTTGTGATTGTAGCGCATTAGTTTGTGACTTGTGCATTTTTTGCATTGTCAGCTTTAGGAGGCATCATGTCGAACGACGATATTAACATGTCGAGTGACGGTACGATCTCTGACCCAAAATATGATTGGACTACAAGTGAGGGAGAAGATAGTGTCGATGGAGTTGATAGCAGGAGGGTAGATGTAGACTGACAGGTTACTATAGAGGATCCGTTGAATGTCGTTGCCATAAACACGAAAGGCATACTTGAACGATGCGGCGTACGTGCCGTTGCAACGATAGTCGACCATCCTAAGTATATCGATGTAGATGAAGCTACCACATCCGGTCGACCACTAGGTGTCCTCGACGAAAGTCCAGTCAGTCCGGTTTCAGAGGAAAACTTGTGTTTATTGAGGGAGGTTTATGGCATCCCAAGTGATGTCGAGCTACGTTCACCCAGGGAACATGAGCAGGCGGATTGGGATATACCAGGGTGGACGTGTTTTTACGAGTACACCCTTCGTTTAAGGCTTAGATTCCCTGTCCCCCAACTGGTGCGACGGATGCTGTTATATTACGACCTTGCTGCTGGTCAACTGATGCCAAACACATGGAGAATATTGCTGAGTTTGGGCGTTCTCAGCGAAAGGTATAACTTACCTTTTAGGATAGGAAGCCTCCTCCATAACTATTACTTGAAGGAACACATAAACGACCGAGGTCGTTATATGTTGGTACCTAAGGAGCAACAAATCATTATTGATACGATGACGAATGATCAAAATTGAAAGGATACCTACTTTTTTCCGAAAGGTCCTCCGATCGATGGTCCCTGGTTCATGGGGAATGAGTCGTATCAGTACAGATGAACTTGAAATCGGTTTGGTGAGTGTCGCTCGACAGTTGTCGTTTCGTGATTTTTATTAATCCTGAGATTATTCTTGCTGATTCTCAGCTCATTTTGTAGAAATAAAGGGCATGAAGAGTAAACCGTCGTGCGACGTTGCTCCTGCTTGCACAGAAGTAATGCTTAGTATCCCTAAAAAAGATAGAAGTTGTAAGGTGCTGCTAATAGAAGGTAAATTTAGGCCTAGCAGTTTATGGAGATGGTCGACTCTTAATAGGTCGCGAGCGCCCTATCCTAGTGTGAAGGACTTTGTGTCGTATGTTTGGATTAGGAGGAGTTTCGAAATTCTTCAATATCAATTGAAATTCTTGTCGCCTGTATATGATAATGAACGTCGTTTCATAGTGACGTCGATGGCAAGCACAAGGATAAACATGCCAAATGATGCCGACGCTTTGAAACGTTATAGAGAATAACCTACAAGGAAGAGAGCAGTAGCGAAAAAGAAACAAGCTGTTGGGAAGTCGACTGAAGGCACTGCCGTGTCGTACGAACACATTTATGCTTCATCTCCTGAACCATCTCCTCAAAAGAAAAGGCAGAGGAAGGATCCGCCTGCCGACAAAGGAAAACGGGTCGAGTCAAGTACTAGGAGGCAAGCAACAGCTCCACAGCCAGACTCGTCGACAACACCTCCTTCCAATATGTCCTCATCCGACGAGCCAACTACTTTCCTAGAGAAGTCGCTCGACTATATTTTCCCTGCAGATGACAGGTATCTACAGAAGAAGAAGACTGATGAAGTGTTCGACACGACCATCCTTTCGGCTTTTCATGTAAGTTATCTGATTTATTTTAGATTTTATGATGTGTTATTTTTCTTATGCAAACTTTCGATGTTATGCAGGCTCTGCAGGCTTCGCTACACTTGCATGAGAGGTATAAGATGGTGAACAACAGGTGTGGAAAGCAGCGGAAGATGATCGACGTTATGAAGCTGGAAAAGGCAAAAGTCGACAAGGCTGCTGAAGATTTGGAGCATAAGAACTTGGCTCTTGAAAAAGAGTTAAGAGAGGTGAGAGCAAAGAGGGATCGACATTCCTCGAAGTCGACTACAGCTTGTGCGGCCTTAGCTGGAAAGCAGCGATTTGTTGCTGACTTGAAGGAGCAGCTAACGTCGATTGCTTCCGCCGCAATTTGTAAGGCAAAGGCAGAGCTTTATAAGGAATACCTGTCGGGTGAGAATGCTAATTAGAGCTAGGACGAAATGAAGGAAATGATCGATACCTACGATGAAATGCGTAGGCTGGAGGAGGAGTCGTCTGGACAAGATGAAGAGCAGACGCTTGATGAGAGTGCACTCCTTGAAGGTGCCAATGCTGCCGACCTCTCTCTTATTGATCCGCTTGTTGTCGACCCGCCAGTCGTCGATCCACCTCCTGTCGATCCCACTAACGTTGCTTCCACTCTCGACCCACCTGTCAACTGATACACTTATTTTTTATCTTTCTTAAATGTTTTTATTTGTAACTGAGGATGATATGGTCGTTTCGACCATTTACTATTTTACATTTTGATCGTATCGATATTTATAATCTCTCATTACATATATATATGAAGTATGAGATCTATTTTCATGTGTAGATGACACGACCATCTTGAAATGGGGTCTACACAAGTTTAAATATCTGAATGAAATAAGCCTGTAAACTTATGTTCATGCGTAGGTCGAACGACATTATAGTATAGATAACAATCGATAAAAAACATGGCTGATATTTTATTGAATAATCGCGTACATGCGTTCAGTCGACATTTTACATCTGATAATCACGTACATGCATTCGGTCGACATTTTCTTTTTGATAATCGCATACATGCGTTCAGTCGACATTTTCTTTTTGATAATTGCGTACATGCGTTCAGTCGACATTTTCTTTTGTCTGTTGCTATCCCCCCAACTCTCAACGTTCGTTTGCAAAATGAGAATGTTGGGAGTAGGTTTTGTTTCGTAGACGTCGGGGTATAACCTGTAAATGCTGTAGTAACAATATGTGTCGTAGCAATATAATGTGTCGAAGTCGACTGAAATTGTTTTTTGTTTTTTTTTTGTTTTTTTTGTTTTTTGCGAGCTCAGTTTTTAACTTAGCACTAAGTTTTCATCATTGCTCTTTATTCATCGTTAGTATCATAGGAAATGTCAACGAAAGGTAAAATAACAAAGAGAAAAGTTTAGAAGTGATACTGTTTTAGGTGTAGCGCGTTCCAGCTGTTGTTAAATTCTCGACCGTCAAGTCCTCGCAATTTGTATGCTCCTCGACCAACGACATCTGTTATTTGATAAGGTTCTTCCCAAGTCGGCCCCAATTTTTCGGCTCCTTATCTGGTGTTTTGAAAAACACGACGCAGCACCCATTCGTTTACCTTGAAGGTTCTAATGTGTACTTTCTTGTTGTAGTGTCGTGCGACCTGTTGTTGATACGACTGAACTCTTAGAGCCGCTTGATCACGTCGTTCATCCAAAAGATCTAATTCGAAGGCGAGCTCGCGGCTGTTTTGGGCTTCGTTTGGATTTTCACTTCGTGCAATTGCAAGTAGTGTTTCGATGGGGATTACAGCTTCAGATCCATAAACAAGGGAGAATGGAGTTTCCCCTGTCGACCGTCGAGGAGTAGTCCGATACGACCAAATTATCTCTGGGAGCTTTTCTACCCATTCACTCTTTTCGGCTTCCAGTCGCTTCTTCAACGTGTTAATTATCGTTTTGTTTGTAGACTCTGCTTGTCCATTTGCTTGGGGATATCGTGGAGTCGAGAAGCTCAGTTTTATCCTATACTTGTCGCAGAAATTCTTGAAGTCGAATTAAATAAACTAGGATCCCTTGTCTGTCACTATTTCTCGTGGAACTCCAAACCTGCAAATAATATACTTCCACACAAAATTGCGTACCTCAATGTCGCGTACTTGAGGTAAAGCTTCGACTTCTACCCACTTTGTAAAGTAGTTTGTCATTACCAACATGTAGACGACGCCTCCAGGTGCAGCTGGGAGTTTTCCTACAATGTCCATCCCCCATTTCATAAAAGGCCAAGGGGTTGAAATTGAGTTCAACATACCTGGGGGAAGATGGCACATAGGTGCTAATCTTTGACATTTGTCGCACGATTTTACGTGATTTTGAGAGTCGGAGCGCATAGTCGGCCAGTAGTATCCTGCAGTGATGGCTCTGTTCAACAGACTTCGAGCTCCAGAGTGATTTCCACATTCTTCGTAGTGTAGACTCTTGAGAACATCGTACGCCTCTCGTGGGGTTACACACCTCAAGTAGGGTCCTGTAAAAGATTTCTTATATAGCTTACCATATAAGATGCAGAATTTACAGGCTTTTGCTTTGATTTTCCTCGCCTCAGTTCTGTCTCCAGGTAAAATGTCGGCTCGTAAATAGTCCAGTAATGGGTCCATCCAATTTCTATTGTTGTCGACTGGGGCAATTATTTCTGCTTCTTGGATAGTTGGTGACGTAAGATGTACGATCGAAATTGATTTTGATCCGTTGGTCGTTGTCGAGCCTAAGTATGCCAGTGCATCTGCATGGGAATTCTTCGATCTCGGTATTTGTTGTAAAGTGAAATCGTCGAAGGTCGACTGAAGCTGTTTGGCCTTGGCCAAGTAGGCGGTCATCCGTTGATCCCTTGCTTCATACGACCCATTGATTTGTCGGACGACCAATTGTGAGTCGCTGAACACTTGGAGGTTTTTAATGTTTAAGCTCTTGGCTAGGTCGAGTCCAGCAATTAGGGCTTCGTACTCTACTTCGTTGTTTGTCGCACGGAACTCACAATGGATGGACTGTTCTACTATGTCCCCGTGAGGAGATTTGAGCACCAATCTCAGTCCACTGCCTTTTATATTGCTTGATCCATCGACCGACAAGGACCATTTCTCGTTCGACGTTGTCTCTGCAAGAGCTATCAATTCTTTTTCAGCCTGTAAATTCTCGTTAGGTGTAAAATCTACAACAAAATCAACTAATACCTGCGACTTCAACGCCATTCGCGGATGATAGTTGATGTCGTACTCACTTAGTTCGACTGCCCATTTCGTCAATCGACCTGAAAGTTCAGGTTTATGCAATATATTTTTAAGAGGATAAGTACTTAATACCTTAATGGAATGGCATTGGAAGTACGGCCTTAATTTTCGGGCTACAACGACCAGGGCTAGTGCCAGTTTTTCCAGTCGATTGTATCTTGTCTCTGCGTCGAGCAATGCCTTACTTACGTAATACACAGGATGTTGTCGATCATCTTCTTCCCTCACTAGTACGGCACTGACAGCTGTACTTGATACGGCCAAGTATATGAGTAACGTCTTAGAGTCTTTTGGTTTTGACAGTAGTGGTGGTGAAGTCAAATATTCTTTTAGATCCTGCAATGCATTCTCGCATTCGTCGTTCCATTCGAAAGCTTTGTTTTTCCTCAAGGTGTTGAAGAATGGGTGGCATCATTCAAACGACTTGGAGATGAACTTGTTCAATGCTACTACTCGACCAGTGAGCTTCTGTACGTCTTTGATGCATCTAGGCGATTCGATTTCACGTATTGATCGGATTTGGTCCGGGTTGGCTTCGACGCCTCTTTGTGTGACCAAGTACCCTAAAAACTTTCCTGATGAGACACTAAAAGAGCATTTAGTAGGATTTAGTTTCATACCATATTTATTAAGGACGTCGAACGACTGCCTCAGGTGGTCGATGTGTTGTTGAGCCACAAGTGACTTGACCAGCATATCGTCGATGTAGACTTCCATTGTCGAGCCAAGCATTTTGGCGAACATTTTATTCACAAGTCGTTGGGTAGGTGGCACCTCCATTTTTCAAACCAAACGGCATTACTTTATAACAAAAAGTACCTCGCTCCGTTACAAAGGCTGTTTTCTCTTGGTCGTCTGGATGCATCAAGATCTGGTTGTAGCCGGAGTAGGTGTCTATGAAACTGAGTAGTTCGTGTCCGGCTGTTGCGTCGACAAGCATGTCGATATGGGGCAAAGGGAATGAATCCTTGGGGCACGCTTTGTTGAGGTCTGTGAAGTCGATACATACCCGCCACTTGCCGTTTTTCTTTTTAACGACCACAACATTTGCTAGCCAGTCGGGATACTTGACTTTTTTCACTGAGCCAATGTCGATCAGCTTCTGAATCTCTTCGTTGATTACTTTGTTTCTTTTCGATGTGAATTTTCTCCGCTTTTGTTTTACCGGTTGATGATCGGGGTCGACCTACAATTGGTGAACAATTACTTCTGGATCGATGCCTACCATGTCTGAATGCGACCATGTGAAACTGCCTTGTCGTTCCCTTAGGAAGTCGATCAGTTGTTCTCTAGTTTCTCTTGGTAGCCTAGACCCTATAAACACCTTATGATCCGGTCGACTTGAGTCGATCGACACCTCATCAAGTTCCTCCATCTTTGGCATGTTTGGAATCGACTCGACTTTGGAGTCCTGTAATTGCTATAACGACTCCTTTTTCTTCTTTAGGGCGTTTTGGTAACATTCTTTGGCTGTTCTCTGTTCTCCTTTAATCTCATGAACTCCCCACCTCGTTGGGAACTTTATCATCTAGTGGTAAGTCGAAGGGATTGCCTTCATCTCATGAATCCATGGTCTCCCTAGAATTGCGTTGTAGGGTGACTGACAGTCAAGCACCAGGAAGTTGACGTAAAGGTTCACGCCTTCAGCATAGATTGGTAGCACGATTTCTCCCAATGTGCTTTTTTGTTCCCCACTGAATCCTGTCAGCATTGTCGTCCGACTGCTTAACTTTGACTCGTCGACTTGCATTTCTCTCAGGGCACTGTTAAATAAAATATTACATGAACTGCCATTGTCAATCAAAATTCTTTTTGTTAAACAGTTAGCAATATGTAATGAAATAACAAGTGCATCGTGATGAGGAGAAAACAAATCTGATTTGTCTGTAGATTTGAAGATGACGGTCTCGTCGAAGGTCGACGGATGCTCCCTACTTGGCTGAATTTTCGTGTTTAACACCTGTCGCGTGTGTCTTTTTGCTGCCGAGTAACTAATGCCACTCACTTCAAAACCTCCTGCAATGAAATTTATAACTCTGTCGTGTCAAGGTGGTTCTAGTTGACTGTCGTTTGCGTTGGTCATTCTGTCGTTTCATCTTGCTAGGGTTTGTTTTCCCTTTTCCGTTAAGAACTCTTGTAGATGTCCTTGTTTCAGTAGTTCTGCAACTTCGAATTTGAGGGCGATGCAATCTTCAGTTCGATGGCCGTGATCTCCGTGGAATTCGCATCTCAGCTTTGCATCTCGATGCTCTGGAAGTGCATTCATTTTCCTTGGCCACTGATTGTCTTGCCCATTTCCCTCATAACCGTAACGAGGTCGACCAGTTCAATGTTTAGATTGTATTCTGGTACTTCTGCTCGTGGTCGACTGGTTCTTGGGTAATCTCGCTTGTAGGGTCGATTGTCGCTTGAACCTTCACCGTATTGTCGAGTGGATCTTTTTTCACCAGTCGGGTAAGGTTCTGCCCTTCTATCGTTCGACCGTCTATCCACTCGATCGTTTCTACGGCTTGAATAGTTGTTTACTTTGCTAATGTAATTAGCTTCTTCTTCTTCCCATTTTATTTGGGCCCATGCTTTAGCTAATACGTCTTCCATTGTCCTGCATGGATATTTGGTCAGTTCTTTATAAAGATCAGAGTCAAACCTGAGGCCCTTTCTAAAGGCGTATATCACTGTCGCCTGATTACAGTGAGGGATTTGAACTTTCTCTCTGTTGAAGCGACCAACATAAGTCCTTAGATTTTCGCCATGTTTCTGGGTTATAGTGTATAGGTCGTTCGACTATTTTTCCAGCTTGCAGCTACTTGCAAACTGCTCCACGAAGGTGTCTGTAAGCTACGCAAAAGAATTAATAGAATTGTTAGGCAAATTAGTGTACCATTGTAAAGCTGGACCATTGAGGCTAGACCCGAAGGCTTTGCACATGCACGCTTCTCGTAGGTCACGTGGAATTGCTGCAGTGAACATTCCCTACTTGTACTGCGCTATGTGGTTGTCTGGATCAGTCGTTCCCTCATATTGCTTCATATTTAGGAAGCTGAACTTTTTGGACATATCGACAAACGCGATTGCGTCGACAAATGGCGAGTCTGCGAAGCTATTCATGTTGCTCCTTTTGATTGGAGCTGGAATGCTAGGAATCCTTTGTATAAGGGCTTTCATCTCTGCGAACCTGCGAGAAAATTCTAAATTAACAATGGTAGATTGGTCAGGTCCAGATTTTACCAAACCTGGTGTCGACTGGAGTGACACGGGTGTCCCCAAGACATTCTCAAGTTGCCTTCCCATAGCAAGATCTTGTTTGTTGTCGTTTCGGACAGGCAAGTTATTGAGGTTGATGTCGACTCGAGCAGTCTGGGGTGTTTGTTGGGTTTGCCCGACATTTGGATTCGCGTCTGGGATCCCTGGGCCTGTCGGAGCGTCTTGACCTCGTCGGTCGACTTCTTGTTCAACATTTAGGACAGGAACTAGGTGCTCCACATCTTTGCTGTCGTGTACAACGCCATCGACCATAGCTCGCAGTTCTTCATTTGTAGCCCGGATTGCAGCATTTTCAGCTTCTAATGCTCGTAATTTTTCTGCATTTGCTGCTGTTTGAGCTACCAATGCAGCGATCTGCTCTTCAATGGTTGGGACGGTTCCTTCGCCAGACATCGTTGTTCATTTGAAAGTTTCGATTAAGACTTGTTAAGTTGCGACGGGCCCCACGGTGGGCGCCAAACTATAAGGGGTCGACCTACAATCGATGTGGATCGGGTTGTGTTTCGTTAGGCCCAATGCAACTTAAGTTAGGCCGTCAGTCTGATGTTGTCGCTTGGTTAATATCCCTGCAAAATAACTTGGTCGATCAACCTGATAATATATTGAACCTGCAAAAGAGAGATCAAGAACAGAGCAGATGCAGATAAAAATGAAAGAAATGAAAGTGGGATTTGATCGTTAGCCTTAGGTATGCTTGGGTTGAGCAACAGTATAAAGTGATCGTAGAAACTTGGATTCCGGTGGCCGGGATTCTTAGGTGCAGAGTTTTAATACGCTCTCTTAAGCTTTGTTTCATATATCCCCCTCAAGTGTCAAAATGCTCTGCTATTTATAGGCGGCCTCCACGTTACCGTTTGAACCAGATAGGCTTAGATCATCGTGTGATTGTGGGCGAGATTTCAGGAGATATTCTCTCCATGTAACTCTCATTTGTTCAACTGCTGGTTGACTTGGCCTTCAAATGACCAAGTCGTTCTGCTACTCTTCTCGTTTTGGGCTATTCTTATTGGGGCCAAAATGAGATGAGCCTGGGCTTTGTATTTTGGGCCTATGGTCCATTTTTGGCTACCACAATAGTCATGATCTCTTGGTGTCGTAGGAATTTTAATTCTAAAACAGAGATGGATAAAATTCTGATTTTTAGTATAGAGATATATTACTGGTATCTTAATCTATAAATAAAATTTTGGAGTTTTTCTTGGTATGTAGGGTTGTTAAACTTTGATACGAAGTATGGTTGGAAGATCGAAATTTACGCTGTCAGATTGACCCTTGTGTGTTTAGGAAATTATAGAAATCTATAAGTGTTTGATAAAATTCCGATATTTCAAGGGGAGTTAGTAACCTGATGTTTAGGTTTATTGACTAAGTTTTGAAATATTTTGAGGCCCTTAAGATTTTCGAATCACTAACGTTTGAGCACTAAAATCTGTTTTACTGGAGTTTCTACAATAAAATGAATAAAAATGTATTTTCTTCTAAGAAGTGGAGTCAGATTTCTTGTACTTGGTTAATTTGATTGAAGGATTATTATTCTAAATGTTTAGGTTCCACGTGTGGCTTTCCAATATCGTTAGTGAAGCATTAAACTTGCTATCTTCCAAGGTAAGTGGTTT
The DNA here is from genome assembly GCA_954870605.1 of Acer campestre. Lineage (NCBI taxonomy): Eukaryota > Viridiplantae > Streptophyta > Magnoliopsida > Sapindales > Sapindaceae > Acer > Acer campestre. The sequence goes on from OX940810.1 coordinate 17,780,487, forward strand.
TGCATAGTATGTGGTTGCAAAAAGAATAAATATACACATTCTTTTTTATGCAATATGTTTTGTTAATCTTGATTGAAATACTCAATCACTCTTGTTCTCCTGCTGACCTCCTTCAGCAGGAGTTACTCCAAGGTGCTGATCGATCAAAATCTCACATAATCCGTGTTATTGAGGGATTTGAAACAGTGATGTTTCGATCAAAATTTGATTCCTGGCCTCAGACAACTAATGTGACAGTTTCTGAAGATGGTAGAGGCAAAGTTGCTGGTGAGTAACTGAAGTATTCTCCTTTTGTCATTGCAATATAAACTATCCTTCTGGAAGCTTACTGTTATGATGGTTATCTCATCACCATAGTCAACTTTGTCTTGAAATACTGATAAAATAAAATGTTGCAGCTCTTCTAAAACGGCAGGGGGTTAATGTCAAGGGTCTTTTGAAAGCTGATCCTGTAAAAGAAGAACCACAACCATACATTGATTGCACAGGACATGTGCAGGTGCCTCTCTATGTATACTATATATATATATATATAATATAGTCTATATCATTGGTTGATGACCTGGGATAACAAGGCTGATCAGTAAGAACATCAATGAATCTTCTTTTTCCTTTGCCTAATTAAATTTGCACTTAAATCACCATCCTGGAAGAAAAGTTTACCTGTAAGCTTATAACCTATTACCCCATGATGGTTTTCAACAGAGGTGGGAAAATTGCTCTGTTGAAATTTTTTTATATATATATTTTTTTTATACTGTAGTTTTGAAAACAAATGTGAGTAGAAAGTGATAAGGGGCGATGGCGATGGACAAGATATATTGCATGAGTGGAAAGAAACTGCTGTAAAATCAATTGCAAATTTCTTGTCAGTCCTACAAAATTAGTAAAAGCCTTGACAGATTTGTTGGAGACCGGAAACATAAGTGATTAAGAATGATCTTGTGAGAAATGTTTTCTGATTGTTGTAAAAAATGTTTTGGTAACATCAAAGAAACATGACAGAATTATAGATGTGTTTATGCAAGTTCCATGTCAACCTTTCGAAATGCTTCCTAGGCAATTGAAGAATCAATCTTTCGGAACACCTATACATATGTTTGCTTCCCATGGTTAAGCTTATTGGAAACTATGACCACTGCCCTCTTGATACGGACGTAATTTATGAATTGTACGTTAAATCTGTAGATTACAATTTAGTCTGCTGATAATTTCCTCCTTGTGGCACAGGTTTGGCGTGTAAATGGTGAGCAAAATGTTCTCCTTTCAGCTGCTGATCAGTCAAAGTTTTATGGTGGGGATTGCTATATTTTTCAGTATTCATATCCTGGAGAAGATAAAGAGGAATTCCTTATTGGAACATGGTTTGGGAAGCAGAGTGTGGAGGTAGATTTTAAGCATTATGTGCTACTTTTTCTTTTTTAGTTTTTGTTTTGCCTCCCGACCGCTTTCTCTGCTGTGTATAGCATACTGCATTTAACACTTGACAAAGGTTTCCAAAACAATAGAATCTGTAAATATCAAAATACTGGGTAGTTGTGAATTATGAGTCGGTTACTTTCTATAGTTATCTCCATGAGAATTCTAGAAATGTATCTATAAGAAGAGTAATCGTATTTGGTTTACATGTACTGAATTCCTTTACATAGCATTCTTCTGAAGCCAACATTGCTTACTGTGGGGACAAAAACTCTTTGTTGGTTAATTATTTGTCAGTATCTTCAGTTTATTCCTCTCTTAAGTATGTGAAGGCATATATGCATGTACTTACATATACACCGTGACAGAAACATATACATGACACAACTATAATGTGTTTAGGTGTTGTTTTATGGTGCTGTGTCATACATTTGTTAATTTATTTACTAATTGTATTTTCATTACTGAACATAGGAAGAAAGAGCATCTGCAATTTCAATGGCTAGTAAGATGGTTGAGTCAATGAAGTTTCTTCCTGCCCAGGTATAGATATTTTTTCTAAGCAGGATGCTTTTCGTATATTGATGAAGTTATTTGTACATTACTCTTTCTCATTCATACTGATGCCTGATGGTGTGTTGGTATTAATCCTAGGCTCGCATCTATGAAGGAAATGAAACAATTGAGTTCTTTTCAATCTTCCCGAGCTTTATTGTCTTTAAGGTGTGGGAGTTGATTGAAAAGCTTAATGGTCTTCATTAAATATTCTCAATTTAGTTTAAGTTTTTCCTGTGACTACCAAATCAACCAATGTAAAATTTTTCAGGGTGGTCTTACTGATGGATACAAGAATTTTATTGCGGAGAAGGAAATCCCAAATGAGACATACCAAGAAGATGGTGCTGCACTATTTCGAGTTCAGGGGTCTGGACCTGAGAATATGCAAGCAATACAAGTTGATCCATTTTTTAAAAAATTTCTTTGATTCTATTTTCGTAAATTATTTTTTTGGCAAAGACGAAGATTACCTGTTCAGACATGTAATATTTACTGAGAATAAGAAGAAATGTTTTTGCTTATTAAAAAGTTTGTATATTGTAATTATTTTCCTTCTATTGTGTTGGTTCTTTGTAGTGGCAACAAATGGATATTGAATATACTTTCTGGCAAATGCTTCACCTATGTACTTCACCAAAAGTTGTGTAAGTATTGACACATTTAGTGTTATTGTTTTTTGTCATCACAAAGGTATACACATGTTGTAGTCACCATATTTATAGATCCGTAGAAGGTTGAAGTATACAAAATAACTTCCTGAGTGTAAAAATTAGAAGTAGAGTAGCTAGTATGAATCAAATTTGCAGCTTGCTACTGAAGGATTGACTTAATAGAGGTAACCCTGGATTGCCATAGATTGCAGGCTAAGTTATAACTTAACTTGTATACTTTCCAGAATTGTTGAAATGAGACAATTTTGCTAGTAATGTGTTCTATTTAAGATTTCAAGTCAGTTTATACAACTTTTTCTTTGAAAAAAATTCTGAAGAATTATTCCATATTAAAATTACTACTGCAATGTAGGGTATGAGCCAACCTGATTGTGTTGAAGAGATCCTTGTATAAGCAACTTTATTGTTTGTTTTGACTAGGTTTCTTTTAAATTTTGCTTGTTAATTTTTTTTTATTTTTTTTTTTTGTCTGCTCCCTTCTTGAATTAGGAAAAAAAAGTTATTTTGCTTAGATACGAGTCAAATTCTGGAATAAATGTGCTTAAAAGATTGTTTTTTAGTTTGATAGCTAACGATGTTTTAATTATTGTGGTTATGATTTACGCGGGATTGCATGATGGATGCAGCTATCAGCACACCAAGTATCACAAACGTAAGTTCATATCCTATTAAAGAAGGGCCCGGCTACTATGTAGTGAAAAACAATCCTTGTACATACAGTGATAAATAGTAAATAATGTTGTCCATTGGATCTATTTTTACTTTAACTTATCGTTAATTAAATTAAGTTATTTTAACTATTCAATTTTTGTGACCTTTTTTCTAAAAATATTACAACACTAAACTGTGAGTTTTGTAACACTAAACCATACTAGTTTTACGTGTATGATATTTTTGTAAAATAATATATACTAGTTTCACATTTATGAAACTAGTGTATTTATAAAACCATACTGGTTTCACGTGTATGAAATTAGTACATTTTTAAAACAATACTAGTTTCACGTGTATAAAACTAGTGCATTTATAAAACCATACTAGTTTAATTGGAGTGTATTAGCCGTCGTCTAGACAGGCTAACACTCAGCAACAAAACACAAACATTTGATTGTATTGGATTAGATTTAATTGGAGTGTACTATTCTTATACATGTTTGGTGATATTTCGTATTATACTATATCAAGATATACAAATGTTGGATGTGATTTTAGTTTATAAAGGTTGTTAACTAATAAAATTGATAAATTTTTAGAATAAATAATTCAAACAATATGTTGTGATAGGTAGAAACAACGGTTCAAAATACAGTGTATTGGGAAATAAAGAAGATATTAAGTCTTATTTGTGGTTTAAGAAGCTTTCTAATGTTATAGTATTTTGCAACTTGTAAATTCCTTCTCAAAAGAATAATACAAGATCCGATTCTTTTTTTAGGTTGTGTGAATAATCAGGGGTTTACAAGTCTATAGCTGGTATTATAGTTTAGAAGTAGTTTTTAAGAAACCATGAATTGGTTACTGAAGCTATATATGTAGTTACAAGCTAATTTTATGGAAGAAACCCTTAAGTAGTTACCAAACTCGTAAAAGTAGTTACCATAGCCGTAAAAGTAGTTACAACCTCATTTTATGGAAGAAACCCTTAAGTAGTTACCAAACTCTTAAGTAGTGCGACCCCAGGGCAAGCTGAACAAGCTCGCCTCAAGATCGCCTTAAACAGGCAAAATTCATCAATCAGACCCGAGACGATTGCGAGCTTGGGGCAACCTCGTTGAGATCACCCTAAGATCGCCTTTGCACCATTGAACATCAGTCAGACCCATGAAGATTACGAGCTTGGGGCGATCTCCTTGAGGTCACTCCAAGCTTGCCTTTACACCCGGGTACATAGTTGAACAGTGTCGTTTAGAGTTAGGCGAGCTAAAAAAGCGATCCCACCAAGCTTGCCGTAAGATCGCCTACGCGCGATTTGTGAAATATAAACTCTAAGTCATGGGAGATCAGCCACAACACAAAAATTCTCTCCAAATCATTTCTCTCCAAGGGAGAAACCCTTAAGTAGTTACCAATCCGTAAATGTAGTTACCACAGCCGTAAAAGTAGTTACAAGGAAGAAATCCTTAAGTAGTTACCAAACACGTAAAGTTGTTACTAGACCTGTAAAGGTAGTTACCAAAGCCGTAAAAGTAGTTACAAGGAAGAAACCCTTAAGTAGTTACCAATCCATATAAGTAGTTACCAGATCCATAAAGGTAGCTACCAAAGCCGTAAAAGTAGTTACTAGATGATTTTATGAAAGAAACCCTTAAGTAGTTACCAAACACGTAAAGTAATTACTAGACCCGTAAAGGTAGTTACCAGAGCCGTAAAAGTAGTTACAAGGAAGAAACCCTTAAGTAGTTACCAACCCGTATAAGTAGTTACAAGAGCCATAAAGGTAGTTACCAAAACCGTAAAAGTAGTTACTAGATAATTTTGTGTAAGAAACCCTTAAGTAGTTACCAAACACGTAAAGTAGTTACCAGACCCGTAAAGGTAGTTACCAGACCCGTAAAAGTAGTTACAAGGAAGAAACCCTTAAGTAGTTACCAAACACCTAAAGTAGTTACTACACCCGTAAAAGTAGTTACCAGAGCCATAAAAGTAGTTACAAGGAAAGAAACCCTTAAGTAGTTACCAATCCGTATAAGTAGTTACGAGAGCCATAAAGGTAGTTACCAAAGCCGTAAAAGTAGTTACTAAATAATTTTGTGGAAGAAACCCTTAAGTAGTTACCAAACACATAAAGTAGTTACCAGACCCGTAAAGGTAGTTACCAGACCCGTAAAAGTAGTTACAAGAAAGAAACCCTTAAGTAGTTACCAAACACGTAAAGTAGTTACTACACCCGTAAAGGTAGTTATCAGAGCCGTAAAAGTAGTTACAAGGAAGAAACCCTTAAGTAGTTACTGAAACAAATAAAATAAACTTGGGTGTGTTCAAGTATATTAATCTAGAGGGGGGGTGAATAGATTATTACTAATTTTACCCAATTTTTGTTTAAGGACAAGATTACGAAAATACCCCTAATAATCAATTTAAATACAACAAGTGTAATATGGTGCGGATTTTAAATAACATTTGATGTATACGTGGAAATCCAACCACTGGGAAAAACCACGGGTTGTATAGTGCGCCACACTCGAACCTCGAAATCCACTAATTGAAATGAAGTTTATAACCTATGTAGATCTCGTCTAACACTCCGGTCTATAACCACCCCTCCCCACCCCACCCCACACCCCCCCCCCCCCCCCCCCCCCCCCCTCACTTCTACCATGCAGGCCTTTAAAAGCGGCTCTAGTCCATTTTGCTTGTGACCTAAGCAACCTTAGCCAACAAGGCTTAAATTCTCAATGAAGAGATAACACAACCTATGTGTGAATATATAAAAATACTCAATAAATGCAATTAGAGCTAGACAACTCTATATGCTTATCTAGGATGATAATATGTCAATAAAAACGATCCTAGATATCAATAGCTAAATGACATGTCAAATAGCTTAGCTAAATATAGATTATAAAAACCTAAATAGCTATCACAATACAACACTCAATCATGTCATCACAACAATCTTTATTTTGAATATAAGATGTTAATCTAAAAACATTCAAATAATAAAAGAGATGCCTTGATAAATAAAACACTAAATATCAATGATAAAAGTGAAGAACATACCAAGGGAAGTGTGATGACCAAGACCCATTCAAATAAGCAAACTATGTAGGGAAAAATACCGTATAGTACACGCAGAGGAAGCGAGACTAAAAATAAAATAGATTTAGTAGCTTTTAAAAAATTTTCCTTTTATAAACCTTAACCCTTTTAATCAATTAAACATATATATTATCTAACAAAAGAAGAATACATTTTGTCGCGTGATCCGATTGACTTGCGTCGATGGTAATCCGCAAGATCTTCAATCCTAGCACGAACGTGGATCAACTAGGAGCGTGGTCTCCCTTTTCTTTGAATTGCAAACCTGTGAATGGACAAAACAAACTTTTCTTTTCTTTGTTAGTCAAAAAAACAATCAAAAGAATACTAAAATTATTCCGGTCACTTTTGAGTTCTCAATCTAATGATCGAAACTCGCGTGAACCAAGATCGATGTTGTACACACAAGCTTATTGATGAATAAGCAAATAGTATACCATCAAAGAATAATCTATATCTCTTTTATGTTTTTAGTAGAATAATAATAATCTTTCTATGAATTGAGAAGAAGAAGAAAATAGAATCAAGCACCAAAAACCCTCAAGTGGCCGAATTCTATAAGTCCACATATATAGGTGGCAAAATTTTCTTTCTCTCTTTCTATTAGGGTGGCCGAAAATAATAACCTAAAAGGGACTAGGGTTGCCGCAATACTCAAGCCAAAAAGGAGTTTGTATTGCACCCAAATTCCTATTTAGTTTAAGACTCTCAAACCCTAATCCAACTCATAAATCTTTTATTCTTTTATTTGACTAAATAAAAAGACTTCTTATTTGATTAAATAAATAAAATTAATTATTTATTTTCTTGTCAAACAAGTCTTTTAATTTAAGTATACTACTACCAATAGTATACCTTTAGGAATCATATTTCCTAATCAGAAAAGATTTGTTTCTTAATTAAACAATTAATTAATAAATTAATTAATTCTTATTTAATTAAACAATGAAACAAAATAATATATTAGGTTAATAGATTCACCTTTGCCGCCCCACTTAAAATAAATGGGCTATATATTATTTTCTTATTTCATTTAATCCATTGGACTTTAAATAAAAAGCCCACATGTGAACTAGACCCATTCTTACTAAAAGAAACAAGCCCACATGTCATTCATTAATATATAAATATAATTGAGCAGCCCATTACATAAATAATGTGCAAATTATATTCTTAATATATTAAATGCAATTCTAGATGGACCCTTAAATTGGTCCGGTAGAATATATCAAGTGATCCATGCAAGTCCGTGTGGATTGGGGATCTTGGTGGGCTATCTAAATTTAAGCTTCAATAGACATAACCTAATCACAATCAACAAATGATTCACTTAGGTCCGATCCATTAATTTTAACTCATTCCACTAAAGAGCTAAAATTGAACTCTTAAATAAAGACAGAAAAGGAAGATGTTTCCTCATTCATACCCTAGACAATCATGTTGGAGATAGTGTATCCTCGTGATTAATATCAGTAATCGCCAAGAGTTCATAGACCGCCTATAACTCTCCAAGTTACCATATTTACTCATATGTCCACGTTTTGAACTTGGATATTTCGACTTGTCCAAAAGCCATGTTTTCAATAGACACTATCGAAAACTCAACGTTGAGATTTAATATCCAATTACCTCAAAACATCCATATGATGATATTATACTCTCATTTGATAAATGGAGCCACGATGTCCATATCTATAAATGAAGTCCTCTATCGATTAACAAATGAATATCACCAAACTATCGAGGATAGACTATGCGATATAATCATACTCATTGATAACTCAAATGATATCACTTGCAACCATAAGTCCATCATTTATCTCAGGATTAAGATAGACTCTCTGATTGTCCTGATAATGAAATGACTTTTATCTACTGACGGTTATAGATAAAGTATTTCTTTGTGATCCAGTTCAATGCACCCAGTGCACTAGATTCTTTTGCTCGAAGACACTCCGATGATTTTAGACTCATCATATCTCATTTGATCCCACTCAAATGCTAGCAAAAGAATTCTACAACTTTAACAAGATAAAGGTGCCCAACCTTTAACTTAAGTTGTGAACAATATTCAAGACTAACTAAAGAATTGTGTCTACCACATACATATCCAGATGTACGAACAATTCTTCTTTTCTCATAGTCTTTAGACCTTATGATTATTTACTTTGACAATTATAATATTAAACTATAAATGCTATAAGATTTGTTTAAACCATAAATCACTTTATTAATATGAAAAAGATTGTTAATTACAATATTACACTCTTGCTATTGAGCATAATCCTAACAAACTAACTATGCTAGAAAATGCTTAGATGATCTTTGATGCACATGTATATGGTTTTGAGTGTTTAGGAAATAAGTTCTCTTTGAAATATCTCTCAAATATCTCTCAATTAAGTTTAGGGTTCTTAGAAGTCAAGAACTTGGTCAGAGAAATGAGAAAGTGTGATATTTATAGACAAAGAAAACAGGGCATGTGAAAAGAAGAAATTGCCCTTGAAATCACCATTCGGCGGTTTCATTCTGCGGTTGTGGCCGCAGAATTGAACCGCCGAATTGAACCCGAGAGGCAGGGGATCAATCGGCGACCACATTCGACGGTTTGGGAAACCGCCGATCAGTACCCAAAAAAGAACCCGACCTAAAATATCTAGAACGGCGGTTTCAAAATCGCCGATCAAACTGCCGAATAGAGACCGAGATAATAAATGCATCAGGTCTATTCGACGGTGTCGTTCGACGGCCTGGCCGCCGATCGTAACCGTAGATCTAATCTAGAGCTCTCTGGAATCAAACGGCGGTTTCAATTCGACGGTAATGGTCGCCGATCAAACCGCTGTTTCACCACTGAAGGTGAAACCAAAGGAGAAGCCAAGGGCGCTAAACCAAGCACACTTTCGTGTATGCGTGGACGTTTCCGAACAAAGTCTGGAAACGAATTACAAGACACAAAAAACACACAACAAGATACAACAAAGAGTGCAAGTGTGTAAATGTGACATTTGAAGAGAATGCACACAAAAGTGAAGCATACATATGCAAACATAATATACAAACATAACTAGTGAGTGTGTGCAACTAAATCTCTTCAATAAGAAAATAAGCATTAGAGATATACCTTTGGAGTGCTTGTCATCCTTGAGGTCTTAAGTAGAGCCATTGAGTATGATCATCTATCATCTAAGCTACCCTTTACATATAACCCCGATATGTGGTTTGTCCACGAAATAAACCAATCAAAAACTGGGAATCCTTACAATCTCCCCATTTGGCTATTTCGTGACAAAACCATCACTCATATTGATTACTCACAACAAAATAGAAAGTAGGGGTCAACAATGATTTTTTACATTACAAAGAGATATAATAACAATAAAATGTTGAAGTCTTCAATCTCTTGTAGAACAATCAATCCCTGAAAACAAGGTTTCTATATTTTCCAATACACATAAATGTGAGATTAATCAAGTGAAACAAACAAGCATTTGCATTTAAGTAAGTTAAGCACAACATCATGCAATGTATGTGAATGCAATGCTCCCCCTCAATGGGTTACTCCCCCTCAATATGTAATCTACCCAATATGCACAAATTGCTACAACAATTTAGCATCTCTCCTTACAACATTCTACTCCCCATTTTTGTCATGATATAGGCAAAGGAGTAGTCCCCAACAAGGTCACTTAGCAAAGAGAGATAAAAGCATACAAGATATTTGCCTAAACATATAAGCCACTGTATGCTACTTAATTAATTGGAGAGAAACATGGAGATTTATTTTGATAAAATGTGTGAAATAAAAATGATTTGCATACAAGACATGTAGCATTCAAGTCCAAAAAACAATGGTATTTGGCAAAGCAAATGACAAAGGTTTTTAATAAGAATTAAAACCAATTTCACCATTTGTCATGAGAGAAGCAAAGATATAGAGAATTTATTGATTTTCAATTTAATAAACACTATATCCAACTTTATAAGCGAAATATGGCATGAGCAACTTTTCACCCTATTTGATTTTTCCGGGAATGAGACCCGTATGATAGTAACCATGTTCAACAAATAAAGAAAGAGGGATATTTGGATTGTAAAATCCTTTGACCGGATACTAGATCCTTTAATCATTTGAGTCTCATAAGTTTTTTCACACAAGTTTTGCATTTAAGAAATTGCAATGATCAATTCATGCTTTTTCATTTTAGCATGTCATTTGAACTTCATGCTTTTCATAAGTCATTTAGCATGTTATATAAGAATCATCATGTCATGGAGATAATTATAGGTCATTCAAATCATACTTCCTATGTACATCTCCTAGTCCAAAAATGCATGTTTGAACATAAATATGAAATGGATTGTAATACAACCATGGTTCACACTAATTTGAATAGAAAACATATATACATATGTGCAACCAAGCTTACTCAAGCAATCAAAAAAGAAGCATAAGATCTTTCAAATTTTTTGCATGCATCAAGTATGCAAAAACTCTCTTTGCTTGAGTTCCCCATATGGGGTCAAAAACCACCCTTCTTCAATGAAGGTCATGAGGTCCTATGGACTTACCAAGTCCATTGGACTCGGTTGAACCTATGTGAGACATGTTTGTCTCGTAGCAAGCGGGTTCATTATTTTTTCTTATCCACTTAGGTGACATAGTTTTCTTCCTAGTGGACAAAGGTTCTAGTATTGTAAATTCCTGCTATCTGTTCTATCTCACCAGGAATTGAAAGCTCGTAAAGGATCATACAAATGAGTTTCTTCCTTTATATGAACATACATTCTAGATCTAGCCTTTTCTTTTCGATCATGCTTTTAACTCTACAAATATTAATGTAATAAAAGCAACTTGGTCTAATGTGACCATCAATACCACAAAAATGACAAGTAGGAATAAAGTTAGGAATCATACCATTCCCGTGTGCATGGTTTGGTGCATTCCATTGTCGTTGTGGTTGTCTTGGTTGTTGAATTGGATCTCTCCATCGTTGTTGATAACCAAGATAATGTTGCTCGCTCGATTGAGCTTGCATGATCGGTGTCTTCTCTTTGTGGATCTTAGGTTGATGGAAGTTAACATGAGGAACTCTTTGAGCTTAAGGTTGTCTTCTTGAAGCTACCTTCACTTGTGCACTATGAGAACATTGTCCTAGATCAATCTTCTTTCTAGGAGTTTGCACCGGTGAAGCCTCTTTCTTGCCTAAGCTCTTAACAAATATGGTCTTGTTATGAGTGAGAATCTCCTTGTTATCTTCAAAGCCAATACCTCTTTTGTCACAAGGGTCTTTTCCAACACTCAACAAGTGGTTAAGTTTTTCCGTGCTAGAGGTCAACTTAGCGATCAAATCTCTAGCATCTCTAAGCTCTCTTTTCAACCCTTCTTCATTTCTTTTAGACAAAGCTAGCTCATCTCTAAGCTTGTCTTCATCCTTCATGGATCTTACCACTTCACTACTCAAGTGGTCAACATGTGTTGAAAGCCTAAGGTTCTCTTCCTTTAAACTTTGAATCTCTTTTTCATTCTCTAACCTAGAGCTTTCAAATCCTTCAACGTTGTCTTTAAGACCCATTTTCTCCACTTGCTTACTTAAGTGGTCATTGTGTGAAGAAAGTTCTAGATTTTCTTCCTCTAAAATCTTTAGTTTTCTTCTATTCTTCATCATTGAACTTTCACACTTGACTATATAGTCATGAACATCCATTTTCTCTACATTTCCTTTTGTAGAGTTAGCGGAAGAGTCATCCTCACTTGAGTTATCTCCGACACTTTCCCTCTCACCTATGAAGTCATTTCTCTCATAAAGACCTTCACCTTGGTCTCTTGAGTTAATAAGAGCCATGTCCCAATTAGTAGCTACACCTATCTCCTCTAGAGCTACTTCTTCATTTCTTTCTTCTATGGGATCGCTAGTCAAGACATTATTACCAACAACTTCATTTTCTATATAGGTGGCTCCAAATGCCGTATAGTTAATGGTAAGCTCTTCATCACTTGATGACTTATCTCCTTCTCCGGAGTCATCACTTTCACTCCAAGTGACAGCCATCACTTTTCCCATCTTGTTTTTCAAATTTCCACAATCGGGTGAAATGTGTCCTATACCACCACACTCATAGCATTGGATCCCTTTCCTTTCACTATTCTCTTGCCTAGGCTCAAATCTCTTGAAGGGAGCATTTTTCTTCAAGTCTTGGCCTTTGAATCCAAAACCGTTCTTCTCGAACTTGACAAACTTTTTTAATCTTCTAAGTAACAAAGCTGTGTCTTCATCCGAGTCCTCTTTTTCCTCCTTCTCAACCTTGGAGGCTTTCAAAGCAATCCATTTTTGCTTTTTAGGAGGTGAAGTACTTGGACCCTTCCTAGACTCATAGGCAAGGAGTCTTCCAATTACCTCGCTCGGCTTTATGTCCTTATAACCATAATTTTCTTCTAAAGCCGTAACTTTCGATTCAAACCTAGCAGGGAGAGACCTCATAATTTTCTGCTTAACTCTCTTATCCGAGTATGGATCACCGAGTTGATAGCTTTGATTGACAATATCCATCAACTTGACTTCAAAATCATTGAAGCACTCGTCCTCCTCCATCTTAAGCAACTCGAATTGCGTTTGAAGGACTTATAGCTTGGAATCCTTGACCACATCGGTTCCTTCATGTGCAACCTCTAAGATATCCCATGCCTCCTTGGTTATCCTAGTGTTTTGAATCAGTTTGTACTGATTTTCATCCACTGCACATAGAAGGGCGTGCCATGCCTTTCTATTCCACTTTGAAGTCTCAAACTCTCCATTGGTCCAATCTGCCTTAGGCTTGAGTACTTGTTCTCCTCCACCAGTGGGAGTTATCATAGGAGGTGCATATCCATCCTCAATTGCCATCCATGCCCTATCATGGATCTGACACAAGTATGCCTCCATCTTGCCTTTCCATGAGGCATAATTCACGCTGGTGAGCAACGGTGGTCTCATGCTCGACGCTCCCTCTTTGCTCATCCTGATATCACTCATAGTGTTTGGATGAATGCAAAAATGTATGAATAAATCAAGAAATCACACATAATGCAAAACACGCCAAAAAAAAAAAAAAAAAAAAAGCTAGGATCACCTAAGTGTATCTAGGAACCAGCTTTGATACCAATTGAAACAAATAAAATAAACTTGGGTGTGTTCAAGTATATTAATCTAGAGTGAGATTTCGAGTAAGTGTTTACATAATCTTCTTCTGTCCGAAGAAATGATTCATCGAAATAATGAGTCATCATTGATATCGACACATCTGAGATCGCCAAATGTTCGGGAGTTCCTCCATTCAATCCTTTTCCTTCTTCTTGTTGCTGGATATCTCGTTCGTACACATCTTCTCTTTATTTCCCGAGCCTATGGTGAGTTATAGACAGAGTTCGAAAAGGTCAAATCTTTGATGATTCCATCATACATGATTGAGTTGCGAAAACTTCTGGATAGGTATCCCACATCTGAACGGAATTCTTTATGATTATTACTAATTTTACCCAATTTTCGTTTAAGGACAAGATTAGGAAAATACCCCTAATAATCAATATAAATACAACAAGTGTAATATGGTGCGGAATTTAAATAATATTTGATGTATACATGGAAACCCAACCACTGGGAAAAACCATGGGCTGTATAGTGCGCCACACTCGAACCTCGAAATCCACTAATTGAAATGGAGTTTACAACCTATGTAGACCTCATCTAACACTCCGGTCTATAACCCCCCCACTTCTACCACGCGGGCCTTTAAAAGTGGCTCTAGTCCATTTTGCTTGTGGCCTAAGCAACCTTAGCAAACAAGACTTAAATTCTCAATGAAGAGATAACACAACCTATGTGTGAATATATAAAAATACTCAATAAATGCAATGAGAGCTAGGCAACTCTATATGCTTATCTAGGATGATAATATGTCAATAAAAACGATCCTAGATATCAATAGCTAAATGACATGTCAAATAGCTTAGCTAAATATATATTATAAAAACCTAAATAGCTATCACAATACAACACTCAATCATGTCATCACAACAATCTCTATTTTGAATATAAGATATTAATCTAAAAACATTCAAATAATAAAAGAGATGCCTTGATAAACAAAACACTAAATATCAATGATAAAAGTGAAGAACATACCAAGGGAAGTGTGATGACCAAGACCCATTCAAATAAGCAAACTAACTATGCTACAAAATGCTTAGATGATCTTTGATGCACATATATATGGTTTTGAGTGTTTAGGAAATACGTTTTCTTTGAAATATCTCTCAATTAAGTTTAGGGTTCTTAGAAGTCAAGAACTTGGTCAAAGAAATGAGAAAGTGTGATATTTATAGACAAAGAAAACAGGGCATGTGAAAAGACGAAATTGCCCTTGAAATCACCGTTCGGCGGTTTCATTCTGCAATCGTGGCCGCAGAATTGAACCGCCGAATTGAACCCGAGAAGTAAGGGATCAATCGGCGACCACATTCGGCGGTTTGGGAAACCGCCGATCAGTACCCAAAAAAGAAACCTACCTAAAATATCTAGAACGGCGGTTTCATTCGACGGTTTCGAAACTGCCGTTCAAACTGCCGAATAGAGACCGAGATAATAAATGCATCAGGTTTATTCGGCGATTTCGTTCGACGGCCTGGCCACCGATCGTAACCACAAATCTAATCTAGAGCTCTCTGGAATCAAACGGCGGTTTCAATTTGGCGGTCATGGCCACCAATCAAACCGCCGTTTCACCACTGAAGGTGAAACCAAAGGAGAAGCCAAGGGCACTAAACCAAGCACACTTTCGTGTATGCGTGGACGTTTCCGAACAAAGTCTGGAAACGAATTACAAGACACAAAAAACACACAACAAGATACAACAAAGAGTGCAAGTGTGTAAATGTGACATTTGAAGAGAATGCACACAAAAGTGAAGCATACATATGCAAACATAACTAGTGAGTGTGTGTAACTAAATCTCTTCAATAAGAAAATAAGCACTAGAGATATACCTTTGGAGTGCTTGTCATCCTTGAGGTCTTGAGTAGAACCATTGAGTATGATCATCTATCACCTAAGCTACCCTTTACATACAACCCCAATATGTGGTTTGTCCACGAAATAAGCTAATCAAAAACCGAGAATCCTTACAGTTACCAAGCCGTATAAGTAGTTACGAGATCCGTAAATGTAGTTACCAAAGCCGTAAAAGTAGTTACTAGGTAAATTTGTGGGAGAAACCCTTAAGTAGTTACCAAACCCGTAAATGTTGTTACTACAGCCGTAAACGTAGTTACCACAGTCGTAAAAGTAGTTACAAAGAAAAAACCCTTATGTAGTTACCAAACCCGTAATAGTAGTTACCAGACCCGTAGAGATAGTTACCACAGCCGTAAAAGTAGTTACAAGCTAATTTTATGGAAGAAACCCTTAAGTAGTTACCAAACCCGTAAAATTAGTTACCACACCGTAAAGCTAGTTACCACAGCCGTAATAGTAGTTACAAGCTAATTTTTCCACACCCTTAGGTAGTTACCAAATCCGTAAAAGTAGTTACCAAAACCGTCAACATAGTTACCATGAAAATATATTATAAAATAACTTCATTTATTTTAATATAAAATTTTGTATTTTTTTTTATTTTTTTTTAAGATTAAATTATTTTTTAATATTATTTTATCTGATTTTTATTATTAATAAAGTCAAATCAATGGTTATATATTATTATTTTAATAGAATAAGGGCAATAACCGGTTCCAAACCTATGCTTTTCTTCTATCTGCACTGTTTTGTTTGCTTGCATCATGCGGTGATTTTTTTCACTGCATTGTAGCCAGTCCCTAAACACTAATGTCTCATTACTGTATCTAATTGACAATTTAGTATTTTGACTTTTGACTTTTGAGCTAGTCAAGGTTAATTATGGAGTACCTTGCTACTTCAGTCACAAGACAGTTCACATTAACAAATAAAATAGGGGAAATCGTAGTTTAGTCCATGTAGTTTGCCTTAATCTGTGTTTAGTCCATAGTTTTTTGGTATTGTAATTTTCAGTCCATCATTATTCTGACAATAGGGATTGTAGTCCTTACCATCCAATTCTATTAGGGTTCCTTCAAGTCAACGAGGGTCAACAATGGTAAATAAGTAAATTCATCAGTGGGGACATGAAAGGTAATTAGTGTTGAAGGCTATAAAGGTAATTCGATATATACAATTAATAATATATTAAATAAACAATAAAAAATACAAATCAATAAATAAAAATAAAAAACAAAATCAATAAATATTAAAAATTAAAAATTAAAAATTAAAAACGAAAAAATAAAATAAAATCCTCCTCTCAATCTCTCACCTCTCACCTCTCACCTCTCACCTCTCACGATCTCTCATCTCTCTCTATCTCTCATCTCCTCACCGATCTCTTTCTCTCTTTTTTTTCTTCTTCTTCTTCTTCTTCTTTCTCGAATCCCACACAAATCATAGAAACCCAACACCCAAATCAAGAGATCGGTCTCAATTATTTGGTTCAAGAAATCTAGAAACCAAATTTGTTCAGTTTGGTTTGGAAGCTTTGATTCAGTTTATGGTTGGTGTGGTTGAAGGCTTGAAGCTTAGGTTTGAAGATTTAGGTTTAGTTGATTTGGATGATGACTCTAGAATTTTGATGAAGTTGATTACTTTTTTTACTGTGATTTTTGGGATTTAGTCTCTTTTGTTGGCGATGTGGTTTTGAGAATTTTCGGGTTGGGTTTGGAGGAGGCTTCGCCAAAATTTGTAGGTTGAATTTCTGGGATTCAGTTTCTTCTGCTGTGATTTATGGGATTCAATTTCTTTTGGGATTCAATTTCTTGGCACAAAAATTAAAAGAGATGTTTAATTTCTTTTAAAGAGATGGAACACCGTTTAATTAAAAATCACAGCCAATATGTTGGTTAAATTGAAGAAGATTGATACGCCTCTTCTTTCATAATTGAAGAACATAAACTTATCTCTCACAGTCAAGGAAATGTTTCTCGGTGAATTGAGCATGTCTTATCTCTCCGCTGCCACTACAAATGTGAGTTCTTTTTTGGGTTTTGTGTAACCTAAATCTAACATTGATTAATTAGATTGCTTTGAAGCTTTGATAATGAATTCATGAGTGTCAATTTTTGTGTACTTGATAATTGATTAGTTGTTTTTGTTTGTGGGATTTAATTGATTTCAAAAGCTTTTTTGAAAAAAAAAAAATTCAAAATTTGAAAAAAAAAAAAAAAAAGGTAATGAATTATTTTTATATTAAAATACTAATTTTGTGGAATTTTATTTTAAATTATCTTTTAATCTCCACCATTTATCTTTGGGATGGATGGTGGAGATCCATTTAAGAAAAAAAAAATATCTTTTTAATTTTAATTTATTATTATTATTATTTTCATTTCATTTTCATTTAGAAAAAAAATTCAGAATAAATATTAAATTAATTTAAAACAGAAGGGTCAAATGGTCTTTTCAATGTGATCAGCACACATCAGGGGCATTTAGGTCATTTTGCCTTCTGACATGACAAAATCTGTCATTTTGACGGATTCTGTCACATAAGGACTACAAATTACAATTCTAAAAATTATGGACTAAACGCAAATTAAGGCAAACTACGGGGACTGAAAGACAATTCTCCCAATAAAATAACTATATTACAAGAACTGATCTTCACTAGACATACTAACCCTGATCAGCAACCAATCTATAATGATCTAAATATATACAAACTTCATCCTCCATCTCCCAAGTCAATAATCCCAGTATCAAATAAATTTCTTTGCCCCCATGATGATGTAATTGGTCTGCCTTAAAAGTATATATGTGGTTTTTTGTTCCAATACAACTGCAATCAGTCACCTTCTTTGCCTGTTTCAGTCTCGCGATCTTTCTCATTCCAACTACAGCCTCCAGTCTGCCTCTCCTCTCATATTGCTGAGCCAAAACCAAATAAGGTAAAGAGGACTGTGGTTCCATCTCCATCATCCTCTCAGCTACTCTTTCGGTGAGACTTAGATCCTCATGAATTGCCGAAGCACGAAGAATTGATTCCCAGATTGAATAACTGGGTTCATATGGCATTGTATTTGTAATAACTATTGCTTCTTTGAGTTTACCAACTCGACACAACAAGTCTATAATGCAAGCATAATGATCATAACCAGGTGTAACTCCATATACTTTTTCCATTGATGAAAATATGATCATTCCCTCATCAATGAGTCCACCGTACTTGCAAGCTAATAGAACACCGGTTAATGTTATTCGATCTGGTGCTGGACCTTCCTTAAGTAGTTCCTTAAACATGTCTAGGGTCTGAAATACTCTACCATTGCAAGACAACCCCATTATAATGGTGTTCCAGGATATCATGTCTTTTGTATCCATTTTGACAAAGATTCTCATGGCAGAATCAACTGAACCGAATTTAGAATACATTTCCATAAGTGAACTGGCAACAACTTCATCGGACTCAAAACCAAATTTGATTGCCAAGGAATGGATTTGACATCCGTGCTCGAGTGGAAGAGTGGATATAGAGCTTAGAATACTACTAAGTGTGAACTCATTAGGCCTGAAATTGTCCCTCAAAGTAAGCACGAAAAGTTGTAGAGCATCCTCCTCAAAACCATGCCTTCCATAGGTCGAAATCATGGAATCGATAACTGCAGAATCAAATCGATCTACTTCTTCAAATAGCCGGATTGAATACTCCAATCTGTTGCATTTGGAAAATAGGTCAATAGAGGCACTCAAAACAATGGAATTAGAAACAAATCCCACCTTGACGCAAAGAGCAAAAATTTGCTTACCCGTGCCCAAATTTCTCAAATTGGAACATGCAGTTATTATTGTTGAAACTGTATAATCATCAGGTGAATACCCTGAAGATCTCATCAAACGAAATCGATCCAATGCGTATTCTTCGTACCCTGATTTAAGACATCCCGAAATCAATGAATTCCAAGAGATAATATCCAACTCTTTCATATTGGAAAACACAGCAAAAGCATAGCCAACAAAACCAAGTCTTCCATACATGTCAATTAAGGAATTCCCAAGCACCACATTTGATAAACAAACACCAGAACGAATCATGCTACCATGTATTTGCTTACCATAACAGGCACTAGGCACATTCGATAACAAAATCGAGAAAGTGAACCCACTTGGTCTAACACCCACAATTTGCATTTCAGTAAACGTTTCAAACGCATAAATAAAGTAGCCAGATGAAACATAACCCGATATCATCGAATTCCAACTGACAACATCTCGTTCAGGCATTTCATCAAACAAGTTACGTGCACTGTCAAGACAGTCAAATTTAATAAGGCTTTTCAAGAAAATGTTCCAGGAAATGCAATTCTTGTTGGGAATTTCATGAAACAATTTGAAGACGCCGTCAATGTTAGCAAAATGAGAGTATAAATCAAGACAACGATTGCCCAGATAAGTATGGGTATTGAACCCGACTTTGACCAACTGGGCATGTATGATTTTGGCAAAAACAGAGGATTTTAGGAACAAACAACGGTCTATCAATTGAGAATAATAAGAGAGTGAGGCTTTGTTGATAACAAGAGCTTTCTTCAGACATGTGTTCATAAAGATAACGTGCCCCTGCTACTACCCTGCTATAAACCATCGACCAGGTTTCGTCTACTCTGGCATAACTCTTTACGATAATAAATACAGACAGTTTCTGTACTGTTAATCGATGGTCATGTGAGAGAATTAGTTCAAGGGCTGCTTTATTACCCTCTATAAAATATCTTGCTTTTCCACATTAAAATATTAAAAGTGAGTTTCTTTTGAGAATTTAATTTTTTCTTTTTATATTTATTTTCTAAAGAAATTTTATTCTTAAATTTTAAATTTAAAAAAATTCTAAATACATTTCCTTTTATTTTAAGATTATTCATTTTATCTTTTGGCACTTCTATTCTAAAAGCACTTCATCTTAAAACATAAATTTTTAAGGACACTCCATTTTATTTTAATAAAAGTTAGAACGATCCATCGTAACCTTTTGATTCATCAGAGAAGTAATCTTTTTTAAATTAAATTATAAAAAAAGAAAATTATCTCTCCTAAATCATTAGATTAAATATTACATATTAAACATTCTCTCATAAATTTTTAATTATTATTTTAAACTCTCTCTCCTCCAATATATATATATATATATATATATCTAATTTTCTATCTCTATTCTTTCTCAAGCAAGACTAACAGTTAAGAAAAACAAACTTATAAATAAGCTTGATTTTTAGGAATCGTAAATATGTATATATTAAACAAAAACAAACTCAAAAAAACAAGTACCTTGTTATTTTAAAAAAAAAAAAATCGAAATATGAAAATGTTTTTTGTTACTTTTGTAGGTATGTGATTGTCTAAAGAAATTTAATTCTTTCATTAGTCTTAGAAATTCTGAGTTTAATCGAATTTAGTTGCAATAAATTAAGTTTTCATATATCTATTTTTTTTAATTGACTAATATATATATATATATTAGTGTTAGTAAAAAACTAAAATATTCATAAGTTTTTTTTTCTTTAACTATTAATCAGAGATTGATTGACAAAGTATGGAGATAGGGATTATTTTTTTTAAATGGAGAGAGAGAGAGAGAGAGAGAGAGAGAGAGTAATTAGGGGAAAGTGTTTAATATAGTAATAACAAATTTAGGAGAAAGAGTTTAATACGTTACATTTAATTTAATCTAATGATTTTATGAGAGAGAATTTTATTTTTTTAATAATTTAATTAGTTTGGAGTGTCTTCATATTTTTATCTTGTTTAGTAATTTTAATTAAGGTTAAAATTGTCATTAATAAAAAATAAAAATTAAATTGTAGTGTGAATAGATAATTTGTGGATTATTAGGAGAATCTCTCATATTAAAATTATTAATTTTACTAACTATACTCTTCAAAATACAAAACCTATCTTTTAAGTACTTTTGGTAAATTTAAACATTTTTTTTTCTCATTACATCGAATTTTTATTTTTATTTTTATTTTTTATTTTATTTTATTTTTTTTGTATACGTGGGTGTCCGGGTCAACTTGCGCGCACCTCGACTAATCTCACAAGGTCCTAAAATTAACAGTCGGGTAAACCTCCAGGCTCCAGTGGCCCAAGAGAAACGTGGCTGTCAGGGATCGAACCCAGAACATCCGAGTTTATGGCTCGCCCCAGTGACTTGTGGCACCACCCCTTGGGGTTTACATCCATTTTTCTCATTGCTCCCATTTTAAAACCATAAAGATCAAAATCCTTTATAATTTTAAGGTATGGCTATGTTGTTTGGCTTGTGGTTCTATACTACTACGAAACAAACAAAAAGTAATTTTTTCTTTTTTAAAAAATGATTATTTTCAATTAAAAAAACAATAATAAAAATTGAAATAAAACGTATTTATATTCATTTAGAATTCATCAAATCAATTTTTTATTCGTTTATTTGTTTAAAAGTTTATGACAGAATTTCACATAAGTCATACCTTTTTGGTGATTTGTTATCTTTATAAATGTCTTTCCAAATTCATCACTTTAGTCCTTACTTTTTCCAAAACTCATCACTTTAGTCCATTTGACTATATATGTGAAAGTCAACTATTTTAAAACATGTGAAAGTACATTTTTACCTCTATTACTATTTAATTTAGCTAAAATGATTATCTTAGCTTTAAATTAAAATGAAAAACAATAAATTCTCAATAATAAAATCTTAAATAAATATATTATATATAAAAAAAAACTTAAATAAATAATTAAAAAAATCCATTAATTTTTTCTTATTTTGTATTTTTTTCATAATGGATTTTTATTTAACTAAAATGATTATCTTAACTTTAAATTAAATTGAAAACAATAAAATTCTCAATAATAAAGTCTTAAATAGATAGATTACAAAAATAAAATTATGAAAAAAAAAATCATTTAAAGTTAAGATAATCATTTTAGCTAAATTAATATTCATTATGACAAAAAAAAAAAAAAAAAAAAAAAAAAAAAAAAAAAAAAAAAAAAAAAAATTGGATTTTATTATTATTATTTATTTAAGATTTTTATGTAATATATTTATTTAAGATTTTTTATTTTTCATTTTAATTTAAAGCTAATATAATCATTTTAACTAAATTAAATAGTAATAAGGGCAAAAGTGTACTTTCACAGGTTTTAAAATAATTGACTTTCATATATTTGGTCAAATGGACTTAAGTGATGAGTTTTGGAAAAAGTTAGGACTAAAGTGATGAATTTGGAAAGACATTTATAAAGGTGACAAATCACCAAAAAGGTAGGACTTATGTGAAATTCTGCCAAAGTTTATTACATATGTGTAATTATATTTCCTTTTGAGTATGGAAAAGGGTTGGGTACCGAATTTCTTGACTATGAAATTGTTAGTGAATGGGCTAGTTAGGGTTTCATGTTTCGGAGGATAAGGAGACGAAGGAGATTATTGGGCAAATGAAGGAGAAGTTCACCAAGATTGGAAGGAAATTGAGGCGAGATTGCTTAAGTAGGAAAGACAGAGACAAAGCCATGATATTTGCCAAAAAAATAATAATAATAAATAAAAATAAAAATCAATAAAACCATGAAATGAATTAAAAAGTAGGACTTCTCAGAAAAATTTGTATGAAAAATTGCATTTTATAGTACAATAGAGAAAGTCTCCGGTGTTTTTATTTCAAAAAAAAAAAAAAAAAAAGTCTCATGTTATATATATAGTATTAGTATACTGTTTCTTTTGTTGAATGATCGAACTACATTCAAGGGATGTGATACTATTTTTGATTTTGTATATACAATATTATTAGGGTTTTGGATAGAATGGGTGTATTATGGGTATAGAAAGTAAATTTGAATTTTTAATTATACATTTATGACATCTAAATAATTGTATGTAAGGTTATTTTAGTAATAAAAAAAATTTCATTAAAAGAGGGTGTAGCAAGAATTTTTTGGGTGGCAAATTGGCAATTGAGCCACCCTTAGTTTAATTTTATTTAATTTTATAAACCATTGGATTGAAATCTTAAGACTAGAGATTGACCCATCAACTATACAAATCTTATATAGTAATTGAACCTAAAAAAAAAAAAAAAAATGTAATACACCGCATGAAACTCATGTAAACTTTTCCCATTAGCACCCCTTCCTAACAATAAACACCTATAAAGAAATTCATGAAATTTACTATATTTTGATGAGTCATGCATGAAAAAAAATAAAAAAAAATATAAAATATAAAAATTGGACATGTTACATACTTACATTCCAATAAAATCCAATACAATCCTGTACTACATGTCAAACATGGCCTAAGATTGTTTAATCCCACTCTTGTTGGATAATGGTAACAATTAGGGTTGATTAGGTCTAATCCGAACTTGCCCTCCAATCACAAGACTAAGGGGTCGTTTGTTTTTTCCACTTAAAACTTAATGGGTCTGAATCATAATTATTAA
Source organism: Acer campestre (assembly GCA_954870605.1). Lineage (NCBI taxonomy): Eukaryota > Viridiplantae > Streptophyta > Magnoliopsida > Sapindales > Sapindaceae > Acer > Acer campestre. The sequence continues at coordinate 17,804,418 of OX940810.1, forward strand.
GTTGTTTTGTTTGTTTTTTTAAGTGGTCAAACAACTTAAAAATACCAAAAAACAACTTAAAATAAAAAGTAAAAAATCATGACTTTTGACTTAATTATAAATCACTTAATTGCATTAAATGCAATCTAAAATCTTTTCTTTCGATATTATCCTCCATATATAACATATATCCAATTTCATTATAATTATATATTGTATAGAAATCTTTATTTTAATATATTGTTTATTTTAAATAGTTTTAAAAATAAAAAAGAACCCTAATCACTTCTCATATTGGTATTTAATATCAATATTTTATTATGATATTAGAGTAATGTATTTTCTTTTCTTAGTAAAAATAAAGTTTGTTTGTAATCGAAGAAAAAGATCATGATCATATGTGTTCATATATAATTATTATTTTTGGATTGTTTTTATTCTATATTATATGTATAATTATTTAACATGGGTATAGATGTAAAATTACTTCTTTTCAGACAATTTTATTTTTAAAAAACAAACATGTTGATAGTATATTCAGATGTGAGGAAAAAAAAAAAACAAACATGTCATTCAGATTCAGGTTTCAGTCACTATTCAGTCTTCAGTAAAATTCAGGACTATTCAGTCTTCAAACAAAAAAACAAACGACCCCTAAGATTGATTTAGTCCAACTCAATGCACCAAACATGTTGTTTCTCACGTTGGACTAGATTGAAATGGATTAAATATACAACTATACAAGTCTTCCGTTTGTAACAATTCCTTTTTTTTTTCTTTTTTTTTTTTGAAGTGTTACCAAAAATTAAACATGGAATGGTCGGGTCAGTAGTCTCTCAAGATCTATCGAGATTGAACAGTATATGTGTAGCCCAAATATGACTCCCATTACAACGGGTATAAAGCTCCCTATTGTAGTGGTCAAAAATCCGACCTACGACCCTCAAGTCCACTAACAAAAGGGCCAAAATGAGGCTCAGAACACTCACGTATGACAGGCCCGCCGAGGCATCTAGTCAAATCAAACGTTGTCAAATGACCCACTAAATGGCCTTGACCACACCTCAATAACGTTTCAAACGTTATCCAAAGTTCAACGTCAGACAAAAGGCTTAATTGCCTTAAATCACTTTATCCATATGGATCAAAACGGGTGATTAATGGCCCGAGATCCACGTCATCACTTAAAAGGGCTAAATGTTGGAGGTCTCAGGCTTTTACTATAAATAACACGGCCCTCTTTAGAAGAGGGGGCCCTACTTTTTCACAATACATACACGCGAAGCCATAGCTCCGTAAATATCTCATTTCATTTAATTCATCTAGCTCGATGCTTAGCAAGTCGACATACACTCTCGTTCGAGCTAAGTTGAGCCTAGTCTTGGCGAGCCATCAAACAAAGCTAACAACAGTCCCCACGCCTGCTTGACATCGACCTCTTCGATAGTTAACATTGCTCTTCGATACTTAGCATTAAACTCCACGCTCGACAAGAGACGTCGAACCCACAGTTTGCTTGTCTTTACTTTAGTTCTATTTGTTTTATCTCACACAATATACTAACTTGAGCATCGGAGAGTCCTCCAAGGGACCACCCTCTCATGTGGTTCGACCACCGCTCTATTTTCTCTTATTTTACAGGTTACTAGTGCCCAAATCGATGATTTTACTAATTGTAGATCTGATTGATTGCACTTACACACACTAATGATGTGTAAGGGAAGGTGCACTGCTGCATGCGCTAAAAGGTACAAATTTGGAATTTGGAGAAGGGGATAAGATGTGAACCCAGGATCGTGTGGGTATGAGGTGTTTACTATTGAGTCCCTTCAACATTTTGGTTTTGTTTGTTACATGGGATTGGAATGAGATTTTACTAATCTTAGTTCAATCCCACGTATGAATGGCAAAAATCTCTGACCTGTCACAAACCATGCAGGGATCCAATCTATTTAGGATGGGTTTGGAGCACTTAAAACGAGGCTCGGGTCGGATATGGGTCAAACATTGTTGACCCGGTTTATAACCGAGTCGAGTATGGGTCGAACCACTATGACCTGACACATCCCGGTTGACCCGGTATATATATAATTATTTTTTAAATATTAAAAATATAAAAAGAAAAAAATTCTAATCCTTTTATCTATTTAGATGTTATATTCTATTAAATTTAAGTTTATATATGAATTTTAAGTATACTTTAAACTTTAAATTTTGATATTTATGATTAAATTTAAGTGTACGCATGTTTAAATTTAAGTATATTTTTAAATTTGATTGGGTATTAAAGTTTAAGTTCTTATCCTAATATTCAAATGTATGGTAAATTTTGTAAATTTAATAGTTCAGATATTTTTTTAAATGAATTAGGCCGATTCAGGTCAGGTTTAGGGCACATCCATCTCATTCAAGTCGGGTTGTGGCAACTTGCTAAAATTGGGTTTCGGGTTTAGGGCATGCCGATTCGGCCCGTTACCATCCGTAATCCTATGTTTGGAAGCATCACCAGATTGGCTTGTCCAATCTAATGGGGCTCTCATTTTTTGCTTTAGTCATGTGAACGCTTGACTTAATTTTTTATATATAAATATTTTTTGTTTTTGTTTAAAATAATTTAATAGTAAATCAATTATAAAATTTAAATTTATTTAAAATCAATATAATTTGTAATTTTATTTAAAATTAATTTTTAATATAATTAATTTAATAATATATATATTAAAATATTTATTTCATCGAAAAAATTATTTCAATATAGTAATTTATTATTCAATTTTTATTTGATTATTAGGGATTGAGATTATTTCAATACTAATTTCTCTTAACGGGATTAAAGAATCTAAATTCGTTGGATAAAATTGAAAAATGTTTAAATTTATTTAAAAATAATATAAATCTATATTTTAAAAATATTTTTAGATATTGTTACTTAAATAATATATAAATTAAAACATTTATTTAAATACATATTTCAATAATTTTATTATTTCAATTTCAAAATATTATTATATTTATTCCAATCTCATGTTTCACCAAACAAAACATAATATTAATTCAATCAAGTTCATATTTCTCCGAAAACAGCATAATATTAATTTAGTCAAATCCAATCCAATTCAATTCATCTAATCCCATTCTCATCTCATTCCAATCAAATCCTATGAAATAGTCCAATCAAATCCCACACATCAAACGGGCCTTGTGGGCTTGTGGTTCAAATTGTTTTTTTAAAGAAGCCTGTGTTATTATATGAATATATCCCATCTAATTAACGCACCAACGCTGGATTCGTTCCACCATCCAGGTCCCTTCTATATTCATTCCTAAGCCCAATGTCCAATCACACCTAGTTGTTTTGATTGGGCCGAATCCAAGCAGCAAGAAACATTAAGAATTCGATTACATGCTCGGGCCGGATCGGGGTTTGACCGAATTTAAATTCAATTTTATCTTTACAAAAATTGTTAATTAATGACCAAATCCAGAAAACAAATTTAGTACGTCAACGGATCAAGCCAAACTCGAAAATATTTGGATTCAGACTTATATCAAAAACAATTTAATGGTTTCGAAATCTAATAAAATAACGTTGGAAATCTATTTGTTAGGATTTTTATCTAATATAAAATTTAAAAAATGTTTTTGTTATCTTCCCCACCTAGGACTTTTTCTGCCATAGGATTTATAGAGTCACAGTCCGTACAATGATTTATTTTAAATGTTGAACAATGCATCTCAAATGAAAAAATCTATGTTAGCTGCTGTAATCAATAATAAGTTATAGCTAGTGTTTTTAAATCTATGTGGCTCCCTATTTGGGGTATCTTCAAAATAATAATAATAATAAGTTAGCTAGTGTTTTTAAAATAATAATAATATGAAAAGAATTTCATAGCAATGACGATGTGACAAGCACGCCTAATTCCTTATAATACCAAATATATATATATATATTTTTTATATATTTTAATTGAATATAACAGATCTAGTGATTTCATAAACAAAATTTCAAATTCAATTATTATTCGGAAAAAAAAAAAAAAAAAAAAAAAGATATTCACTTAGTATAAATAGAGGTGACCGTTGTTTAGTTCTTGTTAGGTTCTAGTTCCGAACCAACGATTCCGGTTCATCGAACCATAGGGGAATCGGTCTCGGTTCCCTACAGTTCTGAACCTTTTTTATTTAATTTAAAATTATAAATTAAAGAATAATTGAAAGAAAACCGAGTAATTGAGAAAGAATTAAAGAATTGAGAGAGAATTGGAGTGAGAAGAAATAGAGAGGAGATATTTATAGGAAAATGGTTTGAAAGTAAAATTATTATTTTTATAAAAAAAAAAAAAAAAAGCTGACCTTCAAGCCTCCAACAGCTAAATTTATTTTTTTTTTCTTTTAAAGAAACCAATCTGGAACCGTCATATTTAGAACCGGAACCGGAACCCTATAGGTCTCGGTTCAGGTTTCAGTTTTAACCGGAACCATCCGATTTCGATTCTGGTTCTTTAATCCATGGTACCGAACCGTGGTCACCTCTAAATATAAAGAAAGAAAAATGAGAAAAGAAGAAGAAGAAGAAGAAAAGAGAGAGAGAGAGAGAGAGAGAGAGACAAAAAAAATAAAAATAAAAAACTTAGAATAAACTGGTATAATCCTTCTAGACTGCCGATCACATATGAAAATTTCACTCTATCTGAAAATTAAATTAAAATAATACACACGTGTGGCGTTTGGACTGACATTTGATTTAAGTATACACATTTTCCTTCGTTCACAAGATTTCAAAAAAAAAAAAAAAAAGATTGCAATGTCTTTGTCATTTGAGTTACATCATTAAAGAAAAAAACGTTGGAAATTTTTTTTTGGTCTTTTCTGGAGAAGAACTTGGGTGTGGTGGGAAGTATACTACCACTTCTACCTAAATTACATAGCACCATATAAAATAAAACATTCTATGAAATTTTTATATCTTCTTTTAAAGGTGACACCATTGTAGGTCGGGAGTATACCGGTGTCTCTATCTCTGAATGATGGAGCTTTATTTTGAATTCTCCGACCATCCGGACATGAGACTTTGGTACATGCTACATGATTATTATGTATTTGTGTGTAAGTCACTATATCCCCCACCGGCCCCGTACAGAAATCTGCCCTTTTGAGGTAGACTTGTAATGGTATGGACCGTATGGTTATGATGGAAAAGCTATAATTCCAAATTTTCTTTATCCTTTGTCTTTTTGTCCCACTATCAAATGTTTCCTTTGTTCATTTGTTTATAATTTAAGTTTTTATATTAATCCAGAAAGATATTAGTTATTAATGTTTAATTTCAGATTTTACTGACATGTAATATTTTTGGGAAATTACCAAATAAAACCCAATTTTTTATTATTATTTTTTTTTTGATAGACCCAATTTTTTATTTATTATAAATAGTTTGCGACCTTTCATATTTATCAAACTGATCCCCACAATTTTTATAAGAATTAAATTGGTCTCTCTTTCTAACTTTAGTTAGTGAACTTGAACTGTTGTAGGAATAAAATGTATTTTAATTCAATTATTTTACAAATTTGAATATTAAATTTTAATGTTATTTTAATATAATTTAAATTAACTTATTATAAATATAAATTATTGTAATTTTAATTATTTTTCAAAAATATTTATATTATTTTATTCTTTATTTTAATGAATTTTATTCAAATAAGACAAATTAAGGGTAATAATATACTATCCAAAATTATGTTAACGTTAAATGCGACGTTTTATTATGATAGAGACCAATTTGGTCACTTCCAAAAAATCGAGAACATGTTTGGTATTTGTAAAAAACATGAAGGTTGATTTGATCAAAAATGAAAAAGAAAAAAAAAACGCTAACTACTTCTTAAAATTAAGAAGAAGAAAAACACAAAAACTTGGTAATTATCTAATATTTCTTTATAGCAAACCCTACTAAATAAATCATTCCCCACTTGCATATCATCTCTTAGCACAGGTGGTAGTACATCTCCCTTCCACATTAATGATGAGGGGTTCAAATCCCACCATACGTATTTTAAAAGCATGTATTGAGAGTTTTCTTCCCGATTTATTGGAGTAGTTAAGGCATCTCCAATGAAAAGTGAGAGTTATAGTTATATTTGAGTTTCAAATAGTATTGAGAGTGATACTCATATGTACTTTTGCTCCAATGGTGCTGAGAGTGATATTTGAGAGTGGTACTTTTGTAACAAATTTAATTATACATAATTTAAAATGAGTGGTCAATAAATTGTAATTTTAAAACTTTAATGTTGATAAAAATAATACCATTGTAAATTTCTCAATGAGATATTTAAAATAGTACTAATATTTAATATACTTAAATATTTATAAATTATTAACAAGCTTGATAACATTAAAAAATTAATTTTTAAATAAGGAAACATCATAAAATTTAAATTTCATGGATCAAAAAACATTGAACATAAATCCAAACATAATGAAAAACTACATGCATAATTGAAAGCACAAATATAAACATGAATCACAAATTATTAGGTGGGGACGGAGTATATATAGGCAATTTTGGAAAACTAACAGTTGGAAGGTTTTTTGTATTTTTCTATAATTTTTTATATTTTTCTTGGATTTTTTTTCTAATTATTTTTGAATAAAAAATATATTTATTTCAAATTTTAATGTCTGAAAAATTGTAGACTGTCCATTTCCAACGGTCAGCAAATTTGATATATTCATCTCTAACGGTTAATAAATCTGATCCATCCATCTCTAATGGTCAACAAATCCAACTGAATCTTATACATTCATCTCTCTTAATTATGACATGGGTCCCATAAAAAATATCGTTATTTAATTCATCCAATACATGGATCCCACCAAATAACTCTCACTCTCACCAACTCACATATACTAAATATAACTTAACCAAAAAACTCTCGACCTATTTAAGGGTTAATTGCTCTAATTTACCCCTACTTTGTTGAATCTAGCAATATTTCAAAAAAAATGTCCTAAATTAACACAAACACCACTTATCATCAAGTCAACCCGTTAACTTTAATGGTTAACTAACCTTGACCTCTGGAAAACTAAATATACCCCTACTATATCTTCCCAAACATAAAATATTTTTCAATTAAAATTGAAAAAAAAAGAAAGATAATATATCGATTGCCTACGTAAACATCATCAATTCACGAAGGAGCCGCATCTGTGAACTGTAGGAGGTCGATCTTTGAGATTGGCGAAGATCTCTTCCAGTAAGTAGGACTATAGGAGATCTTTAAAGAATTATTGTTTCCTTCAGCGGTGGAGCTCCACTATCGGTAGATCAATTTTTTTTAAAAAAAATGATTTTTCAATTTTTATTAAAAAATATATTTTATGTTTGAGATGATATGGCAAGGGTATATTTGTCTTTCCTAAAGGTCAATGTTAGTCAACCGTTAAAGTTAATGGATTGATTTGAAGGGGATGTTTGTGTTAATTTAGGACATCATTTTGAAATTTTGCTAGATGTAATGAACTAAGGGTAAGTTAGTGCAATTAACCCTCATTTTAACTCTCCATTGGGGATGATTTTGAGAGTAAACAAATAGGCATATAACTCTTCATTGGAGATTGCCTTATCTTCCATTGCAGAGGTAGATATTCAAACCGCACATGTATTGTTTGATCTCGACAGATCCCGATAATCTATTGTAATAGTTCTTATAATTCATATATATATATATATATATAATCCTTCCCCACTTGAATATCAAAGCCATACACATTAGTTATTTTAAATATACATTTATCCATTAGGACCAATACAAACATAGCGCCTTCAAATTTAATTTAAACATGTTTTTTTTTATTAATTAATTTATGTTATATATATATAATACATGGACGACTTTTTTTTTTTTTTTTGAAAACTAACATTCCATAAAAGGAACATCAGATACAACCAGGAGCGTCAGTAAGTAAAAACTTACGAATACAGTGAGGAAATTCCTCAAGCCAAACACAGTCTTTAGGAGTAGACAAAGCAAATCTAGCCAAAGTGTGTGCAACAAAGTTGGTACCCCTTGGGGCAAACCTTAAAACACAACAAGGCAGGGACAACATAAGATTCCTAATGGCATCAATCACAAGACTGATCTCTGAACCATGCTCTAACCTATCATTCACCATTCCAACCACAACAGCAACATCTGACACTAAATCAAGAGGAACAAGACCAGAATCAAAGGCAAGTTGGATACCTACTATACATGGACGACTTAAACGAATAAATTCTTTTATTCAATATCTTGAAAGGATAATATTTTTTTTATCTTCATCTGAACTTATTATAAAAAGTGTTGCTAATATTATATGCCTTTAAATAGGGATTTAATCATTTTCCCCCTTAAGGTTTGCTATATTAGAAACCTGAGGACAGAGTTTGTCATTATTGGTCGAAAATCCCCCCAAAACTGAGTAATTTGTTGAAAGGCCCCCTTCTGTTAGAGTTACTGTCAAAATTGGACGTTGACTGTAACTGTAGAGGGGCAAATGTGTAATCTCACGGTGGGAATAGGAAAGGAGATTTGGACTGAAGGGTATAGAAGTCATTTTATATTTAGAATTAATAATACATTAAAAAAAAATGAGTGGAATATATGAGGCCACGTCACTTCTTCTCCACGAGACCATGACCAAGTTCTTCTTCTTCTTTCCCCAAGTTCTTCCTCTTCTTTCTTCTCCACGAGACCACGACCAAGTTCTTCTTCTTCTTTCCCTAAGTTCTTCCTCTTCTTTCTTCTCCACGACCAGTCGACCACCATCATCTAAACCCCCACACCCAGGTCGGCTAAACACCTTAATCCAAGCACTAATTTCACCAAGCCGATCTATTAAAAATAGTAGCAGCAGCAGCTGTAACAACAATCGAAGACTCATCTCTCTCTCTCTCATTCCACTACTACTTTCAACTTGTTCATAGAAATTGAAAGAGAGATGGTGGTCTTCAACCTTCATCTTCCAAAATCATAAACATAAGAACCCATTCATCTTCCAAAACCCATTCATCTTCAACCTTCATCTTCCAAATCATTCCCAACAGCTAAACCCTAACCTAATCAACAACAACTCATACCAAACCATAGCTTCCATCACCTCTAAGACACCAAACCCAGCCGATCGATCTCCTCCCAACTGGAGATTGAATCCCGTCGCCGTTGATCTCTTACCGCCGTCAACGATCTGGGTTTGGGTTGGATCAATTTGGTTTCGATTGGTACCCTGCGATGGAGCTGCAAGTACAGGCGATCTGAGTTTAGGTTTTATTAGATACCGTAAAAATGAGAATGATAACATAGAAAGTTTTTTTTTTTTTTTTTTTTAAATCAGGGGTTTTCTTTGATTCATTGATTCAGGGTTTAAATTGGTGAAAACTTGATATTATGCTCAACTGAATAATACGAATGGAGAGAAAGAGGGGGATTAGACATTGTGGGGTTTAGTGATTTCTAGGTTTGTGATAATTGTGGGGTTTCTGGAAATCTGATTGAGGGGTGGTTATTTTTGGGTTTGATGTTGTTGATGATGATGGCGATGAAGTAATGAACTTATCTCTATTTGATCGAGAGAAAGAAATGGGGAATTTGAAGATGTTGATTGTGATTTCTAGGTTTGAGTTTGGTGTTGTTGATGGTGGTTGAAGAAAGAGAGGTTTCTGGATTTGGGTTTGAAGAAAGGGGGATTTTTGGGTTTAGGTGGGTTTCCAGATGTTCTGGATGAACCCAGCAAATTTTTTTTTTTTTTTTTTTTTGGGAAAATCATTTATTGTAACATGTTTGGTTGGCGAGAAAATGAGAACTGGGTTGACGATGGTGGTGGTAAGATGATCTGAGAAGATGGACCGATGATTACTTGTTTTGTTTTTTATTTTTTATTTTATGTTTTATTTTATTTTTTAATTTTTATGAAATGTAAATTTTGTTTGTTGTATAATCTACGATAAAGATGAGTTTGAATATCGTTGTTACACAATTTTTTTTTTTAAATTTTTTTTTAATTAAATTTGTTTTTAATTTATTTATATTATTATTATTATTATTTAATTAGAGGGTAAAATAGTAATTTTATATTTAGAGGGCATTTTGGTCTATTTACCCACTGCTAGTGGTTGCATCACGTGTAATATGTTTTTAAAAGGCACATGAGGGTATTTTGGTCAATTTACGTGCAAAAACATGTCAGAGTTAGTTTCTGGCAAGAAAAAGCTAACAGAAGGGGGAGTTTCAATAATATTTCATTTCAGGAGGCAGACCGGCCAATTTCACCAAACCCTGTCCTCACTTTAATAATATTTTCATTTCAGGGGGGAAAACGATCTTTTCCCCTTTAAATAACATGTTTTATCAAATGTATTCATTGTCTAAATAGGATGATATGATAAACTAACGTGACAAAACTGATTTTGTGTTTAAAGGACTTGCTTCATATGTGGCACAAAGATAGACTTGATAGACAATCAACTCAAAATTTGGTCTTTATACTTCTATTTAAAACACGTTTATTTTTAATGGCTAGTACGTTTATTTTTTCCTTTTCTTTTATTTCCTTACAAAAAAATAAACGAAAAATTAATGTCAATTTTAAATACTTGCTGAGTCAAACCAAAAAAATAACTGTGAAATAGACTGTTTAAAAGAAGATGGTCATATTGATAATGTCAAATATATTTTTTTGTCACATTAGCGTGAGGTTGAATATGCATAGCTACATTGAAGATACATTTTTTAATAGTCTGTCTATTACTCTATTTATCTTGGGTGACATCTTTTTTTTTTTATAAGTCATTCTTGCATTGGAGATGCTCTTAGGCCACATCTCCAATCAGTTTCCAAAATTTTCTCCATTTTGGAGACTGAAAATGAATATTTCATCTTCATAAATTTACTACTCCGAATAATAAAATATTATTATTTTACTTTATAAAAAATATTTCAAATTTTCTTTAATAAAATTGTTTTCTCTTAATTATTTTTTTAGATAATAATTTACTCACTTATACTCGGTTGAAAGATCTAAACAAAACATTTCTAATAGTATTATTTTTATGGTATTTAGATTTATGAATAAAAAATTATAATAAATTAAATGGATTATATAAAAGTGAATAATAAAATAGAGATTGAGGGTTTAATCTCCAAATATGATCTCCATTTTGGAGACCGATTGGAACCAAATCATCCCCATTTTGACAAAATGGAGATCAGCTGGAGATGATCTTAGGTAGGGGTAGGCAAAAAACCAAAAAACCGAACCAAACCGATCCAATTGGATTTTTTTTTTTTCGGTTTTCTAATGTTGGTCGGTTCAATTCGGTTCATACCGATTGGACTAGTTTTTTTCTTGGTTCGTTATCCCAAACCGAAAAACCGAACCGAGATCCAACCTATATATAAAATAAAATCTAGTTTAATGTTCAACAGTATATGAAACTATAAAACTATGAAAGTGTGTTGTCACATGATATTTTTTTTTTCTTGGTTTTTTAGTTTAATATTTTTTTAAACTAGTATTTTCAATTTATTCAAGCCCTTTGTTAATTTGGTTGAAGGCCTAAAAGAATTAAAATATTAAAATATATGTAATAATTAAAACCCATGAATTTGGTCTAGTATGAACCAAAATCGAAAAAACCGAACCGAACTGTTTCAATTCAGTTGGTTTTTGATCAATTGACATTTATAAATTTTATTAGATCGGTTCATATTTTCAGAAACCAAACTTTATCGGTTCTATTTAAAAATAAAGCGATCCATTAAATATCCACCCATAATCTTAGTCTAATTGATAAATGTTAATAATTGTCGAAGGAGAAAGTGGAAATTATTTTCCAAGTTTTGGTACCTTTAACCTTTATGTCCATTTGGGTGAGGTGAAAGGAAGGTTTTCAATCAATTAGCTTGCATAGAAAGTGATGATTCCACGAGCTCATCCATACTAATAATTGAATCGGCTCTACACTTTTGAAGAAAAAAACAAAAAGGAAAAAAATCAATAACTTACCAAACATGAACTATAAAAATTCTAAGAAAATGAGTCAAATGACTCGTTACTTTGATGGCAGAAGATTTCACAATCTCCATTAACCGATCAAGATTCAAGCTTTGACACTTTTTATATATTATCTTACCATTATCCATAAAATTTCAATAAATGTGAAAAAATCTCTTCAAATGTTGGAAGCCGACTTCTTACAATTATGAAAATAGACATCTTGCTAGACTTTTGAACTATCTGGTGTCAAATATATATATATATATAATTATATATATATATATATATGTAATTAAAAAAAATAAGGTAATAGAAAATGTGATTAAACTCCATTATACAGTATATATATACACCTTTTTTTTTTTTTTTTTTTGATATTCTATAACCGTCTCTTTCGAAGCAAAATATATTTAGTCGGCAGTAATGTAAATAATAAAAATATATATAATATAATATATTATGCAAATAATATTGAGGTGAGGACCACAACTGGCCTCGTGCACGATCGTGGCTCATTGTTTATTTGTCTTTATGAGCCGTTGGTAGGAGCTTTCAATTTATTTTTATACTTGGAAATTGGAATTCCATCATCAATTTTGAAAAATCAATTCATTATTATTTTTAAAATATTTTTAAAGTTAAAGACACTAAAAGATGGCACATTATTAATCTTCTTTTGTCATAATTGACGCTCTCTACACTAATCACCCTGTAAACCTTTATATAAATTTTACAATAACTAGATTGAAGTTTTTATCTGAATCAAATAATAATTATCAAATTAAGAAATTAACTTCTATGTATACGGACTGATATTTAATTTGCATATTGATATTGATTCATATTGGTTTGAGGCAGAAGACTTGTAAATTCATTAGATTGGTCCGGTGATAAAATTTCTCACATCTGTATTATGAAGTTGTGGGTTCAAATTCGTATCCTTTAAAGAAAAAAAAAAAAAAAACTTGAATTTATATAATATTATAATATTTCAAAAAAAAAATATATGTGTATATAAATAGAAGATGTGTAATCTTTTTTTTCTTTTTCTTCTAGAAATAGAAGATCACTTGTAACCTTAATAAAAGAAAAAAATATTATTGCCTGTAGGCTGGTGTTAAGAGGGCTCATTCTACATTACAATATTCCAGATTCAAGTCTCTGCTTAAAATAAAAAAAAAAATTAAAATTTTTTTTTAAAAAAAATGGTAATAATATATCTCGACATCTGATATAAATATATGAAAATGAGTAATGCTACATTACCCAAATTTGGTGCCCAAATCTGGAGCTCAAATGATGTGGCAACACTGTAGACCATTCATTAAAATTGTATTAAAATTGTGTGATTTAAATGAATGGTCTACAGTGTTGCCACATCATTTGGGCTCCAGATTTGGATACCAAATTTAGGCAATGTAGCATTACTCTATGAAAATTGTCGGGTTTGCTGAATTGACTCAAATATATGTTGCCATTAATTGACCCCCTAGTTTGGTAGTTCGATATAATTATTAGACGTACATATTCAAATGTCCAAATTACCCCTCAACCAATTATTATAATATTGTTTTTTTCAAATGATAAATTTATCGTTTAAAATATACAAATTTCAAAAAACAAATTCTATGTTCTACACGTGGAGGAGATTTTGAAATAAGATATATATTTTTTGAATGCACTACAAATGAAGGAGATCTTTAACACTAATGCTAGATAATCTAAAATATTAGCCCAAAAAGCAATTCAAATGATGTTGTAAGTGATTTATTATTATCATATCATCTTATGATTTCTTTGGTGATAACAACTCATTTACCACATCATTTGAGTTGAATTTTTGATTATTTATTTGGGTTGTATAATATTACTCGATCTTTAAAGTTAATAAATAAATAAATTACATGGTTTAAAAATTAACTAATGAGTTTCATAATTCATCTCCATCACGATAGATCGAATGAGAGATACTTATGATTTTACCCTTACACCGTTAAGACTACTATTATTTAAACCGTAATCAACATGGTCAAAGGTATTTCTATATCTTTTCAATAAAATTAATTATTTTTATGTATTTATATAAAATATTGAGGTCTGTTATTACCATTTGCCCTAACTAAAAAAAGTGGTCAGTGGTTACCGTGGTGAGGAAGGCACCTTGTAATTTGTTAGGCAAAACAAAGATGTTAAAATGTTAAATGATGGCACGAGTCTCTTGTGTATACTGAACGGCGCTTACTTTTCTAATCAATTTTTTTTTTCCAGCTGTTTCAAACACTCCGGGTTAGTCGGTTGATTAACTAATAAGTAATAACACGATTATTTTATTTAATGATTCCTTAATTATTTATAATTCTATCACATAATATCGACTTTTTTTTTTTCATGCGTGGGATCCTTGTTTCTTGTTTTATGATTTTGTCTTTAGTGTATATAAATAAAAGAAGTGAATTATTTGCTTAGACTACACAAGAAAATTTCAAAAGATGAGAATGGTGAAAATATGAAATTTTGTAATTTGAGAATGATTAATTGATTATATAAATTAAAATGAAAAGACGCCACTAACCTCTCAAAAGTTGCAAACGGTCGAGCCCTAATGAGACAAAATCATTGCTCACGCTCACGGGTGACAAAAGCTTTTGGATTCTCTTTATCAAAATCTTTATTAAGGAAAAATATTATAGAATTTAAGCATATAATTAAATTATTAAGAAGCAATAATCAATTTCAGTTGGATACGCTATAAAATACAACAAAAAAGGTTTAAAAACTCTAAAGTCAAGGAAGCTGAAAGGGGACATAATAGACTTTTCCTTCTTACATATAAAGACAATAAATCAAAATTGAAGCGTACTAAAAGCAAAAATTAAAGCTCCTCAAAAGACAAAATAAATAAGTGCCAAAGTGGTAGTGCAAGTCCGTTTCAACTTTAGCGCGGAGGATTGATGAAGGATTCCGGCGTACGAATGCATATATATATATATATATATTTTATTTTTTTTGAAAATATCTATTAATTCGAGATCAGATATTTTTTTTAAAGATTTTGTTATTGATAGGATTCGAACCTATGAGTCATTTGTTTAAATCTCAAGCTCATCCCTTTAACAATTGAGCTACGCTCCTATTGGTTCATCCAAACATATTTTACAAGTATATACTAAATACTTTCTTTAGATATTATTGTATAGATACAAGGGGTATGGAACTATGGATACTATGGGTATATTGTTTGACTAACCTCTCGTCTTGTCTAATAAACCCCTGACTTGATTATCTATTTGGCTAGGTGTCAATTTTTTTTTTTTTTTTGAAAAATAAGATAGAATACAATACTAACATCCCATCCTCCATCTAGAAATCCTTGACTTTTATGATCCTAATTTTTTTTATAGAAAAAAAAAAAAAGCCAAAATTATTTTTAAATAATTTAGTACAAAAATAAGAAACGGTCGGTGATGATAAGACTTGTTCACCCAACTCTCCTGAGTCTCCTCGAACAAACAAACCACAATCACTCTGTTTTCTGTTTTCTCTCCCTGAATTCTTCAACAACCCAACAAAACAAAACAAATAATCATGCTTGATTCTGGAAATAACCACCTCTTACTCTCGGATCATATAGGTCGAATAAATGACAAGAGTTTTGACGGTTATAGAAGTTGGAAAAGCTTAGGCGCTCAAATTGGAGTAGCAGAGAGGAAGTTGGCCGTGGATGGTGGTGATGATTCTGGGGTTTGTTCACCGCCTCTGTGGAGGACAAGTCCCAATTCAAGCCCACAACATCGCAAGAACCATTACCGGAGCCTATCTCCGTCATCGAGAACTCAAGCCATTGCCAGAGGACAGAGAGAGCTTATGGAGATGGTTGGCAGAATGCCCGAATCGTGTTATGAGCTTTCTATGAAGGATCTTGTTGAACATCCGATGATTGAATCGAAACAAGAGAGTTTCACAGAGGAAACAAAAAGCAGTGTGAAAAGTAGTGACGACAAGGGTTTGCTGAAGAAAAAGAAGAATGAGAAGAAACAAATTCAGATGATGAAGAGAAGTGGGAGTGCTGATAATGAAAGGTTTCTACTAAAGATGATTTTTCCTGTTTCCTTAGGATCCAAGAAAAACAACAACAACAAGAAGAAGAATGATTCACTGTCCAATAATAATTGTTCAAAAATCACTGTTTGTGATGGATCTGATAAAGGGGTTGATAAAGATTGGTGGAACAAGAGATTCACTAACAACAGCGCAAGTGCCAAGAGCAGTGCTAGTAGCAGTAGTAGCAGCAGCACCAACAGGTATGCTTTTCAATTTCTCAAAAAAAAAAAAAAAAAAAAAAAAACAGAGGAATCTTGTTTACAGAGGCACATACAAAAGATACAATTTTTATTTGTTTTACATGAACATGTTTATGAGAAAATTAAGGCATATGTCAGAATTTTTTTTTCTGGGGATTTCCCAGAATAATCTTAAGGAATAACTGTCTGTCTGTCAAATTAAAAAAATGCTTCTTTTACAATCTCTCTTTCTTTATTGTATAAAAAACCCAAGTTGCCTTGCCAAATGAAGTAATTGAATTTGGTAGTGTATAGTGAGTCGATGTTTTGAATTGTAAGTGAAATTTTGATTTAATAATTGCAGGGAGGGGAGTTGCTGGGGATTCATGCGCACCAAGAAAAGTAAAAAGGTAAAACAAGAGGGCTCCAAAACTGAGTTGCAGTTCGATACATAAAACGTTTTGTAATCACTTTTGCAATAATGTTTTTACTTGGAGAAGAATATATCACATAATATAGAGATATATATATATATATCCATCCTAGCATGTAAATTCATTAACGGTGCTTGAATTCCTTGTTTATTTCTTTCGTTCTTCCAAGTTTTAATGGATTCTTCACTTGGTGATCAGACATGAGTGCTGTTTTTTTTTTTTTTTTTTTTTTGGAAGATGGATCAACTGTAATGAATTTGAAACAGCGTTACTATTAATGAATTAATGATTGAAGTTGAACACTGGTTTAATGGAGAAAGAAACAAAGAATGGAGAACATGTCAGTCTCTGGTCATGTGGTTTTGGTACACAAAAATTGCTTTGATATCCGATACTAACTTCGGCAGTTCGGCTTAGTTTGGCATCGCTTCCTGAGGTGTTTTGGGTGTAACTTCTCTTTTTCTCAATTGGGAGAAACAAAAAATGACTAGGGCGTTTGGTAAAATTTTAGGAAAGTGCTTTTGATCTTTTGTTTCTCCCAAAAGCACCTCAGGTACTAAGCCAAATGTTTGATTCTCCTTCCAAATCAAATATTTTACCAATCTAATGTATTTTGCAAGAGCTAAGTGAACAGAATTTTTCGTTTTAAGTAGGTGTCATTATGGTAAATAAAAAATAAAATAAATTAGGAAGAGAAGGTAGAGTGAGCTTTCATGAAAAATATACAACATTTTAGTATGAATTTATAATTATTTGAGCAATCTGACCTCTATGAAAAAGATCCGTATCTTGATTTTATGTATTTTTATTTATTTATTTTTTTTAAAAAAAAAAGTCTATTGCATACATAATTGTGTGACACGCTAGCTGACTTGATGACCTTTCAACTGTAGAGTGCTAGAAAAGTTACAAATATAAAGCAAGGAATGAATGGTATTATAATGATATCATCACATTGACCGAAGCAAATTACAAGCACCGCTAAGGGCCAAATAAAAGCTTCAAACTGGGATCATCAAATCATTATTTATTCTTCTTTATTTTATTTTATTTTTGACAATATTTATTAATCTAGGATTATGTATTTTTTTTTATAGTTTTCGCCATTAGTAGGATTTAAACCATTGATCTGAGAGTCATTTACCCAAACCCTAAACTCTTCTATCTACCAGCTGAGCTACGTCTATGTTGGCATTCATCAATTAGAGTAAAAAATAATACAAACACATTCCATCAAACTTTCTCCATCATGATTCATGTGCATATGCTTGGGGTTATTTATTTATTTATGCAAATTAATAAAAATTGAATGACTATCTTTCTTGTTTGCACTTCCCCATCTGAAGCTTCCAAAGTTTTGAGACACTTGACTAAAATCCACGTGTATCCTTCTATCATCAATCAAAGTGTTGTCCATCATATTATAAGCTTGTTCACACGACTCTTGGTTCTCAAACTCAATGAATGCATAGCATAAACTGTCTCCGGTCTTGAAATCTCGAATTACTTTAGCCGATACAACAGTTCCAAATCGTGAAAAGATAGTATGTATGTCCTCATCTTCGATGACCGGATTGAGTTTACAAACAAATAGCAGATTATCAGGAGGCTTTATTTCAGCTAAAGGAATATCCCCAATAGTCTCAAGTACAACTGCACTTGAATAATCATCCTTCGCACGAAGAACCTCGTCGAGCACTTGCGGGGCTAATCGCTCATCCAGGGGCACCCAATCATCTTCAAGCCGCATTTCACCTTCTGGTGAAGCATCAGGAACAAAATCAGATAATTGGGTATCAGGATCATCAAAAGGATCATCCACTATATACGTGTAACATGTGCTTGATTCGAATATTTTTATATGGCCTATTCTTCTCATTCACATAAGCTTCATTGATCCTAGTCAAAGTTTCCAACCCTTCTGCTACCTCCCCAAAAACAGTGTGCTTCCCGTCAAGATAGTCTATATCATCACGCAGTGTCATATAAAACTGAGAAGCATTAAGATTCTCTCCAGCACTAGCCATGGCAATAGTGCCAGTCTTCAAATGCTTCAAATCGACACGAATCTCATCTCCGAAGAATCGAGCCTGCTCACAATACGAAAACTTAGACAGAATCGCCACTGGTACCGGTACCGGTGGGGTCACTGGTCTGAGCAATGAAATCTTTCTGGACCGTGTGAAACAGACAGCCATTGTAGTAGTTAATTTTGCAGAGCTTCAAGAAGTTCTTGGTGGTGAGTGGACACTTGTCCACGTACAAATCCACAATCATCTCTCCCAAGCTTGTCACTAGCATCACTGACATCTTCGAAAATTAACTCGACAGAATAATTTGGATTATTCGGGTTGCCGAGAAAATCTACTCTATGATGTGTTCAGGTGCCTCTCCAAGTAACCAAAAATAAGCCTTACTATTTATATGGTCATTATTATTTGTGTAGAAGGAATCAGACTCACTAGTCTCTACGGAATCAGACTCCTACAAGTAGTCGGAAACAACCTAACAAATATTTCCTAAAAGTGCTTCCATTGATGGTATTAATAGTCTTTCGTTTTTCTTGTATAGTTGTATTAGCTGTCGTAATCTGTCATATTATTGATTAATTGATTAGTAAGCTAAACAGGTTGCAGATTTCCAGTCCAGTTCGCTTTCTATATATTTTTAGATTTATATGGGCTTCTGGGCTGACATTGGGCCGTCTTGGAATAATTTTTCAGATGAATCCAAATAGTCAAGTCGAGTTTTGAAGCAGAAAGGTATAAATGTTACCAACTTACCATTAAGAATTTTAATTTTTAACGAAAGTATTTATAAATAAATCATTAAAAAATAATTAAAATTTGGCATTGGATGTTCAAACAAAAAGCCCATATCAATTTAAATGTAAATTGACATGTTCTACAATATTCATCTCACTCATGTTGTGAAATATCAGAGAACAACTTTATAAATTTGAAAGTTGTTATTGAGCTTTCCTTCCTGTAGGTTATCACGTGCCCTTGTTAAAGATATGTTTTTGGTGGAGTGAATTCTCATCTTCCAAACATGGGTTAATTCTAGAGGAAAATACAAATTAGAAGAGATAATTATTAATTCTAGAGGAAAATACAAATTAGAAGAGATATTACATGAAGAATTTGCTATAAACATGTATATATATTTCACCTCAGAAGATTACTAATTAGAATTCAGCCTTCAGTTTCTTCCATCTCCATCGAGATCAAATGTAATCCAACTTGGTCAGTGATATGATTCATATCATATATATCTACTCAAATCATCTTTACAAACTGTATCCGCAAGCCAAGCTGATTGAATATCGAACAAATCTACAGCACTAATTTACAAAAACTCCTGCATGCCTAGCTCCTTCCGATTGCTGCAGTCTCGAGAATTATCTGAAACATTGTCAGACTGAATATGGCATATTCTACTGTTAGAGAGATGTAGAATCGTGACAGCATATATAATTAGACCTTTCCGTCCGATGAAGGGAGGTTTTCATCCATTTTCACGTCCGTAGAAGACGATGTAGATACAGAATTAGTGCCCTTGGAAGGAGCTGAAGAAGGAGTGGGAAGCTTTTTGGGAAGCATTTGATCAAAACTATAGGCCTTAGGCAATCTTGATGCTTCTGATGATGATATAAGAACATCGAAAGCAAGAAGAAGAGTGAAGCAGAGAAAGCAGTTTTGCCTCCAAGAAGCTAACATGTTGTTTTTTGATCGAATGAATGATAATACTAGTCTTGAATCTTGATGATGAAATAATATTCACAGAGAGCCAGTCCTCCTCCTTTAAGTTTGAAAGATATTAGCTGCAGCTTTAGAGAGTTTGTGTGAGCAGACATGTTGAGTAATGTAAGGAGAGTGCCAACTGGTTTGTTCGAGGAAAGATGTGTCAATGGCAGACAATGGTGTATTTGATAATTCTAACTTCCTATTTTTAATTCTTGTACTAGTATCTCAGTGTGTGAGAGGTGAGGAATTTGAGGGACTTGAATATTCACTACCCTGGACCACTCATGTAATTAACCAACATTATATTACTGGTAAGAATGAAATCTTTTCTGTCAGACTTGTTTAACTATAACCAGTAATGCCACTCCCACTAATCTAAGGCCATTTGTCGGTCAATGTGGTTTGGTAAAGCTTATTCAACCTCACAATGTTTCAAATAATAAACATTGCAATAAGTATATCAGTATAAAAAGTGGCGAAGCCATGATGTGGGGGCTATGCGTCTATATAACCCCCAAGTCCACAATTTTTTTTAAAGTGTATCCTATTTTTTTTGTTATTTATATTTTTCTATTAAAATTTGATCAAATTTTCAGATTGACCCTCCAAACCCTCATTTCGCTCGTGTGTAAGCATGCATGGATGGGTGCGTACAAACACACGCTTGCAAGAATCCAAGCTCTTTTATAAAACTGAATGAAGCATGTGTATTATTAATAAAAAAAATTCCTCTATAAAGTTCTGTCTAAGCCTAAAGTTGAACAAACCCCACCTAAACCCTAAAATTGATTATCATTCCTTAATTTCAATCATGCTAACATGAGGAGACTCCTCTTCTCATCAAGTTCAGATAGCTGAGAAGCCAAACAAGCTACTAATAGAAAAGATAAAAAATAAAATTGAAACATTTTAAAACAAGTCCAAAAGAAAGCATCTTGACACCTTTGTATGCTACTTTGCCAACATAGAAAACATTTTTATAATATAAAAAAGTGCAATGATTAAGGCACCCAATTTCTTGAAATATATAAGCAAGTGAAAAAGACTGAAATGGGCATCGACCCTTTTAAGAACTTTTGACATGGGTAAGCAATTAAAGGGGAGAATTGGGTTTATAAATTCTTGTCCATAGCAAAGAGGAAGTGGTCAATACATAAAAAGATTTTTGGAGTCCTTTTAGTTGAAGAAAACAGATAAAAAAAATGGTGAAAGTTGGGAGAATGTCGGGAGAAAGATAATGAAAAGTTGTAAGAAGGTGGACAATGCGCCTCTCCCTTTAGTTGTAGGGTCAGTTGTTTCTTCACTCATTCATGTTGTCTGTGTCTTATTTAACATTTTATTTTGTTTTGAAAAGGCTTGTGTGTAACTAAGGCATTACAAGAATTTTAGTCTTTTCAGAAAAAACTTTAGGAGACAAAACAAGATTTGTCTAGAAAGATAACTTTTTCTCACAAAACCAGTTTTGTCGGGAAAGGTTACTTTTCCCCACAAAACTCAAAATTCATTTGGAAAGATTACCTTCCCCCACAAATCTCAAGATTCATTGATTAAGGGTACAAAAAAATTTCCCAACCTTTCCCCACAAAACGATTTTCGTCTGGAAAGGTCACCTTTCCCCACAAATCTCAAATTCATCAGCTAGGGGTACAAAAATTTTCCAACCTTTCCGCACAAAACGATTTTTGTCGGGAAAGGTTACCTTCCCCCACAAATATCAAAATTCGTCAGCTAAGGGTACAAAAATTTTCCCAACCTTTCCCCACAAATCTCATAATTCGTTGGCTAATAGTACAAATTTTTTCCCTACAAAATGAGTTTCGTTGGGAAAGGTAACATTTCCCCACAAAACTAAAAATTCATAGGGAAAAGTTAATTAAAATAATATATATATACTAAAATTAATTAATTAATTAATTAAAAATATATATATGCTAAAAAATATTAAAAGTTAATGGATAAATCCACCACCACCAAACTAATTAGTAGTGGACACCCGTTACATAAAACTTTGATTAAATAAAATATATTGAAATGGGATTTCCCCATTTCCCCTAAAACATATATAAATATATATTATTATATGGAATGTTTGTTTTTTTATTTATTGTTAATTTATAATTTTTAGTCAAATGGGGAAATGGAGGAACGGGGGAAACAGAGAAACAGGGAAAAATGGGGAACTGGAGTTGGAGAAAATTGGGGGTGGGGGGTGGATGAGGATGGTTGGACCTATATCCATCCTCATTTCCCCAATGTGCAACCCTAAATTTGTCCTTAATCTCAATTGATTACCACTTTGAGGTATTGATCATTTAATTAAAAAAGAAAAAAAACAACAATCACCAAACCCGAAATTTTGTGCAATCCAATAAATATTTTTCAGTATATGTTTGTCATTCAAATTATATTTTTGATTAGTGGAATAAATTGAAATTTATCTAACAAGTTTGTTTGTTTGTTTGTTTGTTTTTTTTTTTTCCCTAACAACTCATATATGTTATATATAAATATAATGCAAATGTTAACAGATAAAGTGTTGTAGTCCAGCGGTAAAGGCTTACCACTTTGATATGAGTAGGGTTGCCGGACGGCGGATTAAATTTTACTGTTCCAAAATCTTTGCAGACAAATGTCAAGTTTTAGCCGACGAATGTATTTCTTCTGGAAAGGTTTTAGTCGACGAAACTCAAAATTTCGTTAGCTAAAACCTTGCTCGACCATGATTTCCCGAAGAAATTGCCGTCGAAATTTTTTCGTTGGCTAATACCTTTCTAGACGAATTTCAACCTTTCCCCACAAATATGGTTTGTTTGGAAAGACTAAAAATTCTTGTAGTGAGTGTACCTTATCTTGGTGGTTGGAGACTTCAAAATAAAGCTCCACCATCAGGAATCAAACTGTAATTATAGTATCATATTTCCCTATTGTATTGCAAAGTGTGAGGAGACCTATCCCTTAGAATACAATATTGTTGCATTTCAGGCTATGCTTGTGTTCTGGACCCCTAACCTATAATGGTGCGTGAGAAGACTGAGAAGTGCATTTTGGGACATCAGGACGTGCTTGGTGTGTGAATTCAGAGTCAAGCTTGAAGAGCCTAATCTTGCCAGATTTACAATGGTGTGTGGGAGTTGCGTTATCGGCCGTATTTGGTGTGAAGGAGTTGCGTTCCGAATTGTGCTTAAAGAGTCTAAGTTTGGTTTTCTTGCCAAATTCATTCTAATGATGATCATGGACGTGGTTGAGTGGATACATACAAGTGCTGCAGATCATGAATCTTCTACGCAGAACAATGAACAATATTATCAAAAAAATATCAAGTTACTGTACCAAACCTTTAACCATGTAGTAATAAATTATCGTTATAATCCAAAGAATTTTGAAAAAATTAATAAATTCCTATATAGTTACAGTATAATAGCAAAACCATATCAAAAATGACTTGAAAAGAGGAAATAAATGAAATAATTTATTCTCAATTTTTTTATTTTTTACAATTTAACTTTTATTTATTTTCAAGTTCTTCTTAATAAACTAAATAGTTCATTTGAAAATTCAAAACTTATGAATTATGATAACAACATTTGAACATAAGCATGATTCAAAAATGGTTATGCCTCTTCGAAGGATTGAAAAGAAATAGATTTGCTTTTCCTAAAATGTTTTCAAATATTAAGATATTATTATTATTGTTGTTGTTGTTGTTTCTTAAAAATTTGGTTTTTATTGTTTTTAAACATATTCTTTTATCTTAGAGAATTTGGTCAACGTGTACCTTTTTTTTTTTGTTTTTTTTTTTTGAAGGAAACTGTGGATTACAACCTCCCACGACATTCAGCCGCAACAAGGGAATCTACACAAGGAGGAAACTCCTCCAGCCAGAACATATCCTCAACACAAGAGAGGCTGTTCTTACCTGATACATGGGTTACTCTGTTAGCCTTTCTAGAAACAAAAAGAAAAGACTTACACCTCGCCTGGACTTTTAAGACATTAATATCAGAAATAATAGTCCCAATTTCAGACAAAATATTATCAGCCTTATTGATCCATTTGATGATCACTTCGGCATCTGATTCAATTAAGCATGGACCCAACCCAGAATCAAACGCCAACTGAATACCACGCTGAATTGCAACAGCTTCCGCCACTTGGGGCCATAACCAAACCAGCGCAGTTTGCCCGTTAACATCCAGAGCAACATCAGTATTGATTTTGTAAACTCCATTATCAGGTGGTTCTCAAACATGTGATTTAGAAATACTAGACAAAACGGGACCAGCTCTACCATCATCAACATTACTGCACTCTGAAACAAAAGTTTTTGCCCATTCAACAATATCTACCTCTTGAACAGACTGAGCCTCATGAATCATTGCATTACGTACAGCCCAAACCTTCCACAGACAAACACAAAACATACCCAAATCCTCAACTTTTAGGCGTGAAAAACAATCTAGAATAAACTCGAAGAAATGAGACTTATATTTATGATTCCCATCAAGTTTATTGGACCAAAATGATTGTAAATCCTTCAACTTACTGCAGCTCCACAGTCCATGAATAATTGATTCATTCTTCATCTTACACATAGGGCATATCAATTGGACTGGCAAGCCTCTCCGAGCCAAAACCAAAAAAGCAGGAATTAAATTATTACATGCCTTCCACACAAAAACTTTCACCTTAGAAGGAATATTAAGTTTCCACAATGATTTCCACCAAGCTATAGATATATTAGAAAGAAAATCAGAATTAGAAGAAGAAGGATCAGAATTTAGGGAACATTCTAACCTGTAACCCGATTTGACTGTATAGGATCTTTTAGAATCGTAATGCCATTGGATAGAGTCACTAGAATCACCACTAGAAATACCACCTATATTCCTGCTGATCGGAATACTCAAAATAACTTTTACATCCTCACACCAAAAAACAGAATTAATCAGAGGAATATCCCAAACTCTGTCAGTGGTAATAAGCTGATCAACAGTAGCATTGAGACCTAGAATTGGAGGAGAAAATGGTTTGAAAGTAGTTAGTCTAGGAATCCATTTATCTATGTAAACATGAATATTAGAACCATCTCCTACTCTCCATCTCATTCCAGCCTCCACCATCTCTTTTCCCTACATCAGACTCCTCCAAATAAAGGAAGCTGAAGACTTCATAGTTGCCTCTAAGAAATTCTGATCAGGAAAACAACACCCTTTTAATACTCGAGCAGCTAACGAATTATTGTTACACATAATTCGCCAACATTGATTAGCTAGTAAAGCCTTATTGAAATACTCTAAATTTTTAAATCCCATACCACCATTCTCTTTTGCTTCACACAAACGAGACCACTTGCACCAATGTATTTTCCTCTGCGAACCTTTACTACCCCACCAAAAACGGGCACAAAGCCGATAAATATCCTCTAAAAGACCTTTCGGGAGCTGGAAAAGGTTCATAGAATAAGTTGGAATGGCTTGGATTACTGCTTTAATTAACACTTCCTTACCACCTGAAGACAAAAACTTGTCTCTCCACCCTTTGATTTTATCCCAAATCCTACTTGTTATCACAGAGAAAATCTCCTTCTTCATCCTACTTGTGAAACAAGGTAATCCTAAATATTTCTCATGGCACTCAACCACCCGTATACCAAAAATCGCAGCCAAAAGAGAACACTTATTAGGAGCCAAAGAAGGACTAAAACAAACTGCAGACTTCTCTAAATTGATAACTTGACCTGAGGCTCTAGCATAAACAACCAAAATATTCTTAATAACAACACAATTGGGAGCAGTAGCCTTAGCAAACAAAAGACTGTCATTAGCAAAAAATAAATGCGAAATTACAGGACCATTGAAACTGCATCTAAACCCCTGTAAATCCCTATTAAGAACAGCCTTGCTCACCAAACTAGAGAAACCTTCAGCACATAACAAAAAAAGAAAGAAAGAAATAGGGTCACCTTGACGCAGACCACGGGAAGGCTTTATAGATCCACTAATCTCTCTATTCAGAACGAAAGAATAACTAACAGAAGAGATACAATACATGACAAGCCGAATCCATCTTGCTGGAAAACCTAGAACCCACATCATATTCTCCACAAAAATCCACTCCACCCTATCATATGCCCTAGACATATCTAATTTCACAGCCATCGAACCCCTATTCCTCTTCCTTCTTTTAATCCTATGAATACACTCAAACCCAACTATAATATTATCAGATATCAATCTACCAGGAATAAAAGCCCCCTGAGTTTCTAAAATCACCTCTCCAATCACCTGACGAAAACGATTCACAATTGATTTTGCCACAATTTTATAAATCACGTTACATAGACTAATTGGCCTAAAATCTGTAATCTGCTCAACCACCTTCTTTTTCAGAATAAGAACGATCAACGTATCATTCATATTTTCCACAGAACCTCCCATATTCAGACACTTCAAACTCGCTTGCACAATCGAAGGACCAACTGTCTCCCAATACTTCTGAAAGAATAAAACTGGTAACCCGTCACTACCTGGAGCCTCAGTAGCTCCCATCTCAAAAACTGCCCTTTTGATTTCATCTGCCGTAAAATCCTTCTCCAGAAAAGAAACATTTGCAGTAGAAATTCTCGGCTCAATATCTTCAATAATTTCCCCAATATCTGAAGGTAAAGGCACACTAGATTGAAACAAATTGCTATAATAACCTAAATTATTCTTTCCATACCATTCTTAGACTCTTGCCATACTCCATCCGAATCTTTGAGACCTTTGATCAAATTTCTGCTCTTCCTCACAGTAGCTTTCATATGGAAGAACTTCGTATTACGGTCTCCGCTTTTCAGCCAATCTATTCTCGTTCTTTGCCTCCAATACTTCTCTTCCGTCTCCAGAATTAAATCTAATTGAGAATCTAAAAATTAAATTCTCTGCCAAAAACCCTGACCAAGGCTGCTGTAGGCATCGCTTAACTGCTTCTTCTTTATACAAATAGCTTCCTTTAAAAGCCTCATATTCTGATAATTCCAAACATCAAGACTAATACCACAAGCTTGAATTTTACAAAGGACTTCCTCAACTGCACTACTACAACCTCTATCAACCCAAGACTTCGAAATTAACCTAAAACAATCTTGATTTTCCATCCAACATTCCTCAAATTGAAAACGCCTCTTCTTACTAGCTGCTGAATGATTGACCGAAAAATCTGGCACTTCTAAAAGGATTGGCCTATGATCCGAACACCAGTAATCAAGATTAGAAACTTTGAAATTAGGGAATAAACTTTGCCACTCCATATTACTAGTACATCTATCAATTCTTTCTTGAATTAGAGTAGAACCTTCCCTTTTGTTACACCAAGTGAACTGAGGACCTACATAACCCAAATCTTCCAGTCCACAGTCATCCAACGCCTCCCGAAAATTAGCCATACAAATCTCGCTTTTAGCTACACCACCCTTCTTCTCAGACCTAAATAACACCTCATTAAAGTCCCATAAACACACCCATGGCATATAATACATACCAGCAAGCTTACGAAGGAGACTCCACGAATTCACTCTTTGAATAGACTCCGGATTACCATAGAAACATGTGAGCCTCCACCATTGATTACTATCCAAGCTCAAACGCATATCAATATGACCTATAGAATAACTTAACAAAACAACTTGAACTACTATAGACCAAAATAAGCATAGACCCCCTGACTTTCCTATATTATTGACTACTAATTTACCCGAGAAACCCAATTTAACTCTCAACATTTCCATCCTGGCCTAATTAGCTTTTGTTTCCATCAAAAAGAGCAGATCCGGCTTGAAATCCTGCTTTTGGGAAAGCAAGGAATTGAATGCCCGGGAATTCCCTAATCCCCGAGCATTGCAGCTCATAATCCTCATTGGACCCAGCGGACCGATGAAGATCAGTCGGCCGATAATCTTTCTTCCAAAATCTCTCCTTCTACAGGTGAAACCACATCACTGGTAACCTCCCCATCAGAATCCCTTTCATTACCAAAACCACTAGCCTCTTCCTCATTAACAAAGTAATCTCCTTTTTTTTTTTTCACTTTCCTATCATCAAGAAAACACTCAATTTCTACTGGTACCTTCTTACGTTTGCCACGGATCACCAACAAAGAAGATTTAGAAATCTTAAGACTCCTATCTCTGTCAAACTTACGCCACTTTGTTTCTTTGCCAAGATTCTTAGACAACGAAACAGGGCTAATAACACTTTTTGGGCTGTCTGATAAAAGATGAGAGGAAGTGTTGATTATATTGGGCTGTACCCCTCCTATAACCAAACTAGGCCCATCCTTAGAATAAACTATCTCAGGCTCACACATGGGCTCCAAAGGAAACCCAAGACAAGCTTCCACTGGGCTTATAGGAGGGTTAAAAATATCTTGACTAATAAAAGATCTAGAATTAAAATCTACACATCCCCCAAAATTACTCTTCCTACTACCACTTCCCACCGCTTCATCACTATTAATGGCCTCAAAATCTTCCCCATTACCATCCACATTGTTGACTTTCTTTATCAACTGATGAGAGTTCATATCCACTGACTTAGGATCCGAATCCATAGATTTTACCTCTCTCTTCTTTAAAACTTCTGAATCCACTGCCATTGTCCCTTCCTCCTGCAATTTCATTGGCTCAAGAACCGACGTCTCATCCCTTCCTGAAAACTTTCCTTCATCTCCCCCTGAGCACGCAAAAGACAAAATCCCTTTGCCGGAATGAATTTCTGAACCCTGCTTTTCCATTCCTCTACCACTTCTCCAATTAGAAAAATGATTAGCCGGCGAGATATAGTCTTTATTCTGATATTGGAAATTTGATCTACGAACAAAACCAGTAGCTCTGAGCCAAGGCCCATAGATAAATTCTTCCTTACCCTTAACAATAGAAATGGGATCTCTCATAGAACATTCAGATGTTATATGACTTATCAAGCCACATCTGAAGCAGTGATTTGGGAGGCGTTCGTAAATGAGAATCATAATTGTTTCCGACCCATCTCCTAAAATATCCATCCGAACACAATGTTTCAAAGATTTCTTAATATCAATACGAATTCTAATCCTCATAAATTTTCCCATACAGTCACCAGAATCCCCACCATCTACCTCAAGAACTTCGCTTATCATCTCTCCCAGAAACTTTCCAATCGCTTTGGTCATACACAAAAGAGGGACTTGATGAATTTGAACCCAAAAGTCTGCCACACTAAAACTCAAAGATTCAATTGTGCCCATCTCGACTGGTTTCTCCATAGCAATTAGTGCATTATCAAAACTCCACGGACCTCTTTCACTAACTTTTCGAAGATCATACATCCTTAAATTGAAAAGTAAAAATATTCCTTGAAACTGATTCAATCTCTAAACCTTGGTTGACCTTCCAAATCTTGCCAATCACCCTCTTAAAGGCATCTCTATTAATCCACTTACTAGATAGAATTTTACCTACCGGACACAAAGATAATCTATGCTTAGCATCATCTATAAGGTTACCATCCATCAAACGGACCAAACCATCACAAGATTGAATAGATAAAGATGCATACAGAGCAGAAATACCATCAGAATCCATAATAAGAACACTAAAATAAACAATCAAGAAGACAAGATGAGAACCCCAGACTACTCTCACTCAGTTTATAGAGAAAAAGAGGAGAGACTTTGATTTGCAGCCACCTTTTGGTCAACGTGTACCTTAGAGGGTACTAATTTTTTTTATTTTTTTGTTATGCAGAGAATTAACCTATGTAATTTAAAATGTATGCAGCTTTGTTTAATTTAAATTTTCTGTGCAGCAAAATTGAATTTTCTCTGAACTATCTTTAACGTGTAAGACAAAAAATTGAAGAATTTGTTTCTTTTGACAGTAATTGAATGATTTGTTTTCAAATTATAAAATAATTATGAATTTGTTGCTCTACTTACTTGGCATTTGAATGGCCTAGCTGTAACATGAAGCCATGCTTGATCGCTTGTTGAAGGTCAAAAGACAAAAGCTCTGTCAACAGTCTTCCCTGCCCAATTTCATATTCAAATAAACAAGTTTACTCAAAAAGAGTACGATTTCACGTATCTTCCTCGGATGTTCTTCCAATTGTTAAACCTTTTCACGCAGTGCTTGTTTGGATGAGTTTTCTACTGCCTTAAAAGGTCTACAAAAGTCTATTTGAGTTTTTAGGAGTTGTTTTGTTGAGCTTTTGAGATATATTATCTATTTTAAATTGAGTAGAGTACAGTTTAAAATTTTACTAGGCAAAAGCTCATGGGGAGTTGTTTCTCCAGATAGACATTTTTTTTTTAAAGTCTACAAACCAAACAACTATAATTTTTTTTTTTCTTTCAAAAACTCTATTTCTAAATTCTAATAGATCTATTACAAGTAGATCTTTTACTAATAGAGATGTTTCAAAAGCCCAACTTGTTGTACATAATATTCGCCAAGAAGATACGTCATTAGATAGCATGGACCAATCTTGCCACATAAGTAGAAAGTCAAAGGCAAGTCATGACACGTTGGCATTCCACATGGATAGGCCATCTGGCACCAGCACAACATTAACAGAAGCAGACAAGGCTAGCAACGCCAAATAGAGCCGAGTAAGCTGAGTAAGCCGAGTAGAAGATCATGTATGTTCAGCCCCACTTGGCTTAAACACAAATGATCACATTAAGGATTTCTTAACCTCTTACAAGGTATACAGCTGCAACAAGCCATCGCAGGTCAACTACTCTGCAACCACCTAGAGTCCTATGAGGAAACAAACATATCTTCTCTCCTATATATCAGGTTATCAGAGTCCAAAATGGATTCGGAATCGATAAACACGCGTTAATACCAGATAGGAAAAGAGTCCTAAAACCAACTCTGTAACCCTCTACTTGTACGCCACGATACCAAAAACCCTAGCAGCACCAAGTATAAATACACTTGCAAAAACATAATAACGTGGTGAAAAAACTTAGCAAGAGAGAGAGACCAGAGTGTGTATTGTTTAACAAAATAGTGGATTTGACTCAGTTGCTAAAGTAACAACCCGTTGATGTTTCTCCGATCACCGGAGTTTTACCACGTAACTTGCCCTCTTTATTATCTGCTATTATTATGCTCTTTATTGCACTTATATTTACATGTTTCACTAACCTAAATCGTTGACTAGTTGACCATCGAGAAATCACCGTCAAAAATTGGTGCTAGAAGGAGGGGGGGATTATAGAACTTAGCTCTGAGATCCCTTTGTAAAACAATGGTTGGCTTAGGAGATGGCAGCCATTCCAGATAGAGTCAAGAATTACCAAGCGGTGCGTTATGAGACACCATTCTCAACGTCACGGAGGACTCCCTGACGGTCAAGAATCAATCAACAGCCGTGGCTGGTATTCACCAGTTCCCTCCTACCAGCGAGGAAATCGCCTAGCGATTTCAGGACTCTCTGCAACAACTTATGTTCAATGCGGCTAAACAGGGGGTTATCCTTTCACAGAAGGCTTAACTTCCCCAGACCAACAATAAGGCAGGTTACTTTCCGTAATAATTGGCCTAACACTGGACGTACCACTAAAGATGGGTCAAAACCCATCAGATTGGTCGAAAACCTTGTCGTAAAGACAAGCTCGGACCAACAGAGAACCCAAGGACGACGAGCGCCCCCGTAGGGAATATGATTTCGATCAAGTGGAATAGGATCAAAATGGACTTGACAGGCGTACCCATCAGAGAGACCAATCTTTGTCATCCGAAGAAAGAGACTGGCATCGTCACTGCAAACTTTAAAGGGGAACAGTTCTGCTGCATGGGCTAGACCACGAAACCTGAAAACCAGATTTCGAGGAATAAAGACTAGGATCAACCATTAATCAAAGCTTCAATCCTAGCGGAGAACTAAAAGGCGACAAGGACATACTTATACAAAGTTTAACTCGAGAAGTAGAGAATAACCGACGGTAGATGGATACCCTAGTTAGGCATTACGGACACAATATGCTGTCAGATGATGAATCAAGTAGCCCCTTCACCAATGGCATCCTTCGGATGCCCTTCCTAGAAAGGTTTAGAATGCCACATGTGAAGCAATTCAAGAAGGACACCCGACGCCCCACATGTGAATGCCACAAAAGAGCACGTCAGGAGATATAAAAGCACCATGGCCCAGTACATTCACAACGACGCCCTGCTATGTCTCAACTTCCCATAGACACTTGGGGATTTAGGTTCTCGATAGTTCGGGAAACTGCTAGCAGCAAGCATAAGTAGCTTCAACGAGTTAAGCAAGGCGTTCTTGAGGCAATTCCTCAAGAATGTACATAGAAAGAAGTCAGTGGCTCACCTGTCCCAACTCAAACAAGGTAAAGATGAGTCACTCAAGAAATACCTAGGAAGATTTGTAAGATCCTTGATTTGTATTGGATTGATTCCATTGCAGAACGCTCTTTATTTGTAATGATTAGTTGTTTAGGTGATTCTTGATGAAAAGAAGCTTCAAAGGAGAAAAGCAACTTCTCATGTAAATATTGTCTTCAAGAGGAAAATCGCTTATTTGGATGCTAAGGTATCAAGATTCTTCTTCCCCTTCTAAGGCGTAAGCGCACACACACACACACACACAGACACAATTCATACACGTGTGTCCCTGCATCATAGTTCAAACATTTGGTATAACACATTCACACTCATTTTAGTATGCACATGCATTATTCTCATATTGTCAAACATTGTAGAATTGCAAGTTCTATGACTATTGCTTGGATATGGCATGCTTATGTGACATTGTGTTTATTTGTTTGTGTTTCTAGTATTTTGGACTTAAACATGATCTCATATGATTCTTTATTGAGTCATAGTTATTTCGGTTACTCATTCATTAGGTTTCGAGTCCAAACGGTGTAGCTATGCTGCTTTGCGTTCTCATTCGTTGAGTTGTCTTCGTCATCGTTTTTCGAGATGAATTCTCAACCTTTTATGAAAGTTTTATAGTTTTCGTTGTATGTGAGGGAGTCACAATTTGTAATCCGAAGACGGATTCAAAATCGGAGTTTGGAGGCCCGAATATGGTCGAAGAACACGGGAGGAGCGCGAAAGGAGCAAGCTTGGCCAACGGCCAAGCAAGGAGGCCACGTGCCACACGACCAGAGGAATCCTCTATCCATGTGTGCCACACGTGCCCCACATGGGCCTAGTGACGTGGCAGACTTCAATTGGCTGCTTCCTTTCCCTCTCTCTCTCTCTTTTAAAAATCATTTTCCTTCCCTCCAAATATAACTTGAAGAATGCGCAGAATTTTCTTCATGATTTTTGGTATCTTGTTTCAATCATAACTTTCTCATTTCATCTCCGAATCACTTGATTCAAAAGCCAAAAATGTTGGCCTTGATGAGAGCTACAAACCTCAAGCATTTTTAGAGCAAAGTGACTTCGTGATTTTTTGCTGTGAGCAGATTTCATTCCGAGGTTCATATTTGTAGGTGAAACATCTTCTTCTTACTTTCACTTTTGATCATCTCTTTTAATCTTCTTATTTGATTGATAAAATATGTTAAGAATGATGTTAGTTCATATGCTAGGTTTGTATGATTGATTGATTGTTGAGTTTTAGCCTTGTGATTTCATTTGAACATATTTTGCTAAACTTGATTAATCTTTAAATTGATTCTGGAAATATCTTGTATGATGTATCTCTTGATAATTTCTAGGTTTCATTTCATGATCTAAGAATAAAGAATTTTTATGTGATATATTGAATATTCTTGACTTGTTCTTATTGATTCACATGCTTTGATTTCTAGGTTCATTTGTGATTGTTTGTTGAAAGCATATCATAGAATATCTCTAAGCATGTTCATAGAGCTTGAGTGATCATCTTGCTTTATTTGATTATGATTTGTATCATTTGCATCACTTAGATCATTGCCTTGTGGAAAGGTTGAAGTCTTTTGCAAAATGAGTGAAGCTTTGTGTTGAGCAAGAAGACTTGGCTAGGAATGAGTTCCGGATAGCCAAGCGAAAGTCTTAGCAAGGAGTTTGGTACTTTGGATGATTGAGTTAGGGAAGTTTGACTAGGATCTCTTGATCTAGATTGCTAAGCAAGGAAATCTTCCTAGAGGCTTGTGAGCCTTGGATAGGAAGTTGTTTCCTAGAGGTGTAGGACACACCTTGGATAGGAAGTATGCTTAGTGAATCACTAGCCCAAGGGTTGATTAGGAAGTGATTGCTTAGGGTGGATATCATTGTGTTGATAGCCTTGAGTATGTAAGTCCTTTTCTTATAGTGGATTTGCTTTGCCGGTGATTGTGGTATCAACCTATGGATGTTTCCTCTTTGAGGTTTTACCACGTAAAAACATTTTGTCTCATTTTCGCTTTAAGTTTCTTATCTTCCATATGTTCACATGTATTGATTCATTTGTATATTGATGTTCACATGTATCGATTCATACTATACAATTGTTAAATCATATCAAATGTTCATTTCATTCTTGTATTCCACAATTTTTGAATATTAGAATAATTTAGGCCTATACCTATTCACACCCCCTTTAGGTATATTATTCACTATTGATTTAAGGGAATTTCAAGATTCGGTCAAGAAGTGTTAGAAATCAGAAGTGAAAATGACGAAGCCATCGTCGCGGTGTTCATTAATAACTTACAGAACGGCCAGCTATCTTTTAATCTGAGGAGAGCCCGCCTAACCACCTATACAGATATGATGGACATGACTGGGGGGTACGCGCTGGACGAGGAAGAAGAAATCGTGACAGGTGGGTACTTTGTACATGGTGGATGACCAGAAAGGCCTAAAGCCAATGATAATGTGTCCAAAACTCAGAATGCCCAAAACCAGAAAGGAGATAAGCAGAAGAACAAAGCTCGAGATGGTCGAGATGGTCAGGAAGGTCTTCGTAATTATGACCCAAAGATCGACCAAGCATATCAAAGGTTTCAGGGAAAGTTCATGAACTACACTCTGATGAAGAAAAATCAGGAGGAAGTACTTGCAATCTTAGAAGAAAAGAATATGTCAAAGGAACCTCCTAGGTAATCACACTTCACTTGGAGGGATACCACGAAGTACTGTCGTTTTCACAAGGAGAATGGGCATGAAACCTCCAAATGTTTCTAACTCAAGGATCACATTGAGACCCTCATCCGAGAGGGACACTCGAAAGACATCGTCCTAAAGAAGGCCGAGAAAACGGATGGGAACCGAGATAACCAGGGAAGAAAGCTAAGCCCAAAGAAAACTGAAGATGAGGGAGCAATAAACACCATCTTCGGCGGACCATCATCTGGAAAAAGCAATAGAGAAAGGACGTTGGTGTTAGAATTATGCTCAATAGCAAGAGTGTAATATTGTTTTTGACAATCTTTTATATTAATAAAGTGATTTCTGGTTTAACAAATCTTATAGCATTTATAGTTTCAAAATTATAATTGTCAAAAGTAAATAATCATAAGGTTAAAAGAGTTTGAGAAATGAAGAATTGTTCGTACATTTGGATATGTATGAGGTAGACACAATTTTTTAGTTAGTCTTGAATAATGTTTACAACTTAAGATAAAGGTTGAACGCCTTTACCTTGTTAAAGTTGTAGATTCTTTTGTTAGCATTTGAGTGGGATCAAATGTGTTATGTTGAGTCTAAAATCATTAAAGTGTAGTGTCTTTGGGTAAAAGAATCTAGTGCACTAAGTGCATTGAAATACTTTATCTAGAATCGTCAGTAGATAATAGTTTTCATTATGAGAACAATCGAAGAGTCTATCTTAATCCTAAGATAAATGATGGAATTATGGTTACAAGTGTTATCGTTTGAGCTATCAATGAGTATGATTATATAGCATAGTCTATCATCGATAGTTTGGTGGTATTCATTTGCTAATCCATAGAGGACTTCGTTTATAGTCGTTTATAGATATGGACATCGTGGCTCTATTTATTAAATGAAAGTAGAATATCATCATATAGATATTTTGAGGTATTAAATATTAAATCTTAACATTAAATTTTCGATAGTATCTATTGAAACATAGCTTTTGGACAAGTCAAAATATCCAAGTTCAAAATGTGGTCATATGAGTAAATATGATAACTAGGAGAGCTATAAGCGGTCTATGAGCTCTTGGTGATTACTGATATTCTTCATGAGGATAAATTATCTCCAATAAGATTGTCTAGGGTACGAATGAGAAATATTTATTTATTCTATCTTTATTTAATAGTTCAATTTTAGTTCTTTAGTGGAATGAGCTAAAATTAATAGATCGAACCATTTGTTGATTGTGATTGAGTTATGTCTATTGAAGCTTAAATTTAGATAGTCCACCAAGATCCCCAATCCACACAGACTTGCGTGGATCACTTGATATATTATATCAGACTAATTTATGAGTCCATCTAGAATTGTAATTAATACATTAAGAATATAATTTGCATATTATTTATTTTATGGGCTGTTAAATTATATTAATATATTAATATATTAATTTAAGGCATATGGACTTGTTTTCTTTTAGTAAGAGTGAGTCTAGTTCATATGTGGACTTTTTACTAAGGTCCAATGGATTTAATAAAATAGAAAAAACAATATATAGCTCATGTTTTGGATGTGGGCGGCAAGGCTAAGAAATTGGCATATTATATTGTTTTATTTTATTTTATTATTTAATTTAATGGAAGTTAATTAATTAATTAATTATTTAATTAAAAATCAAAATCTATTTCTAACTAGGAAATAGGTTTCTTAGTGTTATACTATTGTTGGTAGTATAATAAGAATCAAAGACTTTATTTGATAAGTAGATAAATAAAATGAATTTATTTATTTAGTCAAATTAAGAAGTCTTTGATTAAGTCACAATTTAATAATACACTAATGAGTTGGATTAGGGTTGAATTCTAAAGATTGATAGGAGTCTTTGGTGAAAACACAAATCTCCTTGTGTGAGGATTTCAGCCAAAGATAAGAAATCTACCTAGGGTTAGGATTTAGGCTACAAGGCATAAATCCTACTTGGGAAAAGATTTAGGATATCACCTTATATGGTTATCAATAGAATTCGGCCACCCTATTATTTTTGAAAGAAAATTTCAGCCATCCTATATATTCTATGGTATAGAATTCGGCCACACATTATTCTTGCTTGAGAGAATTTTTTATTTTGCTTAGAAAAATAAATCCAACTCTAAAGACTAGTGTAGAATTCGGCCAAGAGGAAAAAGAGAGAAGAAGCTTTTTACTTCGATAGTGCACTAGTAGTTTTTATATCATAAGGCTTTGTGCACAACTTCGAATAAGGTTCACGTGAGTTTCAATCAAAAGATTGATAATTCAAAAGTGACCAAACGTTTTTCGTTTTTCTCTAGTAAGGTTATTGTGACTAACAAAAGAAAAAGTTTTTTGTTATCCATCCTCAAGTACACAATTCAAAGAAAGGGAGCCCACAATCTTAGGTGATTCACGTTCGTGATTGGATTGGAAGATCTTGCGGATTATAATCGATGCAACATCACGTGAAAAAGGTACGATGCTTTTATTATATGTTAATTAATCAAGGATTAAGGTTCATATTTTAAAAGGAAAAATTTTGAAATCTATAAATCAATTTTTTGCTTCTGCCGCGTGTATTTTCCCTATAGTAGGAAATCTGGAAAGTAATGGAAGCTAGAAGAGACCTTGATGTAAATTCTATCGAACCTGACCTGAGGAGAATTAAGGAAGGTTGGGACCCGATAATATTCACTGAAGCCGACTCGCACGGGGTAGATGTTAGGCCAAATGATGCACTAGTCATAAGTGTTCGGATCGGTCATAGAGAAGTTCACAGGATCCTGATCGATAATGGAAGCTCGGTAGATATTTTGAGTGCAAAAGTGTATGACCAATTAAGACTAGACAGGAAAGACATACAACTTTTTCATACCCAACTCCGAGGGTGAAAGTATACAAATAAGGTTAAATTGCTTAAAGCGTACATAGGGGGGCTGAATAGGTTTTTTTTGCCTATTTTCAATCTCTTGAACAAACTTACGTTTGTCTCTCAAGGTAGCTTTATATACAACATATAAACGGAACATTCATACATAGCCAAGATATGCATGTCATCATTTAGGCATTGTCTACATATAACAAGTTATTGTATGAGGTATAAAAACAATAAAACACAATATCTAAGAATACTTTGTATATCAATATTGTTCAATGTATTACAAGAGTGAACAAATATATTTATACACAAAGATAACAAAATATGAAGAATTACAAATACAAAATTGATCTAAAGAGGATTGTTCACAAATCACTCTTTACAAGTACTTGTTCAAATATACAACACAAGATAATATACAAGATAAAAGAGATAAAGAAAGAGACAATGGACACAAAGTTTTTACGTGGTAAACCTTCGAAAAAGAAACATCCACGGGTTGAATCCACAACCACCAGCAAAGCAAATCCATTATATGAAAAGAACATACACACTCAAGGCTATCAACACTATGATATCTACCTCAAGCTATCAAATCCTAATCTACCATTGAGCTAGTGAATCACTAAGCCTACTCCCTATCTAAGGTGTGTCCTACACCTCTAGGAAGTAACTTCCTATCTAAGACTCTTAAGTCTCTAGGAAGATTCCCTTGCTTAGCAATCTAGATCACAAGGATCCTAGTCGAGCTCGTCGAGCTCCCCTAGCTCAACTATCCGGAGTATCGAACTCCTTGCTAAGACTTTTGCTTGGCTATCCAGAACTCATTCCTATCTAAGTCTTCTTGCTCAAGTTAAAGCTTCACTCATTTTAACAAAAGATTTCAACCTTTCCTCAAGGCAAATGATCTAAGTGATGCAAATAATGCAAATCACAATGAACACAACATAGAACATGTGATCAAGACATTCTATGGAACAACTAGACCTAAACATGTGAGAACACAAGAATAAAAGTCTAGATGCAAAAACATGAATTAAACCTAGAGCATGTGAAAACACCTAACACAAAAGCTCATAGTTCTATTCACACAAATAACACTTGAATATATCATAATCATAAAGCACAAATTCAAGAAGCTATAAACATACAAATAAATGCTAGAAACATAGAATGTGTTAAATGAATATTCTAGCCGATGATTAGAGCATGGATATAATGATAAATCAATTAAATCCTAGATGTCTCTAAAAACACATACAAGAGCATTAATCCTAGATTTCGTCAATCAAAGGATCAAAGCATATTTCAAGGATTATTAATGATAAAATGATTCAATCAAGTCTCAAATAATCCTAGATATTAATCTAATCACAATACAACTCTCAAACATGTGAAAATCATAGAATCCAAGAATCTAGTTCACATATGTCTCTAATTAGACTTTTGATTAAGATTGATTATAAAACTATCTTTCTCAATAGCATTTACCATACATATACATACATATAGAAGAAGAAACTTCAAGCAAATTGAAGGTTATAAAAGAAGAGATCACAAAGATATGAACACTACCTTGCAATCACAAGATGGTTCAGTTTTCTATGTAGAACCACTAGAAAAATTGATCACACAGCTGCAAGACCACTTAGAAAAGGTAGAGAACTCGATTACAAACAATCTCCAACTTGAATAAACCAAATCCAACTTTGTATGAGAAAGTTATGTTGTTTGGAAGATGAGAAAAGTTGAGAGAAAAATTCTGGTATAAGGATTTCCAATTTTGCTTCTTAGAATGAATGAGAGGGAATTGAGGAAATTTAAAAGGAAGAGAGAGAGGGAAAAGGAGGAAAAATTAGGTGATGCCACATCAGCTCCATGTGTGGACTGCCTGTGGCATACGTGGGCAGAGAGGTGTTTTGCCCGTGTGGCACACGTGGCTCACATGTGGACTCCAAAGGTTGGCTAAACGCCAATCTCGCTCCTCTCACGCTCCGCTCTCGTTCTTCGGCTGTATCTGGGCCTCCAAACTCCGATTTCAAATCCATCTTCAGATTTGCAAATCGTGACTCTCTCACGCACAACGAAGACTATGAAACTTTGACAAAAGGTTGAGAATTCATCTCTGAAAATGACGACGAACACAACTCAACAAATGAGAACGAAAAGTAAAGTAGTGTAGCTACAACTTTTGGACTCGAAACCAAATGTATGAATAACCGAAATGACCGGGACTCAATAAGGAATCAAAAGAGATTATGTTCAAGTCCAAAAACAATAAAATATAAATATATAAGCACAATGTCCCACATGTATGCCGTTTCCTAGACATAGTCTTAGAACATGCAATTTAAAATGTATGAGAATTTGAGTTCAATGCATGAGCATGTAAAAACATGTGAATGTGCTATATAAATGTTGCACAATGATGTAGGGACACATATAAATGATTTGTGTGTGTGTGCCTACTGCCTTCAAGAAGAATGAGGTTTATATTACCTTAATTGCGCAATGTAGTCCATTCCTCTTCGAAGACACCATCTTGCATGATCTTATGGCCACGTCTTTCTTTGAACCTTCGAATCATCAACCTAAGACCACTAATCAAATACAAGAAAACATTGTTTTGATATGGAATATATGCCAAGACAAACCAAAAACCTAACAGAGGGTTTGGCGAAGTAGAGGTAAGATCCCTAGGCACAGTAAAACTGCCAGTTAAAATTGGAAAGGCTCCCTGTCAGAAAACAGTATTGCTCGACTTCGTGGTCATAGACACAGAAAACTGGCCCTACAAAGCCAGAGCAGTAACAGTCACCTATGCCCTAATGATGAAGTTCCTAACAGAATACGGGGTAGGTGTGGTCAAAGGATCGCAAGAGATGGCACGAAGAGCAAATCTCTCAGTTTACAAGGATAGGGAAGACAAGGAAACTCACCAAGTATGTGCGATCCTGTCATCCAAGCATAACACAGACGGATCAGAAGATCAGGCAGAAATACCTGAAGGATTTGAGCTTGTCCCAAGAGAGGAACCCGAAGCTAAAAAAGATGAGCCAATAGAAGATGTGATCCTAGACAGCGGCGAGCCGACCAAAGTAGTCAAGATGGGTGCAAACTTGCATGAGAGCGTTAAAGCCGACCTAACTTGCTTGCTTAGGGAATGCAAGGATGTGTTTGCTTGGAGCCACGAAGATATGCTCGGGATAGACACGAATGTGATATCACACTACTTGGCCGTCGACCCAGAATTTCAACCAGTAGTGTAGAAAATGTGGCTATTCAACCCAGAAAGAAGCGCAACAATTAGGAAAGAAGTGGAGAAGTTGCTCGCCGTAGGGTCAACAAGAGAAGTAAAATACCCACAATGGGTAGCCAATGTGGTACTAGTAAAGAAGAAGAATAATCAGTGGAGAATGTGCGTGGACTTCACAGATCTGAACAAAGCCTGCCCGAATGATAACTGAAAATAATATTATAGTGTGCGAGTCTAATAAATACAACCTATAGGGGGGTGAATGGGTTGTTAATCCATTATTATCAAATTTTTTGGATTATTCAATATTATAAAAATAACCCTAATTCATCAAATAATAAAATCAAGTATAAAATGTGGAAATTAAAGAACACTTGATTTTTACGTGGAAACCTTTAACAGGGAAAAACCACGAGCTATTATGCTAGCCATACACGGTCACTGAAATCCACTATATGAGTAAACGGTTACACCCTTAAGCGATACACGAACCCTCACCCTAGATAACCTCAGGCTATGGACACTACCACTCGCCAC
Source organism: Acer campestre (assembly GCA_954870605.1). Lineage (NCBI taxonomy): Eukaryota > Viridiplantae > Streptophyta > Magnoliopsida > Sapindales > Sapindaceae > Acer > Acer campestre. The sequence continues at coordinate 17,846,646 of OX940810.1, forward strand.
TATTGGTTCAATCCCTAGTGATATCCCCCGATCACTACTCTTGGCGTGAGCACCTCCTACTCTACCCATAGACCTTTTATAGTGGCACTTGACCAATTGCTTGCACACTAAGCTACCTTAGTCACAAGACTTACTTCTCACGAATATTATGCAATATCTAAAATGCAAGTAATGCCATGGAACACTAAATGCTTATCTAGAGATTAAATGATGACAATAAAATCAATCCTAGATATCATATAGCTATATGTCATGGCATACAACTTAGCTATGTTAAGGATAACCAATCCTAGATACAATAGCTATCAAAAACATTTTCAATCAAACAATGAGATCAATTTAGCTAGATGTTATATAAACATGAAAACCTAGCTATCACAAAACAACAACTCATTTAATCAACACATAATCTCAATCTTGTAAGTAGAAATTAATCTAAAAACATACAAGTTATAAATAAGATAAATTGTTAAGTAAAAACATTAAACTTAATGAAAATAGTGTTCAACTTACCATAACATGTGTGTTGTAGAAGACCCATGCATTAGCACATACTAGATGATCCTAGATGATGCTTATATGATGATTTATGCACATGGAAATGAGTTGAGAGAGTTAAAGAAGCAATCTTGGTGCTTTCTCTCACTAGGGAATTCTTAGGAACTAAGTTCCGTGGACCCCACACATATATCAGTAATTAAGTTCCTGAATGAAAGAGAACTTAATTCCCCTTACCCAACTTAGGAATCAAATTCCCTTTCCTAATAGAAAAGGGAATTAATATATTTTTACTAAAATATCCTCATTTAACCGTTATAAAAAAATAAAAATAAAAAACAACTATATTTCTATTTTGTTGTTCTCTATCATTCTCTTTTATTTTGTTTTTCTCCATATCCTTTTATTTCTATATATTCTTGAATTTGTTATGTTTAATTTTTTTTTTTTTTTTTTTTATCAAATCTCCTATGAAATTAAGTTTTGAAGATATATATCTATATATGAACTACGAATTATTAAAAAAAAAATTGCCGCCTTAATTTGGTATATAACTATATATGAACTATCAGTTATAAAAAATAATAATAACAAATGCACTTTCAAATGCTTATGCCTCTAAAATTGCATGCCTTTTGGTTTGACTCTTTAATTTGATATATAACTATATTCGAACCATCAGATATAAAAAATAATAACAACAAATACATTTCCAATTGCTTATGCCTCTTGAATTTCATGCTTTTTGGTTTGACTTTATTTTTTTATTTTTATTTTTAACTTACATATATATATATATACACACACGGTGGATTAGTGGTAATAGCATAAAATTAGTTATGTGTTCAAATTTGCATAATCTCAATTTTTAATTAATATTAAACTAATTAGTTAAAATTTTATAATATATATGTTAATTATTTTGGTTATAGTGTTATGAGTAATATAAAATATATTTTTTAATATTAAAACAAAAATTCAACATGATATTTATATAAGGGTATTTTTGTAATCAACTTTGTATCATCCTCATTCCATTTTTCATTTCTAATAAGTTAGTAAACACTAGAATGAAATTTAATAATTTAATTTTGATTCCCCTTCATTCCCTTTCTAGTGGAACTTAATTCCGATTCATTTCATTCCCGATTAGTAAACGCGCCCTTAATACAAATGAGAGAAAGAGATGTATTTATAGTGCTTAGATGATAACCCTATAAATTTCGTGAATTTCCTTTTAAAAATGAGCCAAATTGGATTCCAAATGAGTGAGATATAGTCAAATTACGAAACATGGGTGGAGCAGTGCGCCGGTATAGACCCGCGCAGTTACCAGTGCACTGGCAAATCAGCACAACAACTTGATTTTAGAGCACCCCAAACCATGACCAAACGACATCGAAACCTTTCGTATGATATACCGTTGGAAAGGTATGGATGTCTACTTTCTACTCCTTTTTATGGAATGACGTTTCGATGTCTGTAGAAAGATTTATGGTTAATAGAGTGACCAAATGTCAGACTTGGAAAACAGCAGAGATGCCTTGTTTTAGTGGTCACTTTGGAGATATCAAAACCAATTCAAACATTTATGAAATATTACGAATAATATATTGTTGAAAAGGTATGGGTGTCTAGTTTGTACATAAATTTTCAAAACTAATTTTGAAACTTTGTATAAAATGCTATGGTCACAAGACCATGCAAAGGTTAGTTTTGAAAACATTTGAAACATTTAAATCCAATCTTTTGAAACTAGACACTTCACTCCAAACTAAATCTAACACTTATCCAAGAGAAGAATGAGACCTTCTCAAGTGGTCAACCATTGCGCTAAGACATGCACACCATTATGTAAGCGGCGTTTTTGATCAATCTCGAGAAACGAATTACATGACACACTTATAACACAACACAAACCATCAAAGATATGCAAGTGTGAAGTGTGAAGTGAATGCATCCTAATGCCTAAAAAGACATAGCAATTATCAATCAAGATGCAATCAATTAAAACATGCAAGAAGAGAGTTCAATAACACGAATGAACATATACAACATACAAGATAGTATAGATAAGCATGAGTTATGTGTGTGTGCAACTAAGATCTCTTCAATGCAATTCAAAATTTTCAAAACTAATTTTGAAACTTTGTATAAAATGCTATGGTCACAAGACCATGCAAAGGTTAGTTTTGAAAACATTTGAAACATTAAAATCTAATCTTTTGAAACTAGACACTTCACTCCAAACTAAATCTAACACTTATCCAAGAGAAGAATGAGACCTTCTCAAGTGGTCAACCATTGCGCTAAGACATGCACACCATTATGTAAGCAGCGTTTTTGATCAATCTCGGGAAACGAATTACACGACACACTTATAACACAACACACACCATCAAAGATATGCAAGTGTGAAGTGTGAAGTGAATGCATCCTAATGCCTAAAAAGACATAGCAATTATCAATCAAGATGCAATCAATTAAAACATGCAAGAAGAGAGTTCAATAACATGAATGAACATATACAACATACAAGATAGTATAGATAAGCATGAGTTATGTGTGTGTGCAACTAAGATCTCTTCAATGCAAGTTAGCATAAGTATTTTACCTTTGGAGTGCTTATCATCTTGAGGTCTTGAGAGAGCCTTTTTTGTGCTTGTTTACCAATAATGATGCGCCTAAGCTACCCTTACAATACAAGCCCTAATTGTGGTTTGTTCACGAAATAAGCCAATCAAAACTTGAGGAACTTACAATCTCCCCATTTGGCTATTTCGTGACAAAACCACCACTCACATTGATCCTCATAACAAAATAGAAACTAAAGGTCAACAATAATTTTCTACATTACAAAGAGATATTTAAAAGCTAGATCTTCAAGTCTTCAATCTCTTGAAGAACAATCAATCCTTCAAAACAAAGTTTCTGCACTTTCCAATACAATTGTATGTGAGATGATCGAGTGAAATCAAAAAAGGCATTTGCATTAAAGAAAATATACAACATCATGCAATGAATGTGAAATGCAATGCTCCCCCTCAAAAGGTTACTCCCCCTCAATTAAGCACTCTCCCCAATGAGCGAATTAGCAACTCTTAATTAGCACTCTCCCTTACCACATATTACTCCCCTTTTTCATCATGATATAGGCAAATGAACATCCCAACCAGGTCACTTGTAGCAAAGAGAGATATTAGCATACAAGACATTTGCATAATCATATAATGCACTTTATGCAACACAATTAATTGGAAGAGAAGGAGATTTATTTTATATTAAAAAAAAAGTGTGATAATAATGCTTTGCATGCAAGACTTGTTGCATTCAAATCAAAAAACAACGGTATTTGGTAAAGCAAATGACAAAAGTTTCCTAAACTAATTTCACCATTGGTCATGAATCAAAGCAAGGATATAGATATTTCATTGAAGTCAATTTAAGAGGCAACTATATCCAACTTTATAAGCAAAACTTGGCATGATCGACTTTTTGCACCCTATTCAATTTTTCCGGGTAAGATACCCATATGATAGTAGCCATGTTTAACAAATAAAGAAAGAGAGACTTTGGATTATAAAATCCTTAGAAAGGATACATGATCATTTATTCATTTAAGTACTTGTTTGGTTGGGCTTCCTACTGGCTCAAAAGGTCTACGAACCTCTACTTGAGTTTTTTAGAGTTGTTTGGTTGGGCTTTTGAAATTGTCTATTTTAAATTCAGTAGAGGCTAATAGAGTTTAAACCTCTACTAGACAAAAGCTCCTCCTTATGAGCTTTTCAAAATAGACCTTTTAAAAAAGAAGTATTTGACTTATATATCCCTAAATGTTTATTATTGACATGGAATACCCTTATTAAAATAAAACCCTGGAACCTATTTATATTCTTTATTCTTTGCTCTCTAGTCTCTACAGATAGTCTATAATTTTGCTCTACACATACAAAAGAACGGTTATTTGCTCTACACATAAAAAAAAAAGGGTATGTATAATTTTTGTTCATTAATATTTTTTTTTGTTTGTTTATTTATTCATCTTTAAGTTTGTGTTTTTGCTTGCTCCTTTTTTTTGTGTCTGTGTGTTTTCAAGGACCTAGATTCCTGTGCGTTGCCTTGTTTTTTGTTTTTTTGGCTATCCAAGAGTGTGCTTTGTGCTTCGTTTATTTCCTGTGTGTTTCTTCTTCTTCTTCTTTTTTTTTTTTTTTTTTTTTAGCTGTCAAAAGTTTCGTACGGCACGTAACATTATGCTTAAAATTTCAGTGTAAAACAGTTTAATTGTTGCAACACCAACAATAAAAAATTTTAAAAAAAATCCAACAATCGTTGCCTTGTTTCTTTTTGTTTCTGCTAAACGTTTGACTTTCAACTTTTTTGTATTTATTTTTTTAGATTTGTGTTTATATTATCTGGTTGCTTATTTATATAATATTCCATGGAATTTTTTTTGGTTGTTATTTATTTTAATATTTATGAATTTTTTTTAATATATTTTATAGAATGGAGCCTAGTATGGAGGAAAGCCAAAAAAGAAATAAGGCAGAATTGACTGATTTATATGTTGACACATTTGTTAAGATTTGTGTTTATGAAGTTTTAGCTAGTAATCGACCAAATGGTCACTTCAACAAAGAGGGTTGGAAAAATATTTCGACCAAGTTGGCACAAACGATTAATAAGAACTATAGTCAAAAACAGATGAAAAATAAATGGGATAATCTTAAAAGAGAGTGGCAGCTTTGGAATAATCTAGTTGGAAAAGAAACTGACCTTGGTTGGGATTATGTTAAGCAAACGATTGATGCTAGTGAAGAATGGTGGGACAAAAAATTAAAAGTGCAATTTCCTACTCTAGTCTTGCAATATTAATTGAAAATTAATTATTTTTTAAGAATAAATTTTAATATAATATATATGCATGCTGATATTAATGTAGGAAAATCCGGATGCATCTAAATTTCGAACAAAAGGCTTGAGGAGTGTTGACTAGTTAGATATTTTGTTCAAAGATGTTGCTGCTACTGGGGAAGGATCTTGGGCACCATCTATGGGGTTTATACCTACTGATGGTGAATATATAAATGAAATCGATAGGATGAATAGAATAGAAACAAATATTAATGAAAATTTAGATAATACTAATGGGGATGGCACACCTGGGACTACACCAGAATCTCCTTTACAAGGAAATTTAAGGAAAAGAAAAAAATATTTCAAGCTAAAGAAGGGTCTGCTGTCACATTATCCAAACAATTAGATCGATTATGTGATTCAGTGGATGGTAAGAATGATGAATCTAACATTGCAAAAGTGATCGAAATGTTATGTGGCATTTCAGAAATTGAGAGAGGAAGTGAGCTTTTTATGAAGGTAGTTAGACTTTTTCTTAAGAAGGAGAACAAAGAGACATTCGTTGCACTTAAAGATCATGACCTACAAATTATGTTTCTAGAGCAAGCTTAGAATAAATTTTTAGATTTGGTCTTGTTTTTTATTTATGTAATGAATTGCTTTGAGATTATGCTTATCTATTGGACAATTACTATTTGATTTATGCAATGCATTTGAAGTTTATATATATATATATATATATATTTTTTTTCAAATGAAAGTTGATTGATGTTATTATTATTTTTTTCATTCAAATTATGTTATATTTATATTTGTTTGATGATGTTTATACTTTTTATAATATATTCATATTTTTAAGATATGGATGATGATTATGAAATTTTTGATAATCAAGGTGATGATGACAAAAAACGTTTACAAATGATAAAAACAGGAGTTGGTTTATATGTTCACCATTTTATTAAGTACAATTTAAAGGAAAAGTGCAGAACATTATCCTTATCAGGATACAAATGGGTAATTGAGGTTTTACATGGTCATCATATCGTATGTCATGAGCAATTTAGGATGGAAACATCGGTATTCATAAAACTATGTGATACATTGCATCAATCTTATGGCTTGGAAAAAGGTAAGGTCATTTCAATACATGAGTCGGTGGCTATTTTTTTGTTGGTGTTAGGGCATACTTGTGGAAATATAATGGCTCAAGAAATATTTCAACATTCAGGAGAAACTATATCTAGATGGTTTGGAATAGTTTTGGATGTTGTTTGTCGCATGGCTATTGATTATTTGAAACCATCTGACCCATATTTCAAGGGAATTCCTAGAAAAATAAAAGATGATAATAGATATTGGCCTTATTTTAAAGATTGTATAGGTGCAATTGATGGAACACATGTATCGATTGTGATGCATGTATCAAAGCAAATACCATACATCGGTAGAAAAGGATCTCCTACTCAAAATATAATGGCTGCATGTGATTTCAATATGTGCTTCACTTTTGCATGGGCTGGATGGGAATGTGCTGCTCATGATGCACGTATTTTTTTAGAGGCATTGCGTAGAGAAATTTTACATTTCCCTCATCCACCTAGAGGTATGTCATAAAATATGTTTTACATATATTGTTGTATAAATGTATTATATATTGAGTTAATAAAATGCTCATTTATATGTGTAAGCAAGTATTATTTGGTAGATGCAGGCTATCCTCAAATGAAAGGCTATTTAGGGCCATATAAAGGTGAGCGATATCATCTCCCAGATTTTCGACGTGGAAGGTAGCCTAGTGGAAAAAAAGAAATATTTAATCATGCACATTCTTCTTTGAGATGCACTATTGAAAGGACATTTGGTGTTTGGAAAAATAGATGGAAAATATTACATCATATGCCTAGATTCTCATTTACTAAACAAGTGAAAATTGTGATTGCTTCAATGGTTCTTCATAATTTTATAAGAGTTAATGCTGATATAGATCAAGAGTTTAAGTTATATGATGACGATGATAATAAACTACCAAGTGATGATGAAGAAGAAAATTCTACTCAAGATGTTTACGAGGAACGACGTCCAAATCATGAAATGGATAAAGAACGTGATAGTATTGCGACTCTTCTGATGCTTCGATGATAACTTATTTAATTTTATTTTTTTCCATTTAACTTTTTACCTTTGTATGAGATATTGATCATTTTCCTTTTGTTTAATCTTTGATAATGCTTCAATTTTGTTGAAAATTTAATATTTTCTAGTTATTTTTTTAATCTTTTAAGTTTACATGGTGAAAGTTTTGAATTTTATTATTATTGTGCAGTAGAAAATGTAGTTAACATGTAGAAAATCTTTTAAGTTCAATTTTTTTTAGAGTGAATAAATAATATATCTTTTTTAGTAATTTAATATCTCAGTAGACTTTTTGAGAGTTTACAACCAAACAGTCTACTACTATAAAAGTGCGTTTGTAATTACCAACCAAACAACTAATTTTTTTTTTTTTCAAAAGCTCTATTTCAATTAGATCTACTACAAGTAGACCTTTTACGAGTAGAGGATTTTCAAAAGCCCAACCAAATATACCCTAAGTCTCATTAGCTTTTCACACATAGTTTTGCATTAGAATTTTCAATCATCAATTCATGCTTTTCATTTTTAAGCATGTCATAAAAATTTCATGCTTTTTCATTTTGAGCATGTCATTTAAAGAATCATCATGTCATGGAGATAACTATAGGTCATTCAAAGAGTACTTCCTAAGTAAATCTTCTAGTCCAAAAATGCATGTTTGAACATAAATATGACATGGATTGCAATCAAAGCAATTGGTTCACACTTATTGAATAGAAAAACATATAAGCATATGTGCAACCAAAATACTCAAGCATTTAATAAAGAAGCATAATGTTTATCAAATTTTTGCATATGATAAGTATACTAAATTGCTCTCTTTACTTGAGTTCTCCATATGAGGTCAATTACCACACTGCATCAATGAAGGCCATGAGGTCCTATAGACCTACCAAGTCCATTGGATCTAGTTGAACCTATGGGAGACATGTTAGCATCGTAGCAAGTGGGTCCATCTTTTCTTATCCACCTATGTGACACAATTTCATTCCTAGTGGTCATAGTTTGCATGTTAGTTGAGTTCCGAGGATTATTGACTAAAGGATTCCTAGGCACATGTAAATTGGCTTTCCTAAGCCTCTTTTTTTCCATCATGCTTTCAACCCTACAATGCTTAATGTACCTAAAGCAATTAGGTCTAATATGCCCATAAACACCACAATAATGACAAAATGGTATAAAGTGAGAAGTCATACCATATCCTTGTGAGGTTTTAGAGACTCATCATGCATTTGATGTCTCCTTTAGTGTTAGATCGGTTCACATCTTCTTTGTTGTTGAACCGAATTGGGTTGCCTCCTTGGTTGAGGTAGCATGACATGCCTTCTTGGTTGGTTAGACCATGATTGAGGAAGGCTTGGGCATGAAGCTCTTGGATGTTGAGGTTGAGCAACGCCTTTTGTTGGCATCTTCACTTAGTCATTCTTGAAAGATTCTTAGAAAGATTCTTCAAGATCAATCACCCTCTTAGGATGATGATGAGGTGAAGCTTTGCATTTGCCTTGAGCTTGAGGTTGAGGTTGCAATATCTCACCCTTCTTCAAGTCTTGAAGGTGCCTAATCTCCTTATCCTTGACAATTCTCAAGGAATTTTCTTTGCTAGCAATTTCATCCTTCATTGCCTTCATCCTTTGATGGCAATCTTCAATCTCCTTCTCGTACTTAGACACAACAACTATGTTTATTTTCTTCAAGGAGTTATCCATGTCCGAACTCAAAGTTATCTTAGCAAGTGAGCTTCTTGCCTCTTCAAGTTCCAACTTCAACTTGCCTTCAATTTCTTTTACACATCTCACTTTATCATTCAAGTGAGTCATCTTGGCATGTAGTTAAAGATTATCCTTTTCCAATCCAAGGATATCATTTTCCCTCATCCTTAAACACTTTTGAAGAGAGTCAATAACCTCTTGATAATTCATCACATTATCACAAGAGATTTTGGAGCATGTGTTCTCTTGATCAAAGCTTCTTCCACTAGTGCTTGAGTGGATCATGTTGTCAAAACTTGCTTCTCTCAAACTTGCTCCACTTCGGTTTCCACAATCAAAGTCACCCTTCTTGAATTCATCAAGAGATAAACATTTGGTGATGGCTTGAGTTTCTTCGTGGTAGGAAACCGGAAATGTCAAGTAGTTGTTCTCACACTTAACCGAGCTTGTGGAACATTCTTCAATTACTTCAACTTCGCTATCTGTCCAAATAGCGATCATAGCTTCCCCTCCCTGCTTGGACAGGGTCATTTTTTTTTTCCTCTTTTAACTTAGAGGTCATTCTCTTCTTGTGAGATTTCATGAATCTCCTAAATCTCTCTATCATGAGAGTCACCTCCTCATCAGAGTCAATTTCTTTCCTCTCCACTTTGGAGGTCAAGTTACCCTCTAACATCTCAATGCCACTCATAATGTTTAATGAATAAGATGAATGCAAATGAATGCAACAATCAAAATGCACACAAATGCAGGATACACAGATATGGCAAGGATCTATTAAGTATGTCTAGAAACCTGCTCTGATACTAATTGAAAATAATATTATAGCGTGCGTGTCTAATAAATATAACCTAGGGGTGGGTGAATGGGTTATTAATCTGTTATTAACAAAATTTTCGGATTAGTTAATATAATACAAATAACCCCAATTAACCAAACAATTAAATCAAGTATAAAATGTGGAAATTAAAGAACACTTGAATTTTACGTGGAAACCCTCAACAGGGAAAAACCACGAGCTATTATGCTAGACACACACAGTCACCGAAATCCACTATATGAGTAAACGGTTACACCCTCAAGCGATACATGGACCCTCACCCTAGATAACCTCAGGCTATGGACACTACCACTCGTCACTCTTGGTTCAATCCCTAGTGATATCCCCCGATCACTACTCTTAGCGTGAGCATCTAATACTCTACCCGCAGGCCTTTTATAGTGGCACTTGATCAATTGCTTGCGCACTAAGCCACTTTAGTCACAAGACTTACTTCTCACGAAGAGATCAACACCCTTTGTGAATATTATGCAATATCCAAAATGCAATTAATGCTAGAGAACACTAAATGCTTATCTAGAGATTAAATAATGATAATAAAATTAATCCTAGATATCATATAGCTATATGTCATGGCATACAACTTAGCTATGTTAAGGATAACCAATCCTAGATACAATAGCTATCAAAAACATTCTCAATCGAACAATGAGATCAATTTAGCTAGATGTTATATAAACATGAAAACCTAGCTATCACAAAACAACAACTCATTTAATCAACAGATAATCTCAATCTTGTAAATAGAAATTAATCTAAAAGCGTACAAGTTATAAATGAGATAAATTGCTAAGTAAAAACACTAAACTTAATGAAGATAGTGTTCAACTAATCATAACATGTGTGTTGAAAAGGACCCATGCATTAGCACATACTAGATAATCCTAGATGATGTTTAGATGATGACTTATGCACATGGAAATGAGTTGGGAGAGTTAAAGAAGCAATCTTAGTGCTTTCTCTCACTAGGGAACTCTTAATCCCTCTCTAGGGTTTTGTAGTTTTTGTTCCTTTAATACAAATGAGAGAAATAGATGTATTTATAGTTCTTAGATGATAGCCCTCTAAATTTCATGAATTTCCCTTTAAAAATGAGCCAAATCAGACTTTAAATGAGTGAGATATGGTCAAATTACGAAACAGGGGCAGAGCAGTGCGGTGGTTTAGACCCGAGCAGTTACTAGCGCATTGGCAAATTAGCACAACAACTTGATTTTAGAGCGCCCCAAACCATGACCAAACAACATCGAAATCTTTCATATGATATACCGTTGGAAAGCTATGATGTCTACTCTTTATTCCTTTTTATGGAATGACATTTCAATGTTTGTAGAAAGAGTTATGGTCAATAGAGTGACCAAAGGTCAGACTTGGAAAACAGCAGAGATGCCCTGCTTTACTGGTAACTTTGGAGATATCAAAACCAATCCAAATGGTCATGAAATATTATGAATAATATACCGTTGGAAAGGTATGGGTGTCTAGTTTGTACAGAAATTTTCAAAACTCATTTTGAAACTTTGTATAAAACACTGTGGTCACAAGATCATGCAAAGGTCAGTTTCGAAAACATTTGAAACATTGAAATCCAATCTTTTGAAACTAGACATTTTACTCCAAACAACCAAACCAAATCTAACACTTATCCAAGAGAAGAATGAGACATTCTTAAGTGGTCAACCATTGCTCTAAGACATGCACACCATCATGCAAGCGTGGACGTTTTCGATCAATCTTCGGTAAACGAATTACACGACACACTTATAACACAACACAACACAAACCATCAAAGATGTGCAAGTGTGAAGTGTGAAGTGAGAAGTGAATGCATCCTAATGCCTAAAAGGATATGGCAATTAACAATCAAGATGTAATCAATTAAAACATGCATGAAGAGAGATCAATAACATGAATGCACATATATAAAACACACAACATACAAAATAATATAGATAAGCATGAGTTGTGTGTGTGTACAACTAAGATCTCTTCAATGCAAGTAAGCACAAGTGTTTTACCTTTGGAGTGCTTATCATCTTGAGATCTTGAGACGGCTTTTGTTATGCTTGATCACCAACAATGATGTGCCTAATCTACCCTTACAATACAAGCCCCAATTATGGTTTGTCCACATAATAAGCTAATCAAAACTTTAGGAACTTACGATCTTTCGACTACTAAGGATAGACCAATTGGTGGATGCCACCGCAGGCTATGAGCTGCTCAGTTTTATGGATGCTTACTCGGGATACAATCAAATCCGGATGAAGAAAGAATGACGTTTACCACAGACCAAAGATTGTATTGTTACATGGTAATACCATTTGGCTTGAAAAACACTGGAGCAACATATCAGAGGTTATTAAACAAGATATGTGCCCGGCAAATTGGAAGAAATATGGAGGTCTACGTGGATGACATGATGACTAAAAGTGTCATGGCAGAAAAGCATACATCGAATATGAGAGAAACCTTCAACATCCTAAGGAAATATAAGATGAAGCTTAACCTTAATAAGTGTGTGTTCGGTGTGCCATCGGGAAGGTTCTTAGGCTTCCAAGTCCACCAAAGGGGGATCAAAGTAAACCATGACAAGATCAAGGCTCTCGCGAACATGGTATCACCAAAAACATTGAAAGAGGTACAAAGGCTGATTGGATGTCTCGCTTCGCTTAATTGATTCATATCCAAGTCAACAGACAAATGCGCTCTATTCTTCAAAGCAATAAAGAAAAGGAAAGGGCTTGAGTGGAGTAAAGAATGCGAAGAAGCCTTCCAGAAGCTGAAAGAATACCTGGGGCGAGCACCAATTCTCTCAAAACCAACAGTCGGGGAAACCATGTATTTGTACTTATCCCTCACGGAAGTAGCAACCAGTTCAGTACTAATTCGGTTAGAGGAAGGAGCACAAAAGCCCATGTATTACACAAGCAAAGCTTAGCTGCTAGTCGAAACAAGATATTCACTTATAGAAAAAATGGCCCTCGCATTGGTCACGGCAGCGAGGAAGCTAATACCATATTTTCAGGTGCACACAATAGAAGTGTACACTGACTGCCCACTTAAACAAATCCTACATAAGACATAGTTATCATGGCGACTGACTAAATGGGCTATAGAGCAGAGCGAGTTCGATATCAAGTACACTCCAAAAGTAGCTTTCAAGGGACAGGCAATGGAAAACTTTATGGCCGAATTTACTGAAATGAACATTGAGGTACAAAATGATGGGGGAAAAGCAAGAAAAGGACTTCCAATGGAAGTTACATGTGGATAGATCGTCAAACACCCATGGCAGCGGGGCAGGGATAGTGATATCAACCTTAAAAGGAGATGCTCTAGAATGTACCATGTGGTTTGACTTCAAAGCAACCAACAATCAAGCCAAGTATGAAGCTTTGTTGGCCTGCCTAAGGGTGTGTATAGCATTGGGAGCAGACGAGATAGATTTTTCAGCGACTCACAAGTTATGTTCAATCAGGTCTTTGACGAGTACTAGGCGAGAGATGAGTGTATGATAGTTTATTTAGACGTAGCAAAGAGGTTGCTCAGACGTTTTAAAGAATACAAGATCACTCAGATCCTGCGAGAAGAAGATGAGAAGGCAGATGCTTTGTCTAATCTAGCATCAGCAACCACCTACATCAGACCTAAAACAATACCAATTGCACACTTGACCAGGCTGAGCACAGCGAAATCAAAGGAACTCATGATAGCGAAAATCCGACCGCAACCAAGCAATTGGACCACCTAACTTAGGAAATACTTGGAAGAAGATATTATGCCAGAAGATACTCTGGAGGCAAAACGCATCAGGTATAGATCGACCCAATACACAATCATCAATGTAGAACTAAATATGAAAGGATTTTCAAAAGCATTATAAAGATGTGTCACGAATGAAGAAGCCGAGCAGATCCTAAAAGATGTCCATAATGACGTATGCGAAAACCACACTGGGAGTAAGAGTCTGGCACACAAGATACTCAGGCAGAGGTTTTATTGGCCGACCCTGTTCCCCAAAGCTCAACGATTTGCAGAAAGCTGTGTAACCTACCAGAAGATAGCCAACAACATTCGGCAACCACTGGAGCTGCTCAAAAGCCTCACATCCTCCTAGCCATTCGCCATGTGAGGCCTCGATCTTATAAGGCCAATGCCTACAGAAGTAAAAAGAGGAGCAAAGCACGTTATCGTAGCAGTGGATTACTTCACAAAGTGGGTAGAGGCATAAGCACTCGTACACATCACCGAGGCAAACACCAATAATTTTGTCAAGAAGAACTTACTCTACAGGTTCAGGATCCTGAGTACCATCATAAGTGACAATGGCACCTAGTTTGACAAAAAAAAAAAAAAATTCAAGGAGATGTTCAAGGAGCATAAGATCTCATACTACTATGCCTCGCCCACCCATCCTCAAACCAATGGTCAGACAGAGGCAGTGAAGAAGATAATCAAACACACTCTGAAGGCAAAGCTGGACGTAAAGAAAGGAAACTGGGTGGACAAGCTCCACGAAGTGTTATGGGCGTACCAAACAACCGTAAGGACTTCAATGGGGGAAAAGCCCTTTTCCTTGGCATATGGAACAGAGGCTGTCATTCTGGTAGAAACATCTTTTATCTCTCTAAGAGTCTGGTTGTACAACCTGGATCATAAATTCAACATGCTGTTACAAAATTTGGATAAGTTGGAAAAGGCCAAAGACAAGTAAGGAACACGGCATACCAGTAAAGAGCAGCAAGGCACTATAACTCCTACATCTGCATGTGTAAGTTCCAGCTCGGAGACCTAGTGCTTAGGAGAGTGTCCCCAAATACAAAGATAGGGCAGCCGGATCCCTTGCAGACATATAGGAAGCACCGTACATCATAGACGGTATAGTCAGGCATGCATGAAGCCTACCTAATTGCCCGACCTGGGGGTGGTGTAGTAACCCAACCATGCAGTGCGCAGTATATGAAGACTTTCTATCCTTAAGAGGTTCCTTCCTTTATTTTTTGATGTGTAAATAAATTTTTAACTTTTTTCGATATTCAGCTCCTAATAAATATAGCAATTCACTGAAATTCACATGTTCAATCCAGTTGTGCAGAATCAATAATATCCCTCGTAGAAATCTTCCTAAAAAAAAAATTGTCTTAAAAAGAGAAAGCAGTTTTGAAGAGACCTAAAAAGGTCTTATAAAAATAACTCGAGCGCCATGAAACTGTGAAGAACGAGTGGATAGTGTCCAAGGGGCAGAAAAGCTAAAAAAGCATGCCCGCCTAGTTAGGTCAATGCAAACGCACCACCCAGGGAAAAGGTAAGCCCAAGGCACTAGGATACCTGGAAAGATGCCTAGTGTGCTGCCAGAATAAATCTGGTGAGAAGCGCAGTTTTGTTGGTCGATATACACTACCCCAAAGACTCAGCAAACCCCTATAACAGACAAAACCTGGAGACGTCATAGGTGACTTGTACAGGGACCTAAGTGTATGGTTGGGGCGAGCCTTAACATAACACTTGGATGAGACGAAATGAGTGCAAACAAAATAACTGCCAGTTAATAAGACACTCGGCTTAAGTTATGGTGCGTTCAAATCCATACAAAAGCCCGACTGCCAGTTGACAAGATACTCGGCTTCGTTGTAGCACACTTCCAAACAAAAACTTTACCATGCCAGTTTAATATACTTGGCGCAGTTCACTTGGATTGAAAGAAAATATATCATGATGAAAAATATATCACACAACGTGCCTAGGAAAAATAAGATTTGGTATTGATCCATATTGCTTTGTTTAGATTGTTTTAAGCTTACATATAGGCTTATCGTTTGGGCATTTATTCAGAAAATGTCAAAACAAGCATCATAAAAAGAAATGCATCATATTAAAACATATGTATTGTATTACATAAATATGCCCTGAAAGGCTTAACCGAGCTACATCAAAGAAGAGTCAAAAAGAAAACTAAGTCGACACTGGGGGTTGAGAACTGCTGCCACCAATACTCGGATTAGACACCATTTCATATTCACTCAATAGGTTTTCATTGGAGGGCCATACTATCTTATTCACCTCGTCATCCATCCAAAGGTTGTAGTTTTTCCTAGCCACCGGTCCAACGTCTGGCTCCTCATCATTTATCCCTGCTTTTTGGCATGTGTAAAAGGTAAAGAAAGCACTTTCAATGGGAACTTCTATGGCATAGGGTGAGGCACTTTGCCTTTACTGCGACAGTATGCTCGTCACTCCTTCATCTGGATCCGAAAGGCATCCAGGGGCCTATCCACATGCTTTTTAATTAATAAGCTCCAGTTGATTCTGGCCCGATCAGTTTCCCTATTCTTCACCTTGAATAACTCTTCGACTAAAACCATCCCCCGATGAAATTCTCTGAGAAGCAAGGCATCATAGGCTGGGGACCTCTTGAAACGGTCAACTCTTTGGATCTCTATTTCCAACCTAGCCTCTTTTGCTAGCAATTCAACGATTAAGACCTAGAGCTCCAAATCATCAATTCTGCGCTCATAGAAAGACTTGGCTTCTTTCATTTTTTGCTCAGCCTAAAGCATCGATTCCTGGGTGGTAGGTAGCAGATCCTTAAGAGTCCTGACCTCTTCAGCAGCTAGAGAAGCCTTTTGTTCGGCCTCTATCTGACTCGCCAGACACTAATCCATGAACTCCTGATGTGATCTGAGTTTCTCTTGGCAAGCCATCTCAACCCGAGCATGGCCATCTTCGCTTTCCTTCAACTGGGCTTATAGGCATCTTATCCTATCTGCTTGAGCATGGCTAGTCTGGCAGGCTTTCGACATCTCAACGACCATATGCATAACAAGACAACAAAAATGAAGCTAAGGAAAGAAAAGACATAGTGACAAAGATGCTTGATCAAAACAACTTACATAAGAGGCGCTGTTAAAAAAGTTTTTGAGTCGATCTAATGAAGTACCAGTCCTGAAGGGGCTCCAATGGTCATCGCCAATATAAGCATGACCCAAGTACATAGCCCTCAGCATGGCCAAAGGAGTGGGTTCCCCAGATTGACTCGAAGTGTGTGGGCCACTAGCATTTACACCAGACATAAGAGGTGGATCCATGGCATCTAAATCAGCTGTCAGGTCCACCCTAGGGGATAAGCTAGCAAGGTCTTCAACAAGACTCTCAGTTTAGATTTTCGTTTGGATTTTTGGAGAGGCATGCACTTCTGTCTCCGTAACCCCAACACTGGCATCCTTACCGTCCGAAGAAGAATCGATATACTCCACCACTCGTGGAACTTTTGGAGCAGGTTGTCCAAGCGAGAAATAAGCTTTTCTCTTCCTAGAATGTCTCCCCCGGGTATCAAGGTCAACGGCTGGATCCTTGACCTCGACCTCAACCTCAACCTCAACCTCATCTCCAACAATGGCTGGGGAGGATTCAAGAGAAGCCAGCACAACAGTACTAGAAGGCTCCCCAACCTTCTGTTTTCCTTTAGTAGTAATAGAACTCTGCTTGCCTACCCTGACAGCTACCTTGTTTGCAGCTGGTTCATTCGGTTCCCTCACCACACTTGGCTTACCCTCAGTATGGTGAGGATCTGCTCAAGTATGTACTCGGGTACACACCCATCAACTTCATTGGCATCCTCAGAATAACTCTCATCTGATTCATCTTCTGGAGGAGCAACTCCAGCGACTCATTGGTTGGCAGCTTCCCTGCGGCTCACCACCCCAACAGCTTTCATTCGACGAGCTTGAGCGTTGTAAATAATATCTGAGTCAAACACTACAGAGAATGTGGAAATCAAATAGTTAGCTCATGAATAAACGATGCTATGACATTAATCAAGAAAAGTGTAAAGTTTAAAGAGGAACTTATAGTGTCTACAGGCAACAGTTATTCAAGAGAAGAGGCGAGCCTTTATCATTTTCTCCTCGTCAAAGAGGTAAGGTCTGCCTTTTTTTTTTTTTTTTCCAAAGAACGCACTATCACCCTAGCCAGATTGGTCAATTCACCATTCGTGAAGACAGAGGCTATTCGGTTCCAAGTATCAGCCGAACAGAAATAACAAGGAACCTTGCGCGACACCTGAACACTGTCAAGATCAAAGTCGAGTGATCGCCCCTAGCCTCAACCAACGAAGAACCAACTGTTCTTACAAAATTTATTCTATGAAGGGAAGCCCTAAACAAAACCCTTCATCTTATCATCCATGGCCACCTCGACCTCTTCATCTACCTCCACACCCTTCGGGATCTAGTGGCCTTTTAACCCTAATATCACGAGAGGAAGCATGTTTGCGTACTCGGCGCTTACTGTTATGTTTTCCCATTTGCTTCCAAAGACGAATATCACTACGAGCAGAAACAAAAGGGTCAGATTGGGGAAACTCAAAAGAATCGAGGGTAGAAGGAACTTCGCGGAAAAGCCCCAAGACATCAGCATTTAAGAAATGAGGTTGATCTGGGGGTTGATCCTCTAGTAGCCTATGAATACACTCAATTGTAAAAGTGTCATCGCGCTCGATAGCAACCATCATAATAACGAAAAGACGGTGTCTATCTACAGGGTTCATGGAAACTAACCTTGAAGAGACGTGTGAAATTGTGTGAATCAAACGAACCACTTGATGGAAACCTTAAGCAAGAAAGAGAGGAGACCCGAAGCAGAAAGCCTTGGGTCTTTAGGAAAATGGGTCTTTAAAAAAAGAAAACGAAGAATGAAGAAACAGAGGGGAACAAGATAAGCGAAAAGGTTTGGGATTAGTTAGACTCGAGTAGCTAGAGAATCAAGGTTATCGAAGAATAAGAAACAAGGAGAAGGCGCGAAAACCGAAAAACTTGTCGAAGAGACAAAGAAAATCTAAAGAATATGGGTTATTATGGGTTCGAATGAATGAATGAATGTTAATGGCGATTTTCTGAAGATTGAGATAGGGAAAAGTGATCCAAATCACTCCCAACGTAAGCTTAAATAAGCATAGCATCAGTTTCAAAATTCGAAACCCTAAGTCAGGATCACAAAGAAGCGGGAAACGAAAGGACATGGTGAGTGACGTGGGTGACAGCACAAAGGTCGTGTCCCATAAATGCCTTATGACATACCAACCCACAAGGAGACATGTGGCAGCATGATGAGACTTCGAGTCGTCAAAGAAAAGTTTGAAAACGTCAAAGACTCCAAACGTCACCATCATAAGATTTCAATTGAATGACAAATCGAATGTGTGCGGACGCAATTAAGACGCATCATTAATATTTCGAATTAATAAATAGTCTAAATTCCTACATTTATGAGACATTCATGAAGAAAACAATAAAGTCGAGCAGAGCTTGCCCGATCAAGCAAAAACCAGGTGGGATCTTTAAATACCTTTCGTCGAGAAGACAATCCTGTTTCGAAGACGAGCGGATCCGCTCGGCTCAAGTATTTAAGGGGGTATTGCTGTACATAATATTCGCCAAGAAGATACGTCATCAGATAGCATGGACCAATCGTACCACGTAAGCAAAAAGTCAAAGGCCAGCTAGGACACGTTAGCATTCCACGTGGATAGGTCATCTGGCACCAGCACAGTATTAACAAAAGCGAATAAGGCTAGCAACGCCAAATAGAGCCGAGTAAGCCGAGTAGAAGATCATGTATGTTTGGCCTCACTCGGCTTAAACATGAATGATGACATTAAGGGTTTCTCTACCGCCTACAAGGTGTATATCTGTAACAAGCCATCGCAAGTCAACTACTATGCAACCACCTAGAGTCCTACAAGGAAACAAACAGATCTTCTCTCCTATATATTAGTTTATTAGAGTCCAAAACGGATTCGGAATTGATAAACACGCGATAATACCAGATAGGAAAAGAGTCCTAAAACCAACTCTGTAATCCTCTACTTGTACGCCACGATACCAAAAACCCTAGCAGCACCATGTATAAATACACCTGCAAAAACATAATAATGTGGTGAAAAAACTTAGCAAGAGAAAGAGAGAGACCAGAGTGTGTATTGTTTAATGAAATAGTGGATTTGACTCAGTTGTTAAGGTAACAACCGGTTGACATTTCTCCAATCACCAGAGTTTTACCACGTAACTTACCCTCTTTATTATCTGCTATTATTAAGCTCTTTATTGCACTTATATTTACAGGTTTCACTAACCTAAATCGTTGAATGGTTGACCACCAAGAAATCACTGTCAACACAACCAAACAAGCTCATAGTTTCATACACCATAATTATGCTCTGTTGTCACTTGTGAGTTGTGAGGTAACCTTTCCTCTTTTAATATCTCATAATTGAGTGGAAGAGCAATGTCCCAAATTTGAATTGTCAATTTTAATTAGAAAGTAGGCAATAGTTAATAAACCTTTCATCAGATCGTATAAGGTGATCAACAATATAGGCATCTACTAAGACGGCTGAAACTCTATTTTTCATTTCCTGAAAGTTTCGGGCTCGTCCTGTAAACAACCTTGCAAGAAGATCTACCATGCAAGCCTAATGCTTTATGCATTGATTTAAACAACCTCTTCCCTTCTTCGACAAGTCCTGCATGACTCCAAGCTCCCAAGACACTAATAAGTGATATAGGACTTGGTGAAACTCCTTGATTTATCATCTCTTCGAAAATTTGAATAACTTTCTCTCCATATCTGTGAACCCCATAACTTGAAATCAATGAATTCCACAAAACATCCCCGTTTATCCATTTGATCGAAAACTCTCTGCCCCAGTTCAAGCTTTCCACATTTTGCATACATGATCACCAGGGCACTTATAACAGGCAAAATCGAATCGAGACCCTTTCTCAATATGTACGCATGTAACAACTTCCCTTGCTTTAGAGCGGCAAGAGTCGCGCAAGCTTTAAGTACATTGACCATTGTCACCGAATTAGGATATGTATCGTAGGTTTGGATCATCATTTCTCGAAAAAGCTCCACTGCCTCGAATGGCATTTTGTTTCTCGCATAACAAGCAATCACAGGACTCCAAAAGATCACATTTTTCACAGCCATCTCCTCAAAAACAACACTGGCATACGTCACACAACTGAACCTCGCATACATATCGACCAAAGTGGTCATAACATAGACACTCGCGTCATACCCATGTCTCAAAATATGTGCATGAATCTCCTTCCCTCAATTCAAGAGTGTACTCGAGCAATTCGACACAACACAGGTCTCAAGCACGTACATATATGTGAACCTATCAGACGAAATCCCAGTCCACTTCATTCTCCGATACAAATCCAACACCTCTCCATGACTCGCCAATGTAAGCGACTTGAAAAGCAAATTCTAGACAAACAATTCTGTCAAGCGTTTTATTGAACACCTATTGGACATGGTTGATGGAGTCAAGCTCAGTGTATATATTGATGAGTTTGGTGGCCAAGAAGGGTTCTTGGTCAAACCCATTGTCGACGAGGTGAGAATGGACGGTGTAGGCATTGGAGAGGGAGTGTTGGCGGGTGCAAGGGAGGATGAGGAGCTCGTAGGTGAGTTAGGTCGGATTGGGTTCCGTAGAGAGGAGCTAGAGAGCTTGGTTGAGATTGCCTTGTTTGCAGTGCGATTGGATTCAGTTGTTGTTGATGTTGGCGGTTGTTGACGGTGATTTTTGGATTGACTCGGTCAACAATAATATATTAATAAAAACGAATAAACAAAGAAAATCAATCAACACATGCAAGATGGATTTTACGTGGAAAACCCTTGAATGGGAAAAAACCACGGTGCCCCTTGAGGGCGAGAGAAATCACTATGAATTGTTTATAGTTTACACACTCAAATCTAAATCTCTCATACAATAGCTTGATTATTCTCTCTGATCTTGAACCCCTTTTCAAGAGGTTTAGGGTTCTATTTATATTGGTTTTTTCTAGGGTTTCCCGTGCCCATGCCGTGTTGGTAGGGGAGTCCCTATTTTGTATTGTATAAGGAGTCTAGAGTCTACAGATAACTTCTTTGGGATTTGTTTCCTGTTTGGACTCTTCCTTGTTCGAAGAAGATTATATTTTGTTCGGGATAGGATTTAATCCTTGAGTCTTGTATCCGATTAAATCCTTGTTTTGACGTGGAAATATACTTGGAATTGGATCACCCTTCCGGCTATATATCTTTGGCGAACGCCCTAAATTGGCGAGCGCATTTCGCCTCTCTACTGGACAAACAGTTGTGGCGAACACTCTTTTTCTTTGAATCGGCGAGCGTGCCTACTGGCACTCCTTTCGACTGATTTCCTCCAGTTGACGAGTCAATGGGTGACGTGTCTATGTTTTTATTGCTTCTTTGCTGACGTGTTCTTTTATCAAATTTACACATACAACAATACCCCCATAAATACTTCGAGTTGACCCAATGTAGGCTGGTCTCTTTGGTTCTGCGAGCAGTGTTTATATGATTTACTTGTATTTTCTGACTTTCTTCATTTTCTGAAATTTTGCAGATGTTTTTTCCCTCCCTTTTTCATTTTTACCACGTGTTTCTCCTGATATTAAATCTTCCACGGCAAGCTTTCATTTTCAGCCACAGAATTTCAAACAGAGTGTATTGATGTGACGCGCTGCAACTGATGTCACGCCTGCAATGATGTAGCGTCTGTTTTGAAACCCCATGTTGCCACGCGTCCTCTATTTGATGGATACTTTCACCACTGCCTTTACTCACAGGCGGCGACACTTTATCACAGCCGTTTTCAATTATTATTTTTTCTTGAATTTCGCGTTTCCCCCTTTAAAAGATGAAACTGTTCTACTTCGTTTCACTTTCTTTATTTCTTTTTGCTGTTATTTTTCTCAGAAAATATTCTTTGAGAGAAAATCTTCCAAGTCTCCGATTCACAGACGTGTTCAAGTTTCCGGTGGTTTCCTTTGAAGCGCGGTTCTGTTACCCATTTTTCTTTTCTTCTTCAAGAACATTTATTTCTGGTGAGTTCTATGGATCTTTCTCAACGTGCTTTTCTTTTTAATCAAATGATGCAAGCCCTTGAGCTTGGTGATAAGGAGGTTGCAGATAAAATCGAGTCTTATTTACGCAATTATAACCCAGCTTCTCCTGTACCTATTCCCCTTTATACTTCTTTTAATTCCGAATCCGATGCTCCTGATTTTGTTTTTCTTTCAACTTCTGACAGCGATTCCCCAGATATGGCGAAGACTTCAAAAACTTCTGGCAGTGGTCGACGAGGGCCAAGAACCCCCAGGGATTCCCTTATTGGCGACCAAACAGTAGTTGGTTCAGACGTCGAGGACCATCGGCGAGATGCTCTATGTTTTGCCGCCGATCGCCCAAGTTCTTTTGATACTGAAGTGAACGTGGTCGGCGAGCAGGAACTCAGCAAATATAGGAGGAGATATGATATTTCGGACTCGGTTGTTCTTATCCCTTCAGGCGAGCGGGCTGCATGGAATCCGCCGAGCGGTGCCGTGGCTATCTATGGGTCGATGTTCGGCTGTGGGGTGACTCTCCCCCTTCAACCGTTTATAGCAAGATTTCTGGCTGACGCTAAACTTGCCCCTGCCCAGCTTTCACCAAATAGTTATAGGATTTTGATGGCCCTGGCCGTGATGTGGAAATCAATGGGTCGACGGTCGCCAACTCCCCGTGAAATCCGTCATTTCTACGTCCTACGACAATCTGGCCATGGCGGGACTTACTATCTCCAGTCGACTGCTGTGGAGAATTGGATACCTGAGGGAGTGTCCAACGCGGGACAGGTCGAAATTTCGAGTGACAAGAAGAAGATAGGCTTTGTTTGGGGTTTCCCCACTTCAAACAAGAGATGGAAGAACATCTGGTTCTTCATTGGTGGCGAGTTTCGCCTGCTTTGACCTCGCATGAGGTGAAGAATGTGACTGACGCCGCGGTGCTCAGTTTAGCCAAGAGGGGTCAAGAATACCTCCTTGATGAGGCTAGGATGGTTACTTATGGCGTTTTCCCTCGCCTGTCTGCTAGGAGACGTCGCTGTAAGTTTCTCTAACTTTTTTTTTTTTAAACTTCTCATTGGTTTTCGCTTTGGATGACGCTATCTTTTTCTTTTCAGTGAGCGAGTTCGATATAGTTTGCGACGAACAGGCTCGAGCGGTGAAGAACTCTGAGGCCGCGACCCAAAGACATGCCGCGGGCCTGGCTAAAAAAGGAGTAGCTCCACCTGATGGCGACGATTCCCCAGATGAAGGCAGAGCATGAATCCCTGCTGTTACAGAGGTGGTTGCCCAGCCCAGTGAGAGTGGGGTCGACGCCTCGTCCCGAGTCCCTAGCCGCAAAGGGAAGGAAAAGGTCGGGGCTTCTGTGGCAAATGCAGAGGTTCCTGTTTTTGACGCAAGCATCCAGGAACCCCCTGAAGACCCTTCTAGCGATCTTCAACCCCGAAATGGCCGAGCGAAGCGCCATGCCGAGACAACCCCCGAGTGCGCCACTCGTCCCCTAAAAAGGGCTTCACGGGTGGTTCAATACGTGGTCTCGTCCGATGAGGAGGGAAATAGCGAGCCTGTTCGCCCTGAGGGTGCCAATGCTGGCGAGCGCGATACTCCGGTCCCTTAGGATGCGGATCCAGCCCCTCGATTGGAGGAAGGTGGTAGGACAGAAACTTCTCCCCCTTCAGATGCACGGGTCCCCGCCTCGGAAAACATTGGGCCTTCAGTACCCCCAGCGAATATTAGAGCGCGGGGTACTGCTGTACCAGAGGATACTCCTCAGCCTTCCTTTACTACCGCTGCGGAGGGTAGAGGTGCTGCTGCTCCGGCTGATGCCCCTGGCCCGTCATCGACCCCGGCTACGGACTTGAGGGGTTCTCATGAAGGGCCGTCTGCTGGTCCAGCCGACCAAGGAGAGGGATCAAGCGTTGTTTCGTTGTCCGATTTTTCTCTCGCCGAACTCCTCAACCACTTCATAAGCAACAATATTTATTTTGGCGAGGGTTGGGAGAAAGTGAAGGGAAAATCGTGCAACAACAAGATGGAGTTTTTCTTCAATTGCCACTCATTGGTAATTTTATCGGTCTCGTCTCTTCTCTTTTCTTTGCTTCACCTTTTCTCTCCTTTTTTTTTTTTTTTTTAACTTGTTTTACTCGCAGATGATGTCGGAGATGGCAAGTACTTATAGGCGAGCGAATGCGGCGTTGAGCGACAACAAGCGCTTGCAAAAGATAATTTCTCGATCGGCGGCTGAGAAACTATCGGTTGAAGAATCACATGCACAACATACTGCTCGAATGCAGGAGCTCGCCGATGGTTCTTTGGCTGCTCAGCTTGCTGCCGAAGAGAAGCTTCTCGCCGCTGAAGAGCAGATTAAACAACTGAAAGAGCAGCTCGCCGACAGTCAAGATGCGTTGGTCGCTCACATGGAGGGAGAGAGTTTGGCGAATGAGGCCAAGGAGAAGGCAGAACGTGAGGCTGAAGATTTGCGGCATCAACAAGCTACTCAAGACCTTCTTATGAATGATTTGAAGGCTGTCTTGGAAGTTGAAGCCGTTGATCGTTTTAAAAGATCTCCTGCATATGACGCGCTCCTCCTCCGTGAGTTTGAATGGGGCATGCGGCAGGCGAAGAAATTTTTCGCCCCGAAGGACCATTCTAACGAGAAGGCTCTAAGGCGTTATGACAGAAGCCTTCAGCAGCATATGGACGGCGTTGTACGCTCGATAAAGGGCCAGCTAAAGCTGTGGAAGGCCCATTGCCATTACACTCAGGCAGATCCTCTTCCTATGCACCTCGAGATTCCCACAAAACGTGCTTGCAGCACTTACTATTCAGGTCAAAAAGGGAGTTTCACCGGGTTTGGTGTCGAGCCTGACTTGGGCCCTGTGGCTGGTCGAGATTATACGCCCTTTATGCCCGAAGGGGATGAAGAGGTGATTTGGCCGTCAGAGGATGAGGTGAGCGAGGAGGAGGAGGAGGATGATGGTGGCCTTCCGCCAGTAAGCGCTTAATCTTGTGTATTTTTTTTTTGTATAGTTTATTTATTTTAACTTTGTAAATATACTTTGACAAGTAAATAAAATGACAATTTTCTCGCAATGTGTTTCTTGCTTGTTCGCCATACATTTACTTCTATGCATTTTGGTTCAGCTGCCATTGCTGAGTTTCTGGCTCAGGCTCTAAAGCCTTTTATCACTTAGCTTTATAATCGCTAGTTTTTTGTTTTTACCCAGTGTTTGTCAGGACGTATCCGACCATATACCAGGTTTTATGTGAGCATACTGTTAGGACGTCTCCCGCTTTTGCTCACTATTTTTTCTGACTGCTAGTTTTCTTTACTCCCAGTGTTTTTAGTTCTCAGGGGTTTTCCCGAGTACTGTTGGCCGAACGCCTTGTACAGTTTTTTTTGGGGGTTTTATGTCTTTATTGATGGCGACTGCCTTTTATGTGACATTTTTCTCTAGCTCAGGCTGCTTTGTGGCATTTCTGCCTTAAGCCTGCTGTAATACGGGGTATTTCCCGATTTTCTCGGATGTTCGCCGGATTTAGATAGCTTAATTTTACTACCTTAGGCGATCCGTTCGTCATGGCTGATCTGTGGTTTCAATGATGGCAGACCTCTCAGTAATAAATTACTCTTTATTGATTATTTCCTGTAAACTCTACTGTCAAAAAAAAAAAACAAAAGAAACTTCTAAAAAAGATGAACTTTAAAGAAACAAAACATAATAAAAGGTCTTCTTTGAACTGGAGTATCAAGGGTAGTAGATCTTCAGGTACTGAGCATTGCACGGTCGGGGCAGCTCGCCGACTCCTCTCTTTGCTATGTGATACGCTTCATGGCCTGCTATACATGTGATGTGATATGCTCCCTTCCACTTGTCTGCGAGTGATCCTGCAGTTTTATCCTTCATTCCGGGCGTCACTCTTTTTAGAACCAGGTCCCCTAGCGCAAATCTTCTGACTTTCACATGTGAGTTGTAATATCTCGCTGCTCTCTGCTAATAGGCGGCATTCCTTATTCGGGCGTGCTCCCTTCTTTCTTCTAGTTCATCTAAACCACACTTCAGCATGTCAACATTAAGCTCTGGTTGAAAGAATTGTGTTCTTGGCGAAGAGAACGCCGTTTCAACCGGAATAACTGCCTCGGTTCCGAATGCTATGGAGTAAGGTGTTTCCCCAGTGGAGTTTCTTTCTGTTGTTCGGTATGCCCATAGCACCTGTGGTAGTTTCTCTGCCCAGTTTCCCTTTTTGACGGCCAATTTGGCTTTCAGGTTATGCTTGATGATTTTATTTACTACCTCAGTTTGCCCGTTTGTCTGTGGGTGAGCTGGGGAAGCGTAATAGTTGTTGATCCCATACTTCTTGCATAAATCTCTGAACTTCTTGTTATCGAATTGTGTCCCATTGTCAGTGATGATGGTGTTTGGTATTCCGAACCTGTATAGAATATTTTTCTTTACAAAGCTGGTTGTGTTTGCTTCTGTGATGTGTACCAATGATTCGGCCTCTACCCATTTGGTGAAATAATCCACTGCTATAATGGCATGCTTCGCCCCTCCTGGCGCTGTGGGCATTGGGCCGATCAAATCAATTCCCCACATGGCGAACGGCCATGGGGAGGTGATGCTTTGTAAGCGCTCAGGTGGCTGGCGAATGTTATTCGCGATCTTTTGACATGCTTCACATCTGGTCGTTATTCTTTTTGCATCGGCGAACATGGTCGGCCAATAGAACCCTTGCCTTAATGCTTGCCAGACTGATGCTCCCAACGTGATTCCCACAGCTTCCGCTGTGTATGCCCTTTAGGATTCCTTCTGCCTCTTCAGGCCCAACACATCTTTGCAATGTCCTCGAGAATCCTCTCCTATACAATTCACCGTTGAGGACCAAATATCTTGTTGCCCTGTATCTCAACCGCTTGGCTTCTAGCAAGTCACTTGGGAGGGTGTCACTGATCAGGTATTCTCTGATTGGGGTCATCCAGTTGGTTGATACGTTCATGATGACCCCCACTTCGGCCTGCTCGGTTGTGCTGGGTCGAAGCAGGTGTGCCATAGGGATTGTTCGGGGCCAGATATTGATCGTGGCAGATGCCAGCTTGGCCAAAATGTCTGCCTGTTCGTTTTTTTCTCTTGGGATCTGCACAATCCTGTATTCTTTGAATCGTCTCAACAGTCCCTTTGCTAGTTTAAGGTAGGCAATCATGTTGTCATCCCTTGCTTGGTATTCGTCGAGTACTTGGTTGACGATGACTTGAGAGTCGCTAAACACCTCAATCTCGTCAGCTCCTAGGGCCGTACATACTTTCAGCCCTGCTATCAGTGCTTCGTACTCGGCTTGGTTGTTGGTGGCTTTGAAATCAAACCGCAAGGCACATTCTACAGAATCTCCTTCTGGGGTGGTGACCACTATCCCTGCCCCTCTGCCATGCGTGTTTGATGAGCCGTCGACCCAAAGTTTCCAGCGAAAGTCCTTTCTTGTTTGATCTATCATCATCTTCGCCACTTCAGTATCTGGCTCGGTGAATTCTGCTACAAAGTCTGCTACTGCTTGGCCTTTGATTGTTGTTCTTGAGATAAATTCTATGTCGAATTCGCTTAGCTCAATGGCCCATTTTGTAAGTCTGCCCGACACCTCTGGTTTTTGCAGTATCATTCTCAGTGGACAGTTGGTGTATACTCCTACTTTGTGTGCTTGGAAATACGGCCTCAATTTCCTCGCTGCTGTTACTAGTGCGAGCGCCATTTTTTCAGCTGATGAATATCTCGTTTCAGCTGGCAGTAATGTTTTGCTTGTGTAGTACACTGGCTTCTGTATCCCATTCTCCTGTCTTATCAATACGGAACTGGTGGCTACTTCTGTGACTGACAGGTACATGTACAGCACTTCCCCTGTGATGGGTTTTGACAGCAATGGTGCTCGGCCGAGGTATTGTTTCAGAGCGACAAAGGCCTGTTCACAGTCCTTGTTCCACTCTATCCCTTTGCCCTTCTTAAGCGCTTTGAAGAAAGGTAAGCATCGGTCTGTCGATTTTGCGATAAACCTGTTCAGCGATGCCAGGCATCCTGTAAGTTTCTGGACATCCTTCAAGTTTTTTGGGGAAACCATGTTGGCTAGCGCTTTGATCTTGTCAGGGTTCACCTCTATCCCTCTTTGATGTACCTGGTACCCGAGAAACTTACCAGATGGCACGCCGAACACACACTTTGAGGGATTTAGCTTCATCCCGAACTTGGTTAACACATCAAAGGTTTCCCGTAAGTCGTCTACATATCCCTCGGCTTTGACGCTCTTGGTTAGCATGTCATCGACGTACACTTCCATATTCCTGCCTATTTGGTTAGCGAACATCTTGTTGACTAGTCGCTGATATGTTGCTCCAGCGTTCTTCAGGCCGAACGGCATGACAGTATAGCAGTATAATCCTTGGTCCGTGGTGAATGCTGTCTTATCTTCATCCGGTTCATGCATCTTGATTTGGTTGTATCCTGAGTACGCGTCCATGAAGCTTAATAGCTCATGTCCGGCTGTTGCGTCGACCAGCTGGTCGATCCTTGGCAAGGGGAAACTATCCTTTGGGCAGGCTTTGTTAAGATCAGTGAAGTCTACGCACATCCTCCACTGATTGTTCTTCTTTTTTACGAGCACAACGTTCGCTACCCACTCAGGATACTTGACTTCTCTGATCGATCCTGCCGCGAGCAGCTTGGATATTTCTTCCCTTATTGCTGCACTTCTCTCAGGGTTGAAACTTCTCCTTTTCTGTATTACCGGCTTGCAATCTTTGCTTACTGCTAGATGGTGTATGGTTACATTTGCATTGATTCCTGGCATATCTTCGTGGCTCCAAGCAAAGATCTCCTTGTACTCCCTCAATAGATTCACTACACCTGTTTTGACCTGCTTCGTCATGCTCGCTCCAACTTTGACCGTCTTATTAGGCTCTTTTTCATCCAGGATGACAGTTTCTGTTGGTTCTTCTTTTTCTCTGTTGGTCTCATCTCTCGGGTCCAGCTCAAACGTTTCAGGGTTCTCCTCTTTCGTCTCTCGGTCGAGTTGAAATACGCTTAAGGTTTCTGCTCCAGTCCTGTCTTTAAAGATTGACAGGTTGGCCCGGCGAGCCATTTCTTGCGACCCTTTAAGTTCTCCAATCCCAAACTCTGTCGGGAATTTTACTTTTAATGCATGAGTGGACGTGACTGCTCGTGCCTTGTTCAGAAAAGGGTCGGCCGAGTAAAGCATTGTATGGCCAGTTATAAATATCAACTACCACGAAATCCAGGAGGATGGTCCATCGACAAGGTGCTGTCCCAAATCTCATGGGCAGTTTCACCGTTCCCAAAGATCTTACTTCTGCTCCTCCGAATCCTTTTAGAGGCACATGGAACGGTTCCAAGTCTTTCCTGTCTAGCCGAAGTTCGTCATACACTCTGGCGCTTAAAATGTCAGCAGAGCTTCCGTTGTCTATCATCACTCGGAGGACATCCCGGTGTGCTATTTGTACCCCCACACTATTGCATCGTTGGGTTTGGCATCAATTCCTTCTGAATCTTCGGCCGTGAAAATTATCGGGTCATGGCCTTCCCTGGTTTTTTGTGGCTTCTCTGCACAGAGTTTACCTCAAAGTCCCTGTTTTCATACATTGCTTCCCTGACTTCTGACATCCTTTCTCTATTGCTTCTACCAGTGTGAGGCCCTCCAAAGATCATATTTATAGCCACACTTGGGCTGCCTTTCCTCGGGCTTCTTCTTTCTTGTCCACCTCCTCGATGGCTATCTTGGCGACCTATGTTTTGGTCCCCCTTTAGTGTGAAATCTTTAAGGTGCCCCTCTCTGATCAGACTCTCGATGTGATCCCGTAATTGAAAACACTTAGAGGTATCGTGCCCGTGGTCTTTGTGAAATCGGAAATATTTCGTTGTATCTCTTCGGGCATTGGCTGACTGTTGTCGGGGGTACTTGGCGAGCCCTTTGTCTTCTACTACAGACAGTATGTCCTCCTGTTCGCCATTTAGGGGAGTGTAATTACTGTACCTGCCTCGGAACCTACTGGTTCTGTTGCTTCCTCGGCTCTCTTGGGGTTTGCTTCTCCGGCTCTTTTCTTCTTTTTGGTGGTCGCGAGATTGACCCTTTGTTCTCTCATCCTTGGATTCTGATCTTGCCTCTGGCTTGTGACCATGGACGTAACTACCCCCTTGGGCAACTTCTTCTTCTTCTGCTAATGCATAATCTCTAGCTATATCCATCATCTCCTCATATGTCTTGGGGTCTCTCCGTAGGTCAAAAGACAAACGCCCGCTTTGCAACCCATTAGTGAAAGCTACTATGACAGCTACATCGCTTGCATCTTCTATTTGGGCGACCTCCTTCCCAAACCTGGCTAAATACTTCTTTAGTGACTCGTTACTTTCTTGTTTCAGGTTCGACAGATGAGCCAGCGATTTTCTCCTTTGCACACTCCCCATGAATTGCCTTATGAATGCCTTGCTGAAACTGGAAAAGTTGCTAATACTCCTGGCTGGCAGACGTCCAAACCATCTAGAGGCAAGGTCGCCGAAGGTTTGTGGGAATGTTAAGCACAAGAGGCCGTCATTGGATGCATACTGGGCCATGACATTGCGAAATCTGCGGACGTGCTCCTTTGGATCCCTGTTCTCCTTATACTGTTCGATGGTTGGCATCCTGAATCTTTCAGGGAACCGGGTATGAGCGATATGGTCAACAAACGGATTGTCTGACTCATCATCCGAAGATATATTGTGCCTATACCGCTTAGCCATTGCTGAGACCTTCTTTGAGAGTTGTTGAAGGGTAACGCTTCGATGACCAGTTGGTTCCCCCTCTTGGTCGAGCCTGCTTTTGACTATCATCCTTCGATAATCGTCTTCCCTACTACCGGTACTTCTGTTACCTCCTAAATCATCTGTACTTTCGGACCTCTGTTACCGCGCCCTCTTTGATCGTAATCCTCTTCTCGGCTGTGGACTCTTGTCTTCTAACGAGATCGACCGCCGCCTCCTACGGGTTCTATTAATCCTGTCGTCGGCGGGTCCCATATACGTTCGCCCATGATACCGTTTTTCTGGGAAATCCTCGTCCAGCAGATTTTCTCCCTTCTTTCGCCCTCTTTCTCCCAGGGCCTCTGGCGAATCCTGGGGTGTCTCTTCTGCAATCGGTTTTGCCTGAGTACTGGGAGTTACGACATGGATTTCTGATCGCACCCTCCCTGCGGGATGATTTCCGGGAGTGCTGGTCGTTAGTTCATAAGGAGACGAGGCTCCCAACCCTATAGGAAGCGTGAGTCCTATCTTGTTGGCCTCATTGACCAGGTTCACAAAAGCGCTATGAAAGTGCTGCAGAGTTTCGTTGGCTGCTCTTATCCCTGGAGTTGCTGCCGATTGTTCCCCTGTTGTCAACGTCTCCTCTCCTAGTATAGTTGCTGCTTGAGGGATCTGATCATTATTAGGAACTTCATCTATACCGCTACCGTTGCTCATGCTGTGCCTGTTTTTTGTTTTGTAAGGATTCCTGGAAGTTTTTATACTCGATCACCCCCTCCTTCTAGCGCCAATTGTTGACGGTGATTTTTGGATTGACTCGGTCAACAATAATATATTAATAAAAACGAATAAACAAATAAAATCAATCAACACATGCAAGATGGATTTTACGTGGAAAACCCTTGAATGGGAAAAAACCACGGTGCCCCTTGAAGGCGAGAGAAATCACTATGAATTGTTTATAGTTTACACACTCAAATCTAAATCTCTCATACAATAGCTTGATTATTCTCTCTGATCTCGAACCCCTTTTCAAGAGGTTTAGGGTTCTATTTATATTGGTTTTTTCTAGGGTTTCCCGTGCCCATGCCGTGTTGGTAGGGGAGTCCCTATTTTGTATTGTATAAGGAGTCTAGAGTCTACAGATAACTTCTTTGGGATTTGTTTCCTGTTTGGACTCTTCCTTGTTCGAAGATGATTATATTTTGTTCAGGATAGGATTTAATCCTTGAGTCTTGTATCCGATTAAATCATTGTTTTGACGTGGAAATATACTTGGAATTGGATCACCCTTCCGGCTATATATCTTTGGCGAACGCCCTAAATTGGCGAGCGCATTTCGCCTCTCTGCTGGACAAACAGTTGTGGCGAACACTCTTTTTCTTTGAATCGGCGAGCGTGCCTACTGGCACTCCTTTCGACTGATTTCCTCCAGTTGACGAGTCAGTGGGTGACGTGTCTATGTTTTTATTGCTTCTTTGCTGACGTGTTCTTTTATCAAATTTACACATACAACAGCGGTAGTGGTGGTGGTTGTTGAAGAAGGGTTCAAG
Source organism: Acer campestre (assembly GCA_954870605.1). NCBI lineage: Eukaryota > Viridiplantae > Streptophyta > Magnoliopsida > Sapindales > Sapindaceae > Acer > Acer campestre. The sequence goes on from OX940810.1 coordinate 17,879,916, forward strand.
GCTAGGGAACAAATGAGCCGTGCTGGTTTTGGAGGAAGAAGATGATCTCTTTGTAATGCATAGCTTATATAGGCATGGGTACCGTACATTACATATAAAAAAGGAAAGACATTTCTCTGCTCTCCCATTTCAATAATTTGAATCTTGTACAAATATTCATCTTTTGAGTACAGCAAAAACTTCTTAAATAGTTAAATTAACATCGGTTGAAATGTTTCCAAGTGAAAATTCATCTCGTTGAAACTATACAAGTTAACTAGACTACAAAGCAAGCAAATAACTCCCACTCGAAGAAATATTTTAGCTACAACTTCACTAAACTGTAGTAGGATCATTTATCACACCCAAGAAATCATCCTTTATGGTGCCGATGCAGAACTGCAAAATAGACCAAAAGATAAAATTAGCCGCATGCATTATTTGCTAAATCATCAAACTTTGGTCAGAGTAAACGGTATATGTGCTATTAAAGTCGACCTGAAAAAGATAATGGTGCTCATTCAACTACACTCCATATACACAACCTTGAGTAAAAGTTTGTAGTCGGAACACATGTATGACAAGCAAGCAAAAATCAACATGAAAAAACCCTAACATAGGACATGCCCCATAATTAATCCCTACTATATAGCATGAATAAACATCCTATTCCAAATATGGAGGAACAGAAACAAGCAAGAAGAAAATACAATCACAATTCAGGTAATTTAAAACCAGTAATTACTGATTATCAAGTGCATCAAAAAGTCCCTATATACTAAGTTCAAGTTTATTGAAAGGGAATCTAATTCAAATTAATGAATTAGGTCGAAGACAAGTTAATATATGAATGATTTAAGGAAAATTAGATTAAGTGCATACAATTTCAGTAGCATCTACTCGAGTCCCAATTATCTTCAATCGCACCTCACTGACCTGCAAGATCCCAAGAGATCGATTTCAAGCTTACATTTGAACAGTCAGAAAATTAACTATAACCTCTCTTTCTGTAAATAAGTTGAAGCCTGAAGCATACTGATCCATCTGAGGTTGTATAATTTGGCATATCTCCTGACTGGAACTCCATATCATCCGGTATCAACTGAAACACATAATAAGGCTATTAACATAAATGTCACAAATAAAAAATAATCGTAAATGCAGTTTAAGCATTTAACTGAAATTAGTGAAACAGGAAAATAGAAACCACAAGAGCTTAGAAGGAAAAAGAACAACAAAATAAAGAGTTAATTGCAAGACACCTCAGACAATGCAGAACTTCAGTACTTCACCATCACACCATAAATACGTGACACCGATAAACCAACATAAACAATGTATATTTAAGTTGCAAAAGTATGATTCTCTCCAAATCAGTCAATATAGGCTTTACAAGAGATTCAATTCTCATTATATAGTTCAGATAACATATCTAGAATAGAAAGATCAAAGATGAAGACATGAAATGGGTAGGTAAGACATGAAATATGGAAGTTAAACCATTTAAGAAAAATTGTCCTTTAAATTTCATCAAACTCTGAATTTTAATGCTGACTATACAAAGGATATTAAATCTCTTCACTATCTTGAATATCTCTGTCCAATTAGGCCAAATATTTACACAACGGTCAATGGAGAAAGTCTAATACCAAAATTTCTACATTACTATAGGGTTAACAAAAAAAATAAAAAATAAAATAAAAAAGGTTTATGAAAGCCACCCTACAAAAACTGGAATCCGAACAAAAGCATGTCAATCCTCGAGAAGAAACCACAACTAAAGAGAACTCACGTGGTTTGAAACAAAAATTTGAACAGGTCCAGCTTCAGCAAAAAAATCCCATCTGTGAAGATTCGAAATATAGTTAATAGAAACAGCAAAAAAAACATCCATCGTTGAACAAAACAGATCAAGTTGACTGGTTAATTATATAGGGATACATACATACCTTGTTGACCATAGTAACAACAGCTTCTAAGATTTCCCCTTAAATGGTCTGAACACAACACACTGGTACTTCACCGGAAAGGTCACAAAACCCGTCCCATCTCGAATCAGCCCTTTCCCAATGCTGTCTACACCCGTTATCGCCACCACAAATCCATGCCGACCACTACAGAATATTCCCAATTCATATATCAATCAATCACTCACTCAAATTACCTACAAAAGCACTTCACAGTCGATTTGCTAATTAAAACAAAACAAAAGAATTTACCTGCAATTGCCCTCCACATCCATCATGAGCTTCGATACAAGGTGCTCTGAAGGTTACAACCAAAATGTGTTTGGTTACATATGGGAATCTTTTTTTTTTTCTTTTAAATGAATTTTATGTGTTAATAATCATTTTTTTCATAATTACATAAAAAAATTAGATCTATCATTTAAAAATTAATTTTGAAATTAAAAACAAAAAAAAAATTACAAATTACATTAGATCATTCTGATACAAATCAATAATAATAATAATAATAAAATAAATTACAAATCAAACATCAATTTTTTTTTATTGAACAAAGATAACTGGGAAAGATCACCAGTAACAACAAAGAAAACTAGGAAAAAGCACCGGTAAAGCAAACAAAACAACACCAGATGAGATATGTGAATAAATTGTTGAACTAACAAACAATTGAATGATTAATTCCTCTTATATTATCCTCCAGCAATCCCTTCTTGTTACTCAAGCACAAACACAAACAATTAACTGAAGAAAATCAAACGAAAAGAAGTTTATGCACCAAACTCAATTGACAGCAAAAAAGTATTCTCTACTTCGCACCACAAATCAACAATAAATTCAAGTAACATAACTAAAATCAAAACTGTTTAAATTACATCAAAGTCAAGCTATATTTTAAAACAAGCTAAGACACTAAAACAGAGAATTTTACGAGGATCAAACTTGCGAAAGATTGCCCAACTCTTTGTATTCACTCCAAAAAACCCGAATTGTTAAAAAATTATCTGTTTAACAGATAAGTTCAAAAATTATGCACCGAAAAACCCTAGACCAAGCACCTCAATTGAAAAATAAAAATAAAAAACAAAAACAGCAACAAAAACTACAAAATCTAACAAAAACCCATCAAAGGAAAAACGTAACATACTTTGATTAGAGATCTATCGAAGAAGAGAGCGGTTCAGACTTTAGAGCAAGAGCGAAAATGAGAGAGATCAATTGTTTAACAGAGAGAGAAGGTTCGACAGAGAGAGAAGACGGTGAGTTTGATGGAGTCCGGTGGGCTTGATGGAGAGGGAGGCGGCGAGAGCTATGTGATGGGTGAGAATGAGAAGTGAGCAATATGTCTCCTTGGTTTGAATTTTTGTTATTTATATGTGAATCCCACTGTGGGAATTAGATGGAGGTAATTTGAAACCCACTTGTTGGGGTTAGGGATGAGCATTTATCATTGGATACTCAAATCTCCACTTTCCCATCCCCATTTAAGGGGAAATTTTGGGGAAAACTGGAGAAATGGGTGGGTCCCCCATCCTCATTTCCCCATTTTCCCCACAAATGTATTGAAATGGGGATGGGAATGGGTCCCCCCCATCCCCATTTTCCCCCAAACCTTATACTAAGTATATATACTCACATTCAATGCATTCATGTATTTATATAAGTGTGCACTCATGTAAACACCACTGTATATATATATTTTCTTAATATTTTTAATTATTTCTATTCTTAATATTTGATTTATTTGAATTTGTAATGGATTTTTTTTTTTTTTTTTTTTTTTTGTATGTAATTTTTATTAAAACAGGGAAAACAGGGAAACAGAAAATTGAGGAAAACGAGGATGGGGATACCTCCCCCCCAAAACTCCCACATCCCCATTTTCCCTAAATGAGGAAATGGGGAGGGACGGGGAAGGGTTTTGGAAATGGGGATGGGGATGGGGATGGGGATGGGGGGACCTATATCCATCCCCATTTCCCCAGTCCCCATCCCTAGTTGGGGTGGGTTTCACATTACCCCATTGGAGGGTGATGTGATTCCCATGGATGCACTTTGCAAGGAAACAAAAAGCCCAAACCTTCTACCAAACATGGGAATACTATTAGATTCCCATTCCCTTGCAAAGATTACCCCATACCAAACGGCCCCTAATTGTTTTTAAACATATTCTTCAATGTTCTAAAAGGCGTTTTTAGCATTGAGGCGTTTTCCTCTACCGAGGCGAGGCGTAAGCCTCATTAGGGAGAGTAAAAAATAAGTAAAAATTCATAATTCATAAATCAACCCATAAGTTCATAATTCATAATCCATAAAACAACCCATAAGGCCATAAGTTCATAATTCATTACATGATAAAAATAAAAACAAGTTCATAGCATAAGTATACAAGTTCACTGCATACAAATATACTGCATTATTGATCAGAGCAATAGTCAAAGTGACCAAATATCATCATTCATCAGAGCATAAGCATAACAATTTAACATACTGCATTATTGATTACTACATACAAATATACAACAACCAAAAAAAAAAAAAAAAAAAAAGTCCATAGCAGTCCATAATCCATACATTATTATATTAACAGTCCTCAGTAGTCAGTCCATATTAGTATATTACCATATATATTAAGTTATTAACTTATTAGTTATTATTTATTAACAGTCCATAGCAGTCCATATATATTAAGTTATTAGCATACTAAAAAAAAAACAGTAGGCAAATCAGAAGAACAAAAAACAAATCAGAAAAAATAGGCAAAAAAAATGAAGAATGAAGAAAGAACAAAAAATAGGCAAATCAGAAAAAAAAATACGCAAAAAAAAAAACGAAGAGAGAAGAAAGAACAAAACATAGGCAAATCAGAAAAGAAAAGAAAAGAAAAAAAAAAAGGCAAAAAAACGAGTAAGAAGGAAGAAAGAAGAACTAACCTGGTCGTGGGGAAGAAGGGCAGCAGCAGCCAGCAGGTAGCACCGTAGCAGAGCAGTAGAGAAAAAGATGAGTTAGTGTCTTGGTTAGTGTCTTAACAAACTCTAACACAATGGGTTTCCTTTCTTTCTTTCTTTTTTTACTGATGGGCCTCTTTTTTGGGCTTTAAATACAATTTAAAACCCATCAGTTTATAATTTTCAATGGGATAGTCAAAATTGTCAAATTGGGCCTTCAAAACTATTAAAACCCAATTGAAACTACCCTATCATTGAGGCGTAAGCCTCACTACCAGGCATTGAGGCTCCCATTTCGCCTCTGAGACGCACTTCAATGCGTTTTTTAGAACATTGATATTCTTTAATCTTAGAGAATTTGGTCAACGTGTACCTTAGAGGGTGTAGGGGGTCGACCTACAATCGATGTGGATCGGGTTACGTTTTGTTAGGCCCAATGCAACTCGGGTTGAGTCGTTGGTGATGTGGTCAATTGACTAATATCCCTGCAAAATAACTTGGTTGATCGACCTGGCAATATGCTGTATATGGTACCTGCAACAAAGAAATCAAGAACAAAACAGATGAAAAAGAAAATGAACGAAGAAGGAAAGGAGGGTAAAATTGTTAGCCTTAGTTATGCTTGGGCTGAGCAACGATTGTGATGATCGTAAATATTAGATTCCGGTGACTGTGATTCTTAGAGGCAGAGTTTCAGTACGCTTTCATAAGCTTGTCCTTTTCTCCCCCTTGATAGTGCCCAATGCTTTTCTATATATAGGAGACTCAGGCTACTGTTTAAACCAAATCAGTTGTATCACGATATGATTATGAGCGAGATTCTTGGAGATATCTTCTCCCCGAGTATCTCGTTTACTGGGTATGCACTCCAACTGCTGGCTGACTTGGTCTTCAAACGACCAAGTCATGCTGCTGCCTTTCTTATTGGGTTACCTCAAATTGGGCCAAAGTTAAAGGGGCTTGGGCTTTGTACCTTTGGGCCTGTAGGCCATTTTTGGCTACCACAGAGGGTACTAATTATTTTATTTTTTTTTGTTGTGCAGAGAATTAACCCATGTAATTTAAAACGTATGCAGCTTTGTTTAATTTAAATTTTCTGTGCAGCAAAATTGAATTTTCTCTGAAGTATCTTTAACGTGTAAGACAAAAAATTGAATAATTTGTTTGTTTTGACAATAGAGGAGTTGGTGAAATTTCATAATTGAATGATTTATTTTCAAATTATAAAATAATTATGAATTTGTTGCTCTACTTGGCACTTGAATGGCCTAGCTGTAACATGAAGCCTGTAACATGAAGCCATGATTGATCGCTTGTTGAAGGTAAAAAGACAAAAGCTCTATCAACAGTCTTCCCTCCCCAATTTCATATTCAAATAAACAAGTCTGCTCAAAAAAAGTACGATTTCACGTAACTTCCTCGGATTTTCTTCTGATTGTTAGACCTTTTCACACAGTTTCATACACCATAATTACACTCTGTTGTCACTTGTTTCTTTTTATACTAGTGGGTTGTGAGGTAACCTTTCTTCTTTTAATATCTTATATTTGAATAGACGTGTAATATCCTACATTTGAGTTGCCGATTTTAATTAGTAGGTTGGTATTAGTTAATAAACCTTTCAACAGATCATATAAAACGAGCAACAATACATGCATCTGCTAAGACGGCTGAAACTCGGTTTTTCAATTTCTAAAAGTTTCTAATCTTATGTTCAGAAACGGAGAGGAACTCCAACTTCATTTCACATGCTGCATCATTTTACTTAATTTTTGGACTGTTACCTTCAGATCAAGTCAACAAACAAATATAGATTGAAACTTTCATAGGAGAGGAACATTGAGAATTGAAGATCTTCAGGTACTAACAAATTCACAGAAGATGCTCGCAGGTCCAGGGAAGTTCAAAATGAATAACATGAATGGTTTTTATTTTCATTAAGAATATTTTGATACAATCAGAATACCATCCATTTTAGATGGGTAAATAATGTGAAAAAAAAAAAAAATCAGTAAAGAACATTAGGGGCATTGGTTGAAGAATTATCAACTGTGTAATTGTACTGTTTAATAATCAACAGTTAAAAAATATATATATATATATATATATCAGTAAAGAACGTAAAGGGAATTAGTTGCATACTAATGACGCTAGTGACGGCAAAATAATACCTACTGTGCAAATATTAGCTATGTTTAGATGATGGCTGATGTTATTTTTGCTTTCTCTGTTGGACGCCAATAAGTTTTGCGAACACAAAGCAATCCTTCGTTGTCTTTGGAATATATCATTCGAATTTCCCATCGTAGAGACTTAGCCAAGCCCTCGATCTCACCAATGGTTTCAACATTGTCTCGTACAATGAGGTTTCCTTCTGGCCTAAGAATCCTATCAACTTCTGCAATAACTGCCTGTAACTTGCACCTGTGGCCAGTGAACCACAAGAGGTTAGAGCAATGGATGATGGGCTTATCTTTTTATTAAAGAGTTTTAACTGTGAGTAAAAAGTAAGAACCTCTTTTTGATGCTGGAGAAAAGATGATCGGCATGAAGAAGATCATAAGTTCTTGGGTAGGTATTAAATGATTCGCACCAACCGTGATATAAACCAAACAACCCCCGTTCATAGATTATTGGGAGTGTGTCTGGAGAATCGATTGGGACTACATTCATAACACACACTTTCAAGTCTTTCAAGGCCGCAGCAAACCTAAAAGCACAAAGGAAAGAATTCATTAAACCAGATAAACAACATGGGGCTATATGCTTCTTACTATGGTATGAGGATAATGTGTAACAATAACACTGAGTCTTAGTCTGATGGATATATGGTTCTTACTATGGTCTGAGGATAGTGTACGTCACCAAAATGCTTAGGAGGACCTTAAACATGTCATTGAACATAAATTAAGTTTCATCCCACTGATACAAAAATGATTAAAACGTAATATTTGGGAGTAAGAGGGGATGCATCTCATTTTTTCTACTCCTGAAATTGTTGTTAAATAGAACATAATTATATGTTTATACAATTATACTATTTTGAGATCGAGCCTTTATGGGTCAGCTGTCTACCTATAAGGTGTAATCTTATGGAAGAAACAAGCAACTGTCTAAGGTGCTGGCTTTCAAGTTTACAGGAGTATATAAACATTGTGAATATACTTACCCTCCATATACAGCTCTCATGTCCATGACATTTCTTACTAAAGACCAGTTGATTCCCATTCCATTCAAATACGATTTGGAGACAGCATTTCTCCAGTGTTGGTAGTCAGCAGTGATCCTCCGGAGCAGCTTTGCCATAAACACCAACCTCAGAATTCAACCAATAAGGTGGTGTCACCACCCTTAAAGGCCACTGCACAGGCCAATAAGACCCACGCTTTGATGTGTCCACTGGTACTTTACGCATGCATGCTTGAAGTGGTACATTCCTGAAAACCATAAATCCAACAAAACAGTTAAAGACTACAGTATCACATACGAATTATCTTTTGGTCAGAAAGAGAAGCTTCTGCAGCCTAGTAAACACCACTCCCAAACCCTCACTGCCCCACCCCTCTTATCTTTTCTCCTTTTCATGCTCGTAACTCTAAAGTCTCGTAACAATACATTGTCAGAGATGACTATAAATGATTGGTCAATATCCTAAAATATCTTGAAAGACAATACTAAATTACCGTATGACATTTGATACATGGAGTAGCAAGCATGAAAGATAAAGTTATCAAAAGTATTGAAAACTAAATATACCCAAAATAATAAAAGAAATTCAGAGCATTAATGAATATTACGTTCTAAAAAGATTATGTGTCTTAAAAATGGATGAAGTCAACAATTCGAGCAGCGAAGGGGATTATGAAATGTGGCTGTTCTACTAATCATGAACACAAACACAATGGTATATTTGTTTGTGACAGCGTTATTAACTGATATGAACTATATAACATGCTAATTGTAAGGTTTGGGTGCATGTTCATCAATTGATTATGGTTATTGTTTTACAATTTTTTTCTTAAATTAAATTAAATCATGATATTTAACTTATCGTGTTCAAGTTTTATACAAGGGGAAGCTAATATCATGACAGAAACTGATGTCTGAAAGAATTACCAGGCAGTGTTAGGGTGGTCTGTCTCTTTGCATAGTGGAGGCTTATTTTGAGATCTTCTGTTATAGCACCCATCGGAAGTTGGCTTTCGATATATTGCATTATTGCTGCAGCAACACCATTCAATTTGTCCTTCTACACTGCCTTCAGATCCAGGCACATCGACTTTGTCAGCTCAGACATTGCTGCCATCAATAATCACAGGGAGTAAAAAAGAGAAGGTGTTAAAATAATCTCTCCCTAGTCTCTTCAGAGAAACCTAGAAAAGGTTAGAAAGTTTTTACCCTTCCAAATGCCAACATATTTTGGAAGCTTTTGGTAAACTGGAGTCGCAGACCAGACAAAGTAACCACCAGGTTGCAAGACACGATTAAGCTCCAATAAAAGCTTGCCACCTTCAGTTGCATCAAAATGAATTACTAAGACAAGAATATTATATAGGAAAAAGAACCATAAAGAAAAACATTATTGTCTTTTAAAGATGTAAGCATCACCTTCAATATGCCAAGGGACCCTACAGCGAGCACAATGGACAAGATCAAAGACTGAACTGGAAAATGGTAGTCTCTTAGTGCCCATAACAGATAATATGGCAGGGATTCCCCATTCAAGTGCAAATTGCACTTGGGCATCATGCTCATCCTTGGGAGCAAATGACATTGCAAGAACATCTTTATCAAAAAGATAACCCCCAAAGCTGGCCACTCCACAACCAACATCCAGTATCACATGGCTTCTATTCCTCCATGCAATATCAGGACGAGAATGCATTGACAATACAGATGCAATAGTCAGGGAAGGATAAACTTTTAATCAGTAAATAATTTGTAAAAGTAATTGCTTGACCCTAGAGTTTAGGATTGTATAATTTTAAATTCTAACAATCCCATTCACATGCAAGACAAACTGGGTTGTCAGGAGGACCTAGCTCAAACAAAGTAACAAACACATATTCAAATGCAAAACAAATATACATAACATATATGGATACAATCACATGGACGGATTCGTATAAAAACTTGACTTTGATACCATGTAAAGTAATCGTTATTATCCAAAAATTTAAAAACTGCAAGTAATCACCCAAAAAAATAGTATCAAGGTCTAAGGAAACCCATTGCCTAGATCAATCGAAAGTCTCTTTAAAACTGAAACCCCAAACCAGTAAAGTGGCCTTTGTAGATACAGAGCGAAGGTGTGGAAATAAAGAACAAAGTAATAACATAACAAGAAGAGGGTGCTTTAATATTTTCAAAGAACATGAAATTGTCAACATGTTCAATTAAAAAAAATGAAAAATAATTGCAAATTACAATATCTTGTGTAAGCGTTTTAGGGTTCTAATCCAGCTCACAGTGGATTTTAGGGTCTTGTTTACATTTAGGGGGTGTTGACAAAAAATATCTTGAGACGAGAACAGGTTGTACGAATGGAGAGAAAATCTGTACCTCGGATTAAAAATAGATGAAACTTCATAAGGTGACAAGAAGTGTTATAACATTTTATTAAAAAGATCCTAGAGAGTAAAAAGACAAAATAAATGGATATTGCAGCAATGAAAACATGACAAAACTAAGTAATATGAATGTGACTATATCTTTTTCTTTTTTAGGCTGAAATGCATCAAATATAAAAGATGTCATACTATTTTCACAGCAGACATGTCTTTTGTATAGACCATAAGAATACGACATGCAACAGGAATCTGTATGGCTGTATATTGTATGCACACTGCAGTCTGCACAGTAAAACTATGTAGCTATAAGCATTGATGTTAACCGCCCCACCCTCTTAAAATTTCAGTTCTAAACGAAAAGCAATCAAGATGACCATACTGGTTACAAGCATAATAAAACCTTCAGTTCAGCGCAGATGAACATGTTTTAGAATACAAGGATCAGAAGCATATATAGGCACATAATTATATGAAAACAGGAAAATTTTGAATAGTCAGAATGGGATATATAGTGTCTCATGCACAATAATATAGCAATGCTCCTGTAGTATCACTTACACTGTTACACAATATAAAGATGACAGTTCTGGTTTACAAGCATAGTAAACCTTCAGTTCAGCCCTCGTGAACATGTTCTGTTCTGTTTTTTTGCAAGTTTGCCCTATCTAGAGACACAACCACAACAACAAAGATTGGTATGATAATATACAATTATTTTCGACTTGTGCTCCCTCTCATAGTACATAACAACATATCATGTGAAGAAGAAAACATCCGACTGTATAAACTAACCTTGAGGGAGAGAAATTCAATTTTATCTGCCTGTGAAGCTTCTTTATGAGGTTCTGATGAGCCTCTCTTCCTCCTTTAAGTTTGAAAGATATTAGCTGCAGGTTTAGAGAGTTTGTGTGAGCAGACATATTGAGTAAGTAAGGAGAGTGCCAACTGGTTTGTTCGACGAAAGATGTGGCAATGGCAGACAATGGTGTATTTGATAATTATATCTTCATGTTGGTTCCTTTCATTTCTCTATTTTAAATTCTTCTAATAGAATCTCAGTGTGTGAGGGGTGGGGAATTTTAGGGACTTGAATATTCACTGCCCTGGACCACTCATGTATAATTTAATCAACATTATATTACTGGTAAGAATGAAATCTTTTCTGTCCGACTTGTTTAACTAAAACCAGTAATGCCACTCCCACTAATCTAAGGCCATTTGTCGGTTAATGTGGTTTGGTAACGCTTAATAATCAATATGTTTCAGATAATAAACATCGCAATAAGGATATCAGTATAAAAAGTGGTGAAGCCATGATGTGGGGGCTATGAGTCAATGACCCCAAGCCCACAATTTTTTTAAGTTTATCCTTTTTTTTCGTTATTTACATTTTTCTATTAAAATTTGATCAAATTTTCAAATTGACCCTCCAAACCCTCATTTCGCCCGTGTGTGTAAGCATGCATGGATGGATGCATATTAACACACGCTTGCACGAATCCAAGCTCTTTTATAAAACTGAATGAAGCATGTGTATTATTAATAAATAAATAAATTCCCCTATAAAGTTCTAAGCCTAAAGTTGAACAAACCCCACCTAAACCCTAAAATTGATTATCATTCCTTAATTTCAATCGTGCTAACATGAGGAGACTCCTCTTCTCATCAATTTCAGATAGCTGAGAAGCCAAACAAGCTACTAATAGAAAGAAAAAAAAATTGAAACATTTTAAAACAAGTCCAAAAGAAAGCATCTTGACACCTTTGTATGCTACTTTGCCAACATAGAAAACATTTTTATAATATGAAAAAGAGCAATGATTAAGGCACCCGATTTCTTGAAATACATAAGCCAAGTGAAAAAGACTGAAATGGGCATCGACCCCTTTAAGAACTTTTGACATGGGTAAGCAATTAAAGGGGAGAATTGGGTTTATAAATTCTTGTCCATTGCAAAGAGGAAGTGGTCAACACATAAAAAGATTTTTGGGGTCCTTTTAGTTGAAGAAAACAGATAAAAAATGGTGAAAGTTGGGAGAATGTCGGGAGAAAGATAATGAAAAGTTTGTGCAGGTTCAATTGAAGCAAGAGGAGTTGTAAGAAGGTGGACAATGCGCCTCTCCCTTTAGTTGTAGAGTCAGTTGTTTCTTCACTCATTCATGTTGTCTGTGTCTTATTTAACATTTTATTTTGTTTTGAAAAGGCTTGTGTGTAACTAGGGTACCTTATCTCGGTGGAGGTGGTTGGAGACTTCAAAATCATCAGGAATCAAACTGTAAATATACTATCATATTTGCCTATTGTATTGCAAAGTGTGAGGAGACATATCCCTTAGAATACAATGTTGTTGCCTGCTTGTGTTCTGGTAGACCCCTAACCTATAATGGTGCGTGGGAAGTGCATTTTGGGACATCAGGATGTGCTTGGTGTGTGAATTCAGAGTCAAGCTTGAAGAGCCTAACTTGCTGGATTTACAATGGTGTGTGGGAGTTGCAGTATAGGCCGTATTTGGTGTGAAGGAGTTGCATTCTGAACCGTGCTTAAAGAGTCTAATCTCGTTATATCCTAACAAACTCTTGAACCATAATGGTGTAGAAGAATTATATATTAAGGCTTCTAAACTAATGAATCAATGAGAGTATAGGATAGTTAAGTTTGGTTTTCTTGCCATATTCATTCTAATGATGATCATGGATACAAGCGCTGCTGATCATGAATCTTCTACGCAGAACAATGAACAATATTATCAAAAATATCAAGTTACTGTACCAAACCTATAACCATGTAGTAATAAATTATCGTTACACTTCAATATAACGATCCATATAATTTTGAAAACATTAATAAATTCCTATATAGTTACAGTACAGTTTAAATATAATAGCAAAACCATATCAAAAATGACTTGAAAAGGGGAAATAAATGAAATAATTTATTCTCAATTTTTTTATTTTTTACAATTTAAGGTTTTTATTTTTATTTTTTGAAGTTCTTCTTAATAAACTAAATAGTTCATTTGAAAATTCAAAACTTATGAATTATGATAACAACATTTGAACATAAGCATGATTCAAAAATGGTTATGCCTCTTCGAAGGATTGAAAAGAAATAGATTTGCTTTTCCTAAAATGTTTTCAAATATTAAGATCAAATAAATTATTATTAATTTATTATTGTTTCTTAAAATTTTGGCTTCTATTGTTTTTAAACATATTCTTTTATCTTAGAGAATTTGGTCAACGTGTACCTTAGAGGTACTAATTATTTTATTTTTTTGTTGTGCAGAAAATTAACCTATGTAATTTAAAATGTATGCAGCTTTGTTTAATTCAAATTTTCTGTGCAGCAAAATTGATTTTTCTCTGAACTATCTTTAACGTGCAAGACAAAAAATTGAAGAATTTGTTTCTTTTGACAGTAATTGAATGATTTATTTTCAAATTATAAAATAATTATGAATTTGTTGCTCTACTTACTTGGCACTTGAATGGCCTAGCTGTACCATGAAGCCATGCTTGATCGCTTGTTGAAGGTCAAAAGACAAAAGCTCTGTCAACAGTCTTCCCTGCCCAATTTCATATTCAAATAAACAAGTTTGCTCGAAAAGAGTACGATTTCACATATCTTCCTTGGATGTTCTTCCAATCGTTAAACCTTTTCACACGGTTTCATACACCATAATTACGCTCTTGTGAGTTGCGACTTGTGAGGTAACCTTTCCTCTTTTAATATCTCATATTTGAGTGGAGGAGCAATGCCCCAAATTTGAGTTGCCAATTTTAATTAATAAGTAGGTAATAGTTAATAAACCTGTCAACAGATCGTATAAGACGATCAACAATACATGCATCTACTAAGACGGCTGAAACTCGGTTTTTCATTTCCTGAAAGTTTCGGGAGCGTCCTGTAAACAACCTTGCAAGCATGCAAGAAGATCTACCATGCAAGCATAATGCTCCATGCCAGGACGCATCTTATGATCTCTTTGCATTGATTTAAACAACCTCTTCACTTCTTCGACGAGTCCTGCATGACTGCAAGCTCCCAAGACACTAATAAGTGATATAGGACTCAGTGAAACTCCTTGATTTATCATCTCTTCGAAAATTTGAATAGCTTTCTCTCCAAATCCGTGAACCCCATAACTTGAAATCAACGAATTCCACGAAACAACATCCCGTTTATCCGTTTGATCGAGAACTCTCTGCCCCAGTTCAAGCTTTCCACTTTTCGCATACATGACCACCAATCAAATCGAGACCCTTTCTCCATATGTACGCATGTAACAACTTCCCTTACTCTAGAGCGGCAACAGCCACACAAGCTTGAAGTATGTATCGCAGGTCTGGATCATCATTTCTCGGAAAAGCTCCACTGCCTTGAATGGCATTTCGTTTCTTGCGTAACAAGCGATCATGGCACTCCAAGAGACCACATTTTTCACAGCCATCTCCTAAAAACAACACTGGCATACGTCACACACCCGAGCCTCGCATATATATCCACCAAAGCGGTCATAACATAGACACCTGACTCGCGTCATACCAATGTCTCAAATATGCGCATGAATCTCCTTCCCTTGATTCAAGAGTGTACTCGAACAACTCCACACGACACAGGCCTTGAGCACGTGTGCATATGTGAGCCTATCCGGTTCATGACAGCCAACGTAAGCGACCTAGAAAGCACATTCCAGACGTAAATAGTTCTTTCACGCGATTTATCGAACACATGGCGGACATGGTTGATGAAGTCGAGCTCAGAGTACTTATTGATGATGAGTTTGGTGGCCAAGAAGGGATCTTGGTGGAACCCATTGTCGGCGAGGTGAGAGTGGACAGTGTGGGCATTGGAGAGGGAGTGTTGGCGGGTGCAGGAGAGGAGGAGGAGCTCGTAGGTGAGTTGGGTCGGATTGGGTTCGGCAGAGAGGAACTGGAAAGCTTGGTTGAGATTGCCTTGTTTGCAAAGAGATTGGATTCGATTGTTGTTGTTGCTGTTGGCAGTGGTGGTGGTGGTTGTTGAAGAAGGGTTCAAGGCTAGGGAACAGATGAGCTGTGCTGGTTTTGGAGGAAGAAGACGATGAGGAGAACGTGAATACAAATGAGAAAAAACGTTAAAACAAGCCATGAGAATCTCTTTGTAATGCATAGCTTATATATAAGGTTACAAGGGCATGCTCTCTTAGTCCAAGTAGAAGGAAGCAAAATTACAAAACTACCCTTGTGAGATTTTGTAAAGAAATCTAGAGATGAATTCCTTTATAGGCATGGGTACCTACATTGTAGGTGAGATACATTACATATAAAATAGGAAAGACATTTCTCTGCCCACAAACCCAAAGTATTCAAATTCATTGGTTAACAAGCAAATACCAATTCCCTTCAAAACAAACTAAAAGGCAAAGGGATCATAAACACATTGAAGCTGAATGAAATCCATTTCAATAATTTGAATCTTGTATAAATATTCATCTTTGAGTACAACAAAAGCTTCTTAAATAGTTAAATTAATATCGATTGAAATGTTTCCGAGTGAAAATTCATCTTGTTGAAACTATACAAGAAAAGTTAACTAGACTACAAAGATAACTCCAACTCGAAGAAATATTTTAGCTACAGCTTCACTAAACTGCAGTAGGATCATTTATCACACCCAAGAAATCATCCTTTATGGTGCCGATGCAGAACTGCAAAAGTGACCAAAAGATAAAATTAGTTGAATGCATTATTTGCTAAATCATCAAACTTTGGTCGGAGTAAACAGCATATGTGCTATTAAAGTCGACCCAAAAAAGATAATCGTGCTCATTCACCTACACTCCATATACACAACCTTAGTAAAAGTTTGTAGTCGGATCAAATTCAGAGAGTCAATCATTACTGATGGACTTTCAAAAAAATGTAGAACACATATATGGCAAGCAAAAATCAACAGGAAAAAACCCTTACATCGGACATGCCCATAATTAATCCCTACTATATAGCATGAATAAACATCCTATTCAAAATATGGAGCAACAGAAACAAGCAAAAAGAATATACAATCACAATTCACGTAATTTAAAACCTGTAACTACTGATTATCAAGTGCATCTAAAGTCCTTATATGCCAAGTTCAAGTTTATTGAAAGGGAATCTAATTCAAATTACTGAATTAGGTCGAAGACAAGTTAATATATAAATAATTTAAGGAAAATTAGATTAAGTGCATACAATTTCAGTAGCATCTACTCGAGTCCCAATTATCTTCAATCGCACCTCACTATCCTTCTGAATCTTGACCTGCAAGATCCCAAGAGATTGATTTCAAACTTACATTTGAACAGCCAGAAAATTAACTATAACCTCTCTTTCGGTAAATAAGTTGAAGCCTGAAGCATACTGATCCATCTGAGGTTGTATAATTTGGCATATCTCCTGACTGGAACTCCATATCATCCGGTATCAACTGAAACAGATAATAAGGCCATTAACATAAATGTCACAAATTAAAAATAATCGTAAATGCAGTTTAAACATTTAACTAAAATTAGTGAAACAGGAAAATACAAACCACAAGAGCTTAGAAGGAAAAAGAATAACAACAAAATAAAGATCTAATTGCAAGACACCTCAGACAATGCAGAACTTCATTACTTCACCATCGCACCATAAATACGTGACAACGATAAACCAACATAAACAATGTATATTTAAGTTGCAAAAGCATGATTCTCTCCAAATCAGTCAATATAGGCTTTACAAGAGACTCGATTCTCATTATATAGTTCAGGTAACATATCTAAAATAGAAAGATCAAAGATGAAGACATGAAATGGGCAGGTCAGACATGAAATACGGAAGTTGAACCATTTAAGAAAAATTGTCCTTTAAATTTCATCAAACTTTGAATTTTAATGCTGACAATAACAAAGGATATTAAATCTCTTCATTATCTTGAATATCTCTATCCAATTAGGCCAAATATTTACACAACAGTCAATGGAGAAAGTCTAATACCAAAATTTCTACATTACTAGAGGGTTAACACTTAACAAACAAAAAGAAACAGGATTACAAAAACCACCCTACAAAAACTGGAATCCGAACAAAAGCATGTCAATCCTCGAGAAAAAACCACAACTAAAGAGAACTCACGTGGTTTGAAACAAAAATTTGAACAGGTCCAGCTTCAGCAAAAAATCCCATCTGTGAAGATTCAAAATATAGTTAATAGAAACAACAACAAAAAAAAAAACATCCATTGTTGAACAAAACAGATCAAGTTGACTGGTTAAATATATAGGGATACATACCTTGTTGACCATAGTAACAACAGCTTCTAAGATTTCCCCTTTAAATGGTCTGAACACAACACACTGGTACTTCACCGGAAAGGTCACAAACCCCGTCCCATCTCGAATCAGCCCTTTCCCAATGCTGTCTACACCCGTTATTGCCACCACAAACCCATGCCGACCACTACAGAGTATTCTCAAATACTATATCAATCAATCACTCACTCAATTTACCAACAAAAGCACTTCACAGTCGATTTGCTAGTTAAAACAAAACAAAAGAATTTACCTGCAAATGCAATTTTTTGCTTTCAAAATCACTAATTTCTGGCTTACAATGCAAAGCAATTTTATTATTTCCGCTAGTGATATTGATACTCTACCAAACTTTACTGCATTTTTTTTTCTTTTGGTCACGCTTCTAAATGTGAGAATACAACATGCTATATGAATTGTGGTTGAGCACTCTTGAGCTTTGAAATTCTGATAATTAAAATCAATACAATCTATTTTCATTCAAAATGTGATCAGTGAATAATCAAGTGTTGCTTTTTTATAGTGTCCTGTTTCGGATTTCCTCTATTGTGGTGTTTTGTTTTTTGGGGCTGCCTTTCTGTTAGTGTTTCTTTTTGTTATAATATTCTTCTGTTTCCTAGCAAATACATGAATTTATCAAGTGTTAATTTGCATGGAGAAAATTGGCATTGTCAATTGTATATTGATATAGTTGTATAGTAGATTTTGCTTATAGCTGCTCACCTCTTCTTCTTTATTTCTCTCTTATTTTATTTTCTGATTACCTATTGTGTGAATATAGGGTCCCTAGAGACTTGAATTGGTTGCGAACTGTTGACTGCATCGCAGGAGTCAATAATCGTACTAAGCACCTCAGAAGGGCAGTTGCTTACCAAATTCTTGTTGTCTGTTTCAATAATGAGGTATCCCGTTTTCTTTTCTAATTAGCTCAAGTATGTATTTAAACATCAAATTAATTAAATTTTTATGCAAAAGAAAGAGGATTCAATTAAAAGTAGTACTTGAATTTATTTTCTTGGCAGATCTCGGATTTGAATTCGAATTATCTACACGTTAACCGTAATTTCTTTAATTTTGAACATTATATATATATATATATATTTGTAGAAATAATTCAGATGGCTATCATACTTGTTTATTTACATTACTATTGTCAAAGTTAATAAGCACAAAATGATCCTCCTAACTTTTGCAACAATTTAAGATGAATATGTTATGTGATGGTTTTCACTATCATTGAACCCATTCTATCTACAAATGTAATTGCAACAATCTTCTAATAGCTGGGAAAGTTAATACTTATTTTTATATTAAACTGAAATACTAGAAACTTGGCTTTACATTTATCTTGCTGGCATGGTTTTAATTGATATGGATGCTTAATGCTCTCATATCCATATCAAGGGCCATAATAGTATTGTTATCGAGCATATCAAACGATATTTTCATTAAAATCAGGAGGGAGTTGGTTCACAATTTATCTTGTCTTGAGGAACTATTTGGTTAATGCTTGAGCAAATTGAGTATTATTTATTCACTCCATTTACTCTGATGGCAAAATGGAATTAAAACATGTTTGAATTAAAAAAGTCAAAAAAAAAAATTACCTGCAAGTGCCCTCCACATCCTTCATGAGCTTTGATACGAGGTGCTCGCGAAGGTTACGACCAAAATGTCGTGGATGCAATTGCATATTTCGCTCCAGTACTATGTGGAAGAACATCTTACCTCTCTGCGAAAAACTTTAAGCTGCCAATTAAATATACATAATAATCCCCCTAATCAAAAATTGTAGAAATATATATACAAATTTAAAAGCTTGAAACCAAAAATTGATTTTGAAACCCAAAAATGATTTTGAAACCCTTGATTGTCGCATTCACGCAACAAGATTTCCAGCAAAACCACATAAAAAATAAAAAAATAAATAATAAATAAATATAAAAAAAAAAAAACAAAACTTTAAACCAGATAAAATGAAAAAACAGAAAAGAAAGAGTAAACTTTTAGTACTTGGAGGCGGTGAAGTGGTGAAAATTTGGGAGATGTGCAGCGATCGTCGGCTGTGTAGTGAGAGCTCTCGAGTAGTGGTGGGCACGGTTCAGTTCAGTTTGGTTTTGGCCAAAACCGTATTAAACCAACTTATATTCGATTTTTAAAAATGTAAATCGGTTTGGACCATATTGGGCCCAAACACCGAATTGAACTGAATACCCTTATCTCGGTTCAGTTCGGTTCAATTCGGTTTTGGGCCTATTAGGCTTCTTCTTTTTTTCTTCTTTTTTTAATATTTCTTCACTTCTTTTTTTCCTTTTTACAGCTATAAGCTATTATTGTAATAGGGCCTTTAGGCAACTGATTCAGTCCAAATTTAGCCTAAAATATTGTTTACATGATTAAATTCTGTCCACATAATCAACATATAAGCATAAATACAGTCCAAATCAATCACAAGTAGCTTCTAAATAGCTGTCCAGAAATTGAATCCACATAACTTCAATTACATAGAATGACAGAAGTCCAAAATGCAATCAAAAATAAAAAATGATCACACATAATCCAACATACAGTCCATAATAAAATTAAACTTCAAATACAATCCACAATATAATAAAACATAACAAAATAATTCAAATGGTATCCATGTGTTTCTTCCAATTCAAACAAAATAAGTAATTCTATTAATTAAATCTAGACAGCATGAATCTAAATAAAACAGAACATCCAAAAACATTCTTCAAATTAGAGACTAAAAAATTAGATTCTATATATATATATATATATATATTTACACCAAATAAATCAAAGTCACCAGAAAACACCATTGCAAACACACTTTTTTTTTTTTTTGAAACGGCAAGTTTTATTAAACAACAAGAGCAGCAGCAAACCAAAACAACAGCCACAGGCGGCCTCCCGAAAGAAAACAGAGACAAAACAGAGGGTAGGCACCTCAGCAACACCCTACAACCACAAACAGAAAACTAGCAACCAAAGGCAAACAAGAAAAGCCAGAAAAAACCACCAAACAGATTAAACACGAAGCTCAGAAACAACAACCCGAAACAGAAAACACCCCAAAGCAAAGGCAATCAGGAACAGCAAAAACTAAAAATATCCCCACTCGAAGACGACACCCTCTTAGCTAACAATCAAAGTCACCAGATCGAAACATATAAGTAGAAGAAGAAAAATCTGGATCGAAAAAGAGGGAAAAAAGTTAGAGAAAAATCTAGATCGGAATGGCGAAAGAAGAAGAAAAATACCTTGAAGAGAGACGATTGTAGGCGTAAGTCGGAATCGTGGAAGAGAAACGATTGCAAGCGGAAGAGAGATTTCCGGTGGATTGACTGGTTGAAGAAGCGACGTAAGAGAGAGAGACCGTGTGAGACTGTGAGTTGAGAGATGAGAGAAAAAAACAAGATATGCGGCTGATCTCAGAGTACGTTTGGGAGAAGTAGTTCTTTTTGTAGCAGATGTTTTATAGGTTGAGCTTTTAAATAAAAATCGTTTGTCGTTTATTATCGATTAAAAGAGAGCTTTTTTTAAAAGATAGAATTACTAAAATATTTTATTAAATATTAAATTATAGAGTTATATTAAAGATTTTAGTGTTATTAAGAAAACTCTAAAAGATCTACTTGGAAAAACTTTAAATTTGGGTTTCTCCAAGTAGACGTAAAACAGTTTTTTTAATCGTCTAAAAGCTCTACTGGGTGACAACCAAACGATACAAAAAAAATAAAATTGAAAAGAGCTTTTTTAATCAGCTCTTTTAGCCGGTAGATAAGTTCTCCCAAACGGACACTACGATAGGTCTGAAATAGTTAGAAAAAATTAGGAAATTTATTTATTTATTTATTTATATGTCGGTTCATACGGGTCAAGACTCAAAACCAAAATTGTCCCGTATTCAATACGATTCATTCGGTTTGAACTGAATTAAACCGAATTCAAGTATAAAACTTAACCAAACACAAAAATCGGTTTGGTTCGGTTTACACTTTCATGCCCGCCTCTCCCCACCCCCACCCCACAATTCCCCCCCCTAATTTTCCCTCGAGTTGTTTGGTAAATAGGAAGAAAAGAAAAGATTTTTTTTATCAATTTTTCTATTTTACCCTTATATTATATTTTATAAATTAAAAAAAAATGGACAAAATTGTAATTTTAAATGAACCCAAAAGCCTTCCCCTCTTTCTCTCCAATTTCCTCCCACTTTTGGGAGGATTAAAATTGGTGGTCCCACCCACAAACCTTTCCTCCCATTGTTTCTTTCCTTCAACTTTTCCCTCCATACCAAACACACTCTTAAGAGTATTTTCAAAAGAATTTGTTTAAAAACAATTAAGGGTATTTAAAAAAAATAAAAAATAAAAAAAATTGTGGGGGGGTGGGGATTTTTGTGTTTGGTTAAGTTTTATACTTGAATTCCGTTTAATTCAGTTCAAACCGAATGAATCGTATTGAATACGGGACAATTTTGGTTTTGAGTGTATGCAGCTTTGTTTAATTTAAATTTTCTATGCAGCAAAATTGAATTTTCTCTGAACTATCTTTAACATGCAAGACAAAAAATTGAAGAATTTGTTTCTTTTGACAGTAATTGAATGATTTATTTTCAAATTATAAAATAATTATGAATTTGTTGCTCTACTTACTTGGCACTTGAATGGCCTAGCTGTACCATGAAGCCATGCTTGATCGCTTGTTGAAGGTCAAAAGACAAAAGCTCTGTCAACAGTCTTCCCTGCCCAATTTCATATTCAAATAAACAAGTTTGCTCGAAAAGAGTACGATTTCACGTATCTTTCTCTGATGTTCTTCCAATTGTTAAACCTTTTCACGCAGTTTCATACACCATAATTACACTCTGTTGTCACTTGTTCCTTTTTATACTTATGGATTGTGAGGTAACCTTTCCTCTTTTAATATCTCATATTTGAGTAGACATGCAATATCCTACATTTGTGTTGCCGATTTTAATCAGTAGGTTGGTAATAGTTAATAAACCTTTCAACAGATCATATAAAACGAGCAACAATACATGCATCTGCTAAGACGGCTGAAACTCGGTTTTTCAATTCCTAAAAATTTCTAATCTTATGTTCAGTAACGGAGAGGAACTCCAACTTCATTTCACATGCTGCATCATTTTACTTAATTTTCGGACTGTTACATTCAGATAAAGTCAACAAAAAAATATAGATTGAAACTTTCATAGGAGGGGAACATTGAGAATTGAAGATCTTCAAGTACTGACAAATTCACAGAAGATGCTCGCAGGTCCAGGAAAGTTCAAAATGAATAGCATGAATGGTTTTTATTTTCATTAAGAATATTTTGATACAATCAGAATACCCTCCATTTTTGATGGGTAAATAATGTGAAAAAAAAAATTAATAATAATAATAAAATAAAATAATAAAATAAAATAAAAATCAGTAAAGAACACAATGGGCATTGGTTGAAGAATTATCAACTGTGTAATTGTACTGTTTAATAATCAACAGTTAAAAAAAAAAAAAAAAAAAATATCAGTAAAGAACGTAAAGGGAATTAGTTGCATACTAATGACGCTAGTGACGGCAAAATAATACCTACTGTGCAAATATTAGCTATGTTTAGATGATGGCTGATGTTATTTTTGCTTTCTCTGTTGGACGCCAATAAGTTTTGCGAACACAAAGCAATCCTTCGTTGTCTTTGGAATATATCATTCGAATTTCCCATTTTAGAGACTTAGCCAAGCCCTCGATCTCACCAATGGTTTCAGCATTGTCTCGTACAATGAGGTTTCCTTCTGGCCTAAGAATCCTATCAACTTCTGCAATAACTGCCTGTAACTTGCACCTGTGGCCAGTGAACCACAAGAGGTTAGAGCAATGGATGATGGGCTTATCTTTTTATTAAAGAGTTTTAACTGTGAGTAAAAAGTAAGAACCTCTTTTTGATGCTGGAGAAAAGATGATCGGCATGAAGAAGATCATAAGTTCTTGGGTAGGTATTGAATGATTTGCACCAATCATGATATAAACCAAACAACCCCCGTTCATAGATTATTGGGAGTGTGTCTGGAGAATCGATTGGGACTACATTCATAACCCACACATTCAAGTCTTTCAAGGCCGCAGCAAACCTAAAAGTACAAAGGAAAGAATTCTTTAAACCAGATAAACAACATGGGGCTATATGCCTCTTACTATGGTACGAGGATAATGTATAACAATAACACCGAGTCTTAGTCTGATGGTGTATGTCACCAAAATGCTTAGGACCTTAAACATGTCATTGAACATAAATTAAATTTCATCCCACTGATACAAAAATGATTAAAACGTAATATTTGGGAGTAAGAGGGGATGCATCTCATTTTTTCTACTCCTGACATTGTTGTTAAATAGAACACAATTATACGTCTATACAATTTTACTATTTTGAGATCGAGCCTTTATGGGTCAGCTGTCTACCTATAAGGTACTCTTATGGAAGAAACAAGCAACTGTCTAAGGTGCTGGCTTTCAAGTTTACAGGAGTATATAAACATTGTGAATATACTTACCCTCCATATACAGCTCTCATGTCCATGACATTTCTTACTAAAGACCAGTTGATTCCCATTCCATTCAAATACGATTTGGAGACAGCATTTCTCCAGTGTTGGTAGTCAGCAGTGAAATCCTCCGGAGCAGCTTTGCCATAAACACCAACCTCAGAATTCAACCAATAAGGTGGTGTCACCACCCTTAAAGGCCACTGCACAGGCCAACGAGACCCACGCTTTGATGTGTCCACTGGTACTTTATGCATGCAAGCCTGAAGTGGTACATTCCTGAAAACCATAAATCCAACAAAACAGTTAAAGGCTACAGTATCACATACATCAGTATTCACTAGTTAAGAAAACTGGAGAATTATCTTTTGGTCAGAAAGAGAAGCTTCTGCAGCCTAGTAAACACCACTCCCTAACCCTCACTGCCCCACCCCTCTTATCTTTTCTCCTTTTCATGCTTGTAACATTAAAGCCTCGTAACAATACATTGTCAGAGATGACAATAAATGATTGGTCAATATCCTAACATATCTTGAAAGACAATACTGAATTACAGCATGACATTTGATACATGGAGTAGCAAGCATGAAAGATATAGTTATCAAAAGTATTGAAAACTAAATATACCCCAAATAATAAAAGAAATTCACAGCATTAATGAATATTATGTTCTAAAAAGATTCTGTATCTTAAAATTGGATGAAGTCAACAATTCAAGCAGCAAAGGAGATTATGAAATGTGGCTCTTCTACTAATCATGAACACAAACACAATGGTATATTTGTTTGAGACAGTGTTACTAACTGATATGAAGTATATAACATGTTAATTGTAAGGTTTGGGTGCATGTTCTTCAATTAATAAATAATAATGGTTATTGCTTTACAATTTTTTTTCTTAAATTAAATTAAATCATGATATTTAACTTATCGTGTTCAAGTTTTATACAAGGGGAAGCTCACATCATGACAGAAACTGATGTTTGAAAGAATTACCAGGCAGCATTAGGGTCGTCTGACTCTTCGCATAGTGGAGGCTTATTTTGAGGTCTTCTGTTATAGCACCCATTGGAAGTTGGCTTTCGATATATTGCTGCAGCAACACCATTCAATTTGTCCTTCTTCACCGCCTTCAGATCCCAGCACATCGACTTTGTCAGCTCAGACATTGCTGCCATCAATAATCACAGGGAGGAAAAAAGAGACGGTGTTAAAATAATCTCTCCCCAGTCTCTTCAGAGAAACCTAGAAAAGGTTAGAAAGTTTTTACCCTTCCAAATGCCAACATCTTCTGGAAGCTTTTGGTAAACTGGAGTTGCAGACCAGACAAAGTAACCACCAGGTCGCAAGACACGATTAAGCTCCAATAAAAGCTTGCCACCTTCAGTTGCATCAAAATGAATTACTAAGACAAGAATATTATATAGGAAAAAGAACCATAGAGAAATACATCATTGTCTTTTAAAGATGTAAGCATCACCTTCAATATGCCAAGGGACCCTACAGCGAGCACAATGGACAAGATCAAAGACTGAACTGGGAAATGGTAGTCTCTTAGTGCCCATAACAGATAATATGGCAGGGATTCCCCGTTCAAGTGCAAATTGCACTTGGGCTTCATGCTCATCCTTGGGAGCAAATG
Organism: Acer campestre; assembly: GCA_954870605.1. Lineage (NCBI taxonomy): Eukaryota > Viridiplantae > Streptophyta > Magnoliopsida > Sapindales > Sapindaceae > Acer > Acer campestre. The sequence continues at coordinate 17,905,886 of OX940810.1, forward strand.
ACATTGCAAGAACATCTTTATCAAAAAGATAGCCCCCAAAGCTGGCCACTCCACAACCAACATCCAGTATCACACGGCTTCTATTCCCCCACGCAATATCAGGACGAGACTGCATTGACAATACAGATGCAATAGTCAGAGAAGGATAAACTTTCAATCAGTAAATAATTTGTAAAAGTAATTGCTTGACCCTAGAGTTTAGGATTGTATAACATTAAATTCTAACACACCCATTCAAATGCAAGACGAACTGGCTTGCAGGAGGACCTAGATCAAACAAACACAGATTCAAATGCAAAACAAATACACATAACATATATGGATACAATCACATGGACGGATTCATATAAAAACTTGACTTTGATACCATGTTATGTAATCATTATTATCCAAGAATTTAAAAATTGCAAGGTAATCGCCCAAAAAAATAGTATCAAGGTCTAGGGAAACCCATTGCCTAGATCAATCAAAAGTTTCTTTAAAACTGAAACCCCAAACCAGTTATGTGGCCTTTGTAGATACAGAGTGAAGGTGTGGAAATAAAGAACAAAATAATAACATAACAAGAAGAGGGTGCTTTAATCATGAAATTGTCAACATGTCCAATTAAAAAAAATGAAAAATAATTGCAAACTACAATATCTTGTGTAAGCGTTTTAGGGTTCTAATCCAGCTCACAGTGGATTTTAGGGTCTTGTTTACATTTAGGGGGCATTGACAAAAAATTTCTTGAGACAAGAACAGGTTGTACGAATGGAGAGAAAATCTATACCTCAAATTAAAAATAGGTGAAACTTCATAAGGTGACAAGAAGTGTTAATACATTTTATTAAAAAGATCATAGAGAGTAAAAAGACAAAATAAATGGATATTGCAGCAATGAAAACAGGACAAAACTAAGTAATATGAATGTGACTATATCTTTTTCTTTTTTATTCTGAAAGGCATCAAATATAAAAGATGTCATACTATTTTCACAGCAGACATGTCTTTTGTATAGACCATAAGAATACGACATGCAACAGGAACCTGTATGGCTGTTTATTGTATGCACACTGCAGTCTGCACAGTAAAACTATGTAGCTATAAGCATTGATGTTAACCGCCCCACCCTCTTAAAATTTCAGTTCTAAACGAAAAGCAATCAAGATGACCATATTGGTTACAAGCATAGTAAAACCTTCAGTTCAGCGAATATGAACATGTTTTAGAATACAAGGATCAGAAGCATATATAGGCACATAATAATATGAAAACAGGAAAATTTTGAATAGTCAGAATGGGATATATAGTGTCGCATGCACAATAATATAGCAATGCTCCTGTAGTATCCCTTACACTGTTACACACAATATAAAGATGACTGTACTGGTTTACAAGCATAGTAAACCTTCAGTTCAGCCCTCATGAACATGTTTTAGTACTAAGACCAGAAGCCTATGTAGCAACATATTAGTATGAACACAGAAACATTGTGAATGATAAGAATGGGATATAAGTGTCTCATGCACAGTATATAGCGGTTCCCCATAGCATCCATTATGCACACAGAACAGTATATATAAAGGCATACAGGATACAACTTAATGTCTGCCTTTTTTAGTAAGCTCCGTAGAATCCACGAAATAGCTTATAAAATGCACAGGATTAGCAACTGCTGTTACGATATAAAGAGTAATTCACATATACACAGGGAGGTGGTAGTAGACAAGAAATGATAATAAAGAACAGGGCTCACATTTTGAATAAAGTCAATGTAATGGAGAGCACCATTCTTGAACTGAGTTCCACCACCAGGAAAAGTGAGATATTCACCAGTAACTTTGACCCAATTTTGGTGCCCCTTAGTCTTTGCAAGCTTGGTGTGAGGAACATTATAGTACCATATCTGCACCACGCAACTCTTAAAATAAATTTTGAACCAAGTTGACTAAAAGTATATTTTCATTGATTCAGAGTACATGATAATACCTTATCCCTACTTTTAGGCCACTTAATTGGGGGTTTATATCCTTCCGGTACAGGAACAACACAAGTGGGAGCTTCTTCAGGGCAGTGCCTCTCTCGATGTTCATAGTGCATTGTACTTGGAAGCTTTCTTATAGCTTTCCAATTGTCAAGGCAAGGGATATAGTCAGGCCCAGCAGTGGCATTACAGAGTTTCCAGCTATAAGCGTTTTGGTTCTTAGATACAGAAGATTGTTGCAATTCCTTCTCATTCTGTGACTCGATCACTTGAGTTGACCAAGCCCCATTTTGAGCACTAGTTTCATTCAAGATCTCTGACTGATCACCAGCAGGGAAAACCTCAACAAAAGCCTGATCTCTCTCATGGCTTTCCTTGTTATCATGATCTTGAGAAACCTTCTCCTTATCTATCTGACTAGCCCCACCTAATTCAAACTGATTGTCACCCAAGCTCTCCTCTGATCCACTCTGCCCAGTTTTATTTGTTCCTCCAGCTTCTGCATTTGAGTCTTGACTAGATTTTCCATCCCTATAACTTTCAGCCTCAGACTTGGGTTCCTCAAGAGACTCAGTCTTCTCATCAGAACTCTCCTTCACCGAATTCTTTTCTTTGGTCTCATTACCCGTGTTCTCAGACTCAGTACTCTCATCACTGCTCCATGTCACACTCTTCTCTTCTTGATTATCCTCCGGTTTATTCTCAGACACTTGTTCATTCACCTCATTTCCATCTCCTCTAGTTTCAACCTCTGATACGTCACCACCAGAATCGACTTCAAATTGCCTAGATTCATTCTCAGCTATGGTTTGTTTGTTTCCATTTAAACCCTCATCAGACACAATGGACGATGACATTAACATCCAAGCCCCAATCAAACAAACAGATACAAATACAGCTACAGTAACCGTTGAACAATAACTCGATGACCTCCTCCCATCAACTCGGGAATACTTCAACCCCGTAGCCATGATTTTTTATGTTTAAAAATATCCCCCAATGAAGCAACTCCACAGCAAACAATAACAATATATCATCTACTCACCAACACATATCTCCTGCAATTTTATATTTAACACTACTTTTCAGGGACTGCAACAACAACAAAATACTAACATTAAATAAATATAGGCATTGAAAGACGAAACTTTCAGCGAGACTAAAGCAAATTCTTCAGTTTGTTACTTGTAGTGGAGTATTAAAATGAAGGCCATAGAAACCTAATAACTAAAACTAGAGATCTAAACAAGCAAATTTACAAGTGAAAATAAAAGCAAGAATATAATTTCATGAAGTCAAACAAAGAGAGAGAAGCAGATTCAATGGAGTCAAAAAGCAATGAAGGAAAAAGAGTGTGATGAGTATCAGAAAGCGAAGAATGAGAGTAGAGTATCAAGTGTACCTTACTTGCCTTGGCTGGGGTCTCGTCTCGTCTGCCTTGCAAATTGCAATTGAATTGGTGGGGTTTTATTAAGGAAGAGACATTTATTTTTCCAACGGAGGGGAACTTCGTCCCTCACTTAAAACTTTTATGGAAAATAAATCTGGGCAATTACCAATTATGTCCTAGACGTTTCTTAAAATTCCAAGTTGTTTGTGACTTTACAAAAGTGACCAAATTGGTCCTCACATTTTTCTCAAGTGCCAAATTAGTCCCTCTCTTTTTAGAAGTGATTAAGTTGGTCTCTCCAATGGTTTAACAGTGTTAAATATAACAGTTGACTTTAACAAATTTAGTGAAAGTACTTAAATACCCTTTATTTATCATATTAGAGCAAAGTTGTTTTATCTTCTATGCGTTAAATTCATCATTATAATTACAAAAAAAAAAAACCAAAAATATTATTAATGAAATGCCATTTGCACCCTTTTTAATTAAATTTAAAAAAACAAAAATCTAGATAAATTTTAATAAGACAATGTGAATTATACCCTTAATTTATAAACAAAGTTACCATTTATTCACAATTTAGTCTTTTACCATTTTTATATAATTGTTTTTTTGTTCATATTATATAGGCACTGTTTACATTGATTTCCAGTGGTAGAACCATGGATGCACGGTACAAATAAAAAAATTATATAAAAAAAATTGCGCTTACTAGGTTCCACACCATGTGTGCTCTTGATATGAGTTTGCAATACTTTAGCTTTCACATTAGGATTGTCTCGAATAACAGAATAAGTATTGAAGTCACACTAGCTACCCAATTGGTAGTTGCTTCATTATTATTCATCACTCTTCTACAGTTTACATGATCCCCAATTATTGACCTAATCTTGAAAGTGACATCATCCGGTAAAGAAGACACATGGATCCTCCAGCTGCATTCATCACCCTTGCATTTATAAGTCAGCCTTCTTGCATCATTTTTACTTTTGTCCAGTTCAAACCCCTCTTAAATTGCATACTTACTTAAAATCTCTCTTCCTTTCTCAGCTGATTCGAATACTTGTCCCACCCGCAATGAAATTTGACAATCAGGGTCAGATTTCCATTCATTCCTCAAATTATCAACACCAGTTTCATCTTCCAAAGAATTGATGTATGGTGCCTCATTGTCACCATTTGACAATAAAATCACGATAAGGTTTATAGTCTAAGTCCTCTTCACTGCCATCCAACATATTATTAACATGGGGGCTGTTTTGAAAAGGAAACATCTGCACACAAACAAGAAAATATCTTATTATAAAATTCGAATAGAAAATTAGAAAATAACATGAATTGTTGCTGCCTTTTATTTTGTACACAAACAATTCGTAGCCTTTCATGTTGTAATCAATATATATATATATATATATTGGCAGTGACAGTTCAAAAATCAAAACCCACAAAAATATATATATATATATATATATTCACACTCATTGTTACTCCATTTTTTGAACGGCAAGGCAAATTGTATTAAACACAGCCTGAAAAAAGACACCAAACAAGAAGAAGATACAAGGCAAAAGTAGAGCCAAAGAGCAGCCCCCCAGCGCAAGACCTAACTCCACAAACAGAGAATAAGCAAAATCAGAGAAAAACAAAAGCTACAGCTCACCCTCCTCATTGTTACTCCATAACATCAATAGACACTTCGTATATATATATATATATATATAATGGCAGTTGTCAAAATTTTACACCAAAGAATTTTCAAAACAATAAAATTCATAAACACTAAGTGGAAATGGTGAGAAATGTCACCTTTTTAAAGTCAGTTGGTGACGTTGTCAGTGGTTTAATAAGTTAAGTTTAAAAGGCACCTATTATGGTGAACTACCAAAATTGCCCTTAGATTTGAGTTTATGTTATTCTCTTTGTACTTTTCTCACTCCACTAGGCTTAACTCAGTCTCTCTCTCTCTCTCTCTGCAAATAAAAGTTCAACGTTGCCTCCACTTTCTTGTTTAACTTATAAACCCCCGACGTGCTTCATTCAATAAGGTAATATTTTTTCCCACAAATTCTTTGAATTTGTTCACATTTTCATTTGTTCATTTTCATATGTTATCGGAGTATTTATTTTAGATCTCCGAGCCTTTTGAAGCCTTTTTCGAGCCTTTTCATGCCTTTTTCAAGCCTTTTCATGCCTTTTCCGAGCCTTTTCATGTAATGCCTTTCCCGAGCCTTTTCATGCCTTTCCCGAGCCTTTTCATGTAATGCTTTTCCCGAGGCTTTTCATGCCTTTCCCGAGCCTTTTCATTCCTTCCCGAGCCTTTTCATGTAATGCCTTTCCCGAGCCTTTTCATGCCTTTCCCGAGCCTTTTCATTTGAAGGCTTACCCGAGCCTTTTGAAGGCTTACCCGAGCCTTTTGAAGGCTTACCCGAGCCTTTTGGGTGCTTACCCGAGCCTTTTGAAGGCTTACCCGAGCCTTTTGGGTGCTTACCCGAGCCTTTCCATGTCTTATCCGAGCCTTTTCAATATCCTCACCCGAGCCTTTGTGAATGTAATATTTGAAAGAAAATTTTTTTTAGGTGAGTTTTTATTAATGGTTTGTGATGATTAATTTGACAGCATCATGAATCGGGTTAGAATAGTAATATCTTACAACGGTCGATGGGAGCAGTTACCCGACGGAAGTCAGAGGTTTGTTGGATCCGATAACCAGGGAATGTATGTGTCAAGGAATATGACTTACGAAGAATTGGTGGCGATCGTGCATACCATTGTCAAGTATGATGTAAACAAATTCAATGTTGATCTAGCATCAATATCAATTCTTCCTGGCAGTACATGTCGCACATTTATAAGAAATGACGATGATGTTCAGTTTATGCTAGGGGAAGATCGGGTGATCCCTCAAGTATGTGTCAGTCTAACCGAGAGGACAGCTAGAGATCCGATAGGAAATGATATTCATCCTGCTGAAAATACCCAACAATTAGGATCATTTTCCGGTAGCAACCGAGTGTTCACCCAAAGGAGTGCCACCGAAGGTGGGGAAAACGTGTGCGGTGTCCCACCAGTAGCGGTCGACCATGCAAATGTAGTTGAACCTGAATTTGGCGATGTGTTTGGTTGTCCAATTGAGCAATACAACGAGCAGTACACTGAGCAGAACCATGAGGTGGATAATGAGGCAAATAATGTACAGGTTGATGATCTAGAAAATGTGGATGAAGACCCTGCACAAATTCAAAGACGTGGAAGAAGACATGTAGAAGGAGTTAGTTGCTTTGCAGCAGATATGCCTGGGAGTTCCTAGGTACGGCATCATGTAATTGCATCTGATTCTGATAATGCGAGAACGTGGGTTATTCCCGGAGCAGATTCATACTCATTTGGTATTGGTACAAGCAGCACATTAGCATCGCAAGAACCTAGAAGCATGATTTATAAAGTTCAATTTTTTCCGAGTAAAAAGGATTTGAAGAGGCTCGTTGGCCTATTTTCAATGCGGCAGAACTTTGAATGGAAGGTGAAAAGGTCTAATAAGACAACGTTACATCTGGTTTGCATCGTTGATGGGTGTACGTGGAAATTAAGAGCGGTGAGGAGATATGAAGGGACTTACTTCCAAGTCAGAAGTTTTGTGAACGAACACAGTTGTCCCTTGGAGGAGATTCACCGTCGCCACCGACAAGCTAGTGCAGTCATAATCGGAGAAGTGGTTGCACCTAGACTTCAACAACACGATGGTCGTCTCATGCGTCCGAAGGACATAATCGCCGATATGAAAACAATGTATGGCATCCAAATCATGTACAGTAAGGCACATGATGCCCTACAATATGCATTGTCTTTGACCTATGGAACGCATGAAGAAACTTTCCAACTGCTGCCATCTTTTGCATACGTTCTGGAACAGCAAAATCCTGGCACAATCACTGACTTACAGTGCACAGACGATGGTAAATTCCTCTACTTTTTCATGTCGTTAGGGTCCTCAATTAGAGGTTTCCGGAGGTGTATGCGTCCTGTGATTGCAGTTGATGGTACCCATTTGAAGGGAAGATTCGGGGGTACAATGTTTGTTGCAACTGCACAAGATGGAAACGAACAGGTGTATCCAATTGCCTTTGGGTACGGTGACTCAGAAAACAACCTTTCATGGGAGTGGTTTTTGGAATGCTTGAGGGGTGCCCTTGGTCACATAGATGATTTGGTTTTTATTTCCGATCGTCATGCAAGCATTGAAACAGGGATTTCTAAAGTGTTCCCTTATGCAACCCATACCCTATGTTGCTGGCATTTTGGTGAAAATATGAAGAAGCGATTCCATAGGAAGGATGTTGCCCACATAATGGATGCAGCAGCTAGGTCGTACAGTGAAATAAAGTATAATTGCCACATGGAGGAGTTACGTAAGCTGCACAAGGGTGCATTCGATTATGCCATTGCTGCCGGTCCACAGAAGTGGTCCTGCGTACATTGTCCCCAAAGAAGGTACAGGCTGATGACCACAAATGTTTCAGAGTGCATAAACTCATGCCTAAAATTCGCACGACAACTGCCACTGATGACACTGGCAGAGTTCATTAGGAATATGCTACAAAAGTGGTTTCACGATCGTCATGCAGCTGCACAGTCCATGCGTCATCGATTGACCAACGCTGCACATCTTGTGATCCTGAAACGTGTCGAGAAGTGCAGTTATATGACCGTAAATCCAGTTGATTGGAACATATTCTCCGTCAAACACAAGGGAGAACAGTGGACAGTTAACTTAGCCCGGAAGACTTGCACATGCAACAAATTCCAACTGGATTTATTTCCATGCTCACATGCACTCGCAGCGGCAAGGTACATGACAAGTTATAGTCAAACCCTTTATATTACCGTTTGGATAAATCTTACTGTTTTTATTGTTGTAGGGAGCGAAACTTGGATTTCACATCGTTGTGTTCGGACTACTACAAGACAGAAACACTTACTGATGCGTACTCGGTTCCTATTATGCCTGTTGGCCATCCTTCTTCATGGGTAGTGCCATCTGACATAACAGCACGGGTTGCTTTAAATCCAAAGTCGAAGAGACAATCAGGTCGACCGATGGAGAGTCGATATGCCTCCTCTTCGGAGAGGACAATTACACAATCGTGTAGAAGATGTGGACAATCAGGACATAACAGCAGGAGGTGTTCCAACCCGCCTATGGTTAATGAAGGTCCCAGCACAATTGTCCCCGAGGAATACCGTCGCAGGTGCAGCATCTGTCATCAAATTGGACACAACAAACAAACGTGTCCTCAGAAGGACTCTACCGTTGAATGAAATGAGCCCGTTGAGGAAGGTGAGCGGAAAAGATCTTTTGATTGCTAATGTATTCCAACATCGTTCACACTTATGCACTCATAAGATATAGTTGTGTTATGGTTTTTGTTTAATTTAGTTCTTCGTTTAATGTCAGTCTGGATCCTTTGTTATAGTTATTAGATTTCGTTGTATTGTTTATGGATTTTAATGTAGGAACTGTCTGTTCAACTGTTACTAAGAAACGTTTAAAATTTTAAAAAATAAATAATTTCATTACTCAAATGATGTTATGTACAGAAAATAAATCAAATGTTATGTACAGAAAATAAATCAAATGTTCACATAAACTATCTGCGAACCAACGCCTTCGAGTTAACAAAAACCTCCACGGCCATCTTCTCCCGGATGGTAGCCATATCGTTTTCCGTCCAGTCGAACGTATCCCGGTTGGCCGTGAGGTACTCTGTCAACCTCAAAGTATGAGCACCACAGTTACCCCTGCAATTCACCACATCAAATACGTTATAAGATAATGTAATTAAAACCAATTGGAAGGGCTTAAGTTTTTGAGACAGTCATACCCTTGTGTTTGTTGGGGCACACGGTCTGCGGAGACATAAAAAAAAGTGAATGGCCTATTCTTCTCCCGATACGTCGTATCACCCCTCTGTCTGTGCCCATGAAAGTCCACTGCATGCAGCATCGAGGGTAAAAAATACCTCAAGCAAGCGAGCTGCATTTTCCTGTGGCGAAGAGGGACCTCCTGTCTCCACGGATCGAACAGGTAAATATGCCCTGCTGTGAGGTCGACGCTGGCCAGGGCCCAATGTGTACGCCCAAGGTTGCAGGGAATCATAACCTGAAGGTTTTTGGACAACGTGTTATCAGTGTCAACTTTTAATATTATACAAAACATCACCATGTAAAATAAACACTTACGGCGTCAGCATTGTGCCACGGTATGCACCCTGGCGGGAGCAATCCACGTACGACGGTAAGGTCATCTTCAGACCACTTCTGCTTCACAATAGACCAACGTCTACGAGGTCCACTGGCTCCAGTTCCCATCATTTTCTCCCACCGGTAAAGTAAGTATGACTGTACGAAATCGTTGTGTAAATATTAACAATGCAATGCATAACCCAATTTTATACCGTATTATTTAAACACTTACATAGAACTGTGAATCCAGTATGTTGATCCTTGCACCGTAGACACTGGAGTATGTTCGCTGACGCTTCCGAAGAATATGCAAGTACGCGTCTATGTGCTGAAAATATGCCAATTTTGTATTGTTAGGATGTAACCATTTATGAAACAACATAAACAGAGAGTTTTTGTCAAGTACGTACCGTATCCTCCAACTCCATGAAGTTGGTTTGAAACCGGTGGAACCAAGGGGCAGCAACTGCTTCCGGTAGATCCACATCACGTCTGCATATTTGGTAAAAAAGTTAGATAACCAAGTCAATTGTACTCAGGTCTTTCAAAATACAATAAAAAGATTGTGGAACTCTACGATTTTACTTACAATTCCCCTGTCGAGTTCTTCTTGTAGGCTAGGTATGTCTGCAGGTGTTCACCATCTACCAATGCGTTGGGCGCCCATACATGTGGTGGCGGTGGCATCATCCTTGGCCTCTTCGGCCGACATGGGTCAGTGTATGGGGTCCGCTGCTGCCAACCTGGCTTGCGACCCCGGGCCTGACGCCCAACAGGTGGGGGAGTCTGATCTGAATCGCTGCGCTGTGAGGAGGAAGCGTGGCCCAATGTATCCCGTGTAGGGGTGTGCTGTACAGAGGAACTCGGTCCCCGTGGATGATCTGCAGGGGTGTGCTGGGAGGAGGTACCCATAAGATCTGCTGCAGGTGTGTGCGGGGAGGAGGCACCCAGAAGATCTACTGCAGGTGTCAGCTCAGCTGGGGTAGACCCTATGTGTGGTCCGCGACTGTGGAACTCTACCCCTGTAGACTGAGTGGACAGCTGCGCTGGAGTAGGATCGAGCAGAGGGGTCCGTTGTAAGGAGACAACCTGGTCAACCTGAGGTACCGGCTCTATCTCCATAGGTGCTGTCCCTGCAGCACCGGTACCACTAGTAACATCTTCACGTGGTGTCAGCCCGGACCGCTGCTGCTCACGCCCGCTCTGTGGGTCTGCCCCGTCCTGATGACTACCGGACTCGTCCCTGGGACTGAAGTCATGGTCATGGTCATCCTCCAGTGGGTCCTCGAATGAAGGACCTGAACTACGGGCCTGCGGCGTCGGCCTCGAACCCTGCAGACCCTTAATCAGATCCAGCAACTCCCGATGTTGTTGATCTCGTTTCTGATCAGTCTTGCGCACTTCCTCCCGTAAATCTTGGAACGCAGCCATCAGTTTTGTATACCCACCATCCTGAAATGATTTCGAACTCTATCAGTACTAAAACGAGCATTTAATTTAAATAAAATAATGCGGTTCAAATATTTTTACGTACCTGATGATGCCCTCCAACGCCACCTGCTGGATCAGCTTCAGTGCGAGGCTGTCTGGGTAAAGTGAATCGTACCCGCCTACGCCTCTTCAAGGGTCTCCCACTACGACCCTGCTGGTCTGAAACATCCATATCACTGGGTCCGGAAGTCCGACCCTCCTCCTCACTGGGTCCGGAATACCGAACCTCATCCTCACTGGGTCCGGAATACCGACCCTCATCGTCACTAGGATCCGGACGGTGACCAGCTATATCGGATGCATCGGAATCATATAGACTGCCGCCCAGGTCTATGCCTTCGTAGTATCGTTGAGCCCTTTCAGCAGCCGTCGGGACCAATTCAGTCCGCGCAAACATCTGAAATCGGAGTTACATTAGTTTAATAGTGTACATACTAATAATTATAAATATTAAGTTCAATAATACTTAGCCTTTCAATGAAAATGGAATCCAGCTTATCCCCCCTCGGTCGCTTAGTCAACTCCCATTTCAGAATACGTGGGGGGGGAGATCGTTCCCCCTGCGGGTCCCACAGTTTTTGTTACGAAGTTCAGGGATAACCTCAAAAGCAAATATCTGCATAATAGATAAGTACGATAATAAGTAACAACATCAATGAAAAAAAAAATTCAATTAAAGTAGAGCTTCTAATTTTAAATTCTCACCAACAGTGCGTGCGATACACCGTATAAGTTGTAGGTCTCGACGGTGTGTGATGCGCCCTTTTCTTGCTGCCTTTTTTCGAACCGCTCCCGTCGACCATCCAACGCATGCTTCCAACTATGTATGGATCGCCTATACAAGTGTGCGCCCCACGGGAACGCATCAAAAGCGTCCAAGTCCTCAACCAGGCGAAACTGCCATACTGGGACTTTATCTCTCTCGTCCACCCCCATTAGTATCCAGTTGAGCATAAACAACAGGCACAACTTCACCGCATCGTACTGCTCAGCAAAAACACCACTCCGCACCACTGCTCTCAGCTCTTCGAACTCAATTTCTCGACCCTGAAAGTAGCGCTCGTGTATGCCATTCTCTACCATAGCATAGCTTGCCGTGTCGGGAATCACTCCGAACTTCAATCCGGTGATTAGGCAGAACTCAACCTTTGAGAACCGGACCTCGTGCTTGCCCAACAAAAATCTCATCTCGTCTTCCGGGCCATCGTGATGTAACTCACGCAAAAGCAGCCGATGGACAATCCCAGCAGAAAACTGAATCTCCCGATGCATATGAAGGAAATGCCCAAAACACGACTCGGCATACTGACGTCGGTCTTCGATCTTTAGATCGTCAGGTACACTGTCAAGGGCGTTGTCGATATCTTTCAGGTCATCGAAATGGTCATGCCTTGTCAGTTTTCCCTTGTACCATGCTCCCACAGGAGTTTTAAGCAAATCCTGTTTCTTTGCCTGCATATACACAGAAAACACAGAAAACAAACATATTAGTTCATTAAAAGGCTCGAATAAAAAGGCACGGCAGTGTATCAAAAGGCTCGGGTAGAGTATCAAAAGGCTCGGATAACATATTAAAAGGCTCGGGTAAAGTATCAAAAGGCTCGGGTAACGTATTAAAAGGCTCGGGTAGAGTATCAAAAGGCTCGGGTAGAGTGTCAAAAGGCTCGGGTAACGTATTAAAAGGCTCGGGTAGAGTGTCAAAAGGCTCGGATAACGTATTAAAAGGCTCGGAGCTAGTGTAAAAAGGCTCGGAGTTAACAAAAGTTTGGTAACATTTAAAAAAGCTCGGGGACAGTTATAAAAGGCTCGGGGAAAATTATAAAAGGCTCGGAGACAGTTATAAAAGGCTCGGGGAAATAAAAAGCTCGGGGACAGTTATAAAAGGCTCGAAAATGTTTTAAAAGGCTCGGGGACACTAAAAGGCTCGGGGACAGTTATAAAAGGCTCGAAAATGTTTTAAAAGGCTCGGAGATAGTTATAAAAGGCTCGGAAATTTTTTAAAAGGCTCGGGAACAGTTATAAAAGGCTCGGGGACACTAAAAGGCTCGGACAGTTATAAAAGGCTCGGAGATAGTTATAAAAGGCTCGGAAATTTTTTAAAAGGCTCGGGAACAGTTATAAAAGGCTCGGGGACACTAAAAGGCTCGGACAGTTATAAAAGGCTCGGGGATAGTTATAAAAGGCTCGGAAATTTTTTAAAAGGCTCGGGAACAGTTTTAAAAGGCTCGGGGACGGTTATAAAAGGCTCGAAAATGTTTTAAAAGGCTCGAAAATGTTTTAAAAGGCTCGGGGATAGTTATAAAAGGCTCGGAAATTTTTTAAAAGGCTCGGGAACAGTTATAAAAGGCTCGGAAACCCAGAACATCATCGTCTACATAACTTTTTTTCAGAAACCTAAACCCTAACCTAACCTACCCGAGCCTTTTCAAACAAACATAATCAACAAACAAAAATCAAATAAAACCTAATCTATATCATCGAAATCGCAGGCAACAATCATGAATCAAAGATCAAAAGGCATCGACGAAGATAACTAACCGTAGAAACACTTCGCCGCGGAACTCTGTTAGATGCCATCACTGTAGCTTCGTCGCCGGTCAACTTTCCGTCGGATTTTGGTCGCCTTTAGGTCAGAGCGCCGCCTGGTTTTCTCTCTCTTGGGTTTTTCTGTCAACGTTTGAAAACAAAGCAAAGCGACAAAAAAGGGTATTTTTGTCTGGTAACCGAAATTGGTGCCTTTTAAACTTAAGTTACTAAACCACTGACACTCTTACAAAAGGCGCCCCATATAGTGCTATTTAATTTTTGACCCCCTAAACCACCATATATTTATTCAGAAAAATCAAAACCTACAAATAAAAAAATAAAAACAACAAAACGATTCACACTCATTGTTACTCCATAACATCAATAGGCACTTCTTTGTATACATAATATATAATGGTAGTTGTCAACATTTTACACCAAAAAAAAATCTGAAACACTAATCACCATAGATGAAGTTTATGTTATTCACAAAAATCAATACCTGCAAAAAAAAAAATGCGATTCATACTCATTGTTACTCAATACTAGAATCTCACAAACCCAAACCCAAGTATACTGACCTTGTAAGTAGTTGGGCCATTCGCCGATTTGTCAATTCACTACTGTTGTCGCCGTCGTCAACTTTGTGGGTCGAAAAGCTTGTGGAAGGTTAGACAAAAAAAAAATGGTGATTTGGGAAAACGTTTGGGTTGCCTTGTTTAGTTTGCGTGTATTGTACACTTGGCCTTTGGGTTTCGGTTTTAGGTTTTTGGTGTTTTGAGTGTTGCCCGGTTAATATCAGGTCAGGGTTAGAGTTAGAAATAACTAAGGTTATTAATTAAAACAAATTAAATTGTTTTAAATTTAATATATATATATGTTAAAAAAAAATTGTGTCATTATTATATTATTTATAAGTAAAGTACAATTTTACCTCTACATAGTTAAAGTTGACTAACGGAATTTAGTTAGAGGGACTAATTTGACACTTGAAAAAAATGTGAGGACCAATTTGGTCAGTTTGTAAAAGTTGTAAACAACTTGAAATTAAAAAAAAAAAAAAAAAAAAAAGTTCAGGACCTAATTGGTAATTGCCCAATAAATCTCTTCGTTTTGGGCTCACATTCCTAGATTATTAAGAATAGTTCAATTTGGTCCCAGTAATCAATTTTTTTTACGGTCAACTGTTCCCAAATAATTTTTTTGATGTTAATTTAATTTTATAAGCCATTAAGATATTATTTATTTATTTTTGATAGATAAATATGATTTATTTTTGAAATAATCATTTTAATGTTAAAATCTTGAAATTATTTGAATTTTTTTTTTTTTTTTGAAAAGTGAAGGTGTAATAACAAACCCTTTTAAGGGCAAAATTGACCTTCTAGGTATATTAACAAGGGTAAATTTGTACTTTTATAGATATAGTCAAAGTTGACTGTTAGTTTTTTGATCAAAAGACTAAAGTTGCTAATATGATAAAGACATTTAAATATGTGACATTTGATCAAAAAGTAGCGACTTTAGTGAAATTACCCCATATAATTATAATTTTACCGTAAAAAAAAATGACTATTCATTGACCATCTCATAGACGGACGATGGAAATCAAATAAAATAATATAACTTTAAAAATATTGAAAATTGGATCTCCAACCTCTTGCATTCGAGGTGAGGAAGCTCAACCTCTTCCACTGGCTAGGGAGGTTCACCTCCTCTGTTTGTAGTGGGGTAGGCTCTAGCCTTCACCTTTTCTTATCTCTATGTAGATACAAAGATGGATGAATCTTCACCGTTAGTCTCTAAGATTGACGGTGGAGATCCATCTCTTTCTCTCTTGTAATTTTTGGTTTTTTTTTTTTTTTCAATTTCTATTAATTTGTATTTGATCTCAACCATTGATCGCTTGTTGAGATGGACGGTGGAGATCCATCAGTGTTTTTGAATCATGAAAATTAAGCACCCATGATTTTTTTTTATACAATATATAAATATATATATATATATATATATATTCATTATTCAAGGATAGCCTTATGTTTTTCCTAAATGCACAAAATAAAAGAACTTATCCTAATAAAAAAAATATATGAGTGAAATTGGGTGTAAATAACACCTATTTTTCACCTGATTTTGAGGACTCAACATTAAGGGGTCTTTTGCTTTTTTTTTTTTTTTTTGGACTGAATTGGGTCTAAAACCTTAATCTCATATATATATATATATATATATTTAAATCCCGAATGATATGTTTTTTTTTTTCACCTCCGAATATAGTGTTAGCTTGGTTTTTTTTAAGAAAAAATTGTTTGAAAACAATTAAGTTGACATTCGTACCATATTTGATATGTTTTTTTTTTCATAAAAGATTGTTTGAAAACAATTAAGTTGACATTTGTACCATATTTAGTTATTTCCTATTAATTGTTATATATTTTCATTTGATAGTCTTGGAAATATGTTATATTTGTAGGATATTCTTAGAATGACATTTCAGTTGTTTTTTTTTTTTTTTTTTTTTTTTTTTTTTTTTTTTTTTTTGGTATTTTAAAGTTGTTTGACCACTAAAAATTATAAACAAAACCAATTTAATATATTCAATTCAGACTCACTAACTGCTAAATGCAAAAAAACAAACTACCATAAGTTAATAAGTTGAGTTTTAATAGCATTGAAGTATTGCAACTGATAAAAATGCCTTTTAGGATGCATCTACTAACATAGAATTGAGGGAATCAGAATCAAGTTCCACTAGAAAAGGAATGGAGAGGAATCGGAAATAAGTTACTAAATTATATTCCAGTGTTTACTAACAATTTAGGAATCAGAAATGAAATGAAATTTATTCATTTTCTAGTGTTTACTCAACTAAGGAATTGGACTGATATAAAGCTAATTACAAAAATACCCTAGTGTATACAACATGTTGAAAAAAAAATTTATTATGAAAAAATATTTTATTATAGTAAAATTTGAACATTAGATACACAATTATTGCGATAACTTCAATAAAAAAATAATAATAATTGAAGTCACATAGAGTGTATATATATATATATATATATAAATGGGTAGGTTATATAAACTCAAATCTCTGACTTCAATATTTCAACCACCAATTTGCTCATATTCTATTGGGAAAAGATCGTTTTTCCCCCTGACCTTTACCCTATTATTAAAGTGAGGACAGAGTTTCCCGAAATTGGCCGGTCTCCCCCCTGAAATGAATCTAATGTTCAAAGACCCCCTTCTATTAACTATTCCATCCAAATAAACGTTGACCATGGTCAAATGACCGTTCTATCCTCCAATTTTCTATTTAAATGACCATTCAACCCTCTAATATATTCATTAAATAAAAATTATAAAAAATTATAAAATAAAAAAAGATAGATCTCCACTTTCCATCTCAAAAATGAAAGGTGGAGATATTTCTTTTTTTATTATTTTTATTTAAATTTAAATATTTATTAAATAAAAAATATATTAACAAATTAGAAAAAAAAAAAATTGAAAAATAAAGATGGATCTCCACCGTCCATCTTTAAAGATGGACGGTGGAAATCTTTTTTTTTTTTTTTTCATTTAATTTTAAAAACAGATCAATTCTTTTCCAAAATCAATTCCTATCAACCATCACCATCACAAACCTTCATCGGTTTATCACCATCACCAACCACACACACACTCAAACACCATGACCACC
This sequence comes from Acer campestre, assembly GCA_954870605.1. Taxonomy (NCBI): domain Eukaryota; kingdom Viridiplantae; phylum Streptophyta; class Magnoliopsida; order Sapindales; family Sapindaceae; genus Acer; species Acer campestre. The sequence continues at coordinate 17,923,205 of OX940810.1, forward strand.
ACCACCACCACCACCACCATTAACCATACCTGGAATTCCATAACCCTAATCAAATTCTCTCTCTCTCTCTCTCTCTCTCTCTCTCAGCCACTTACATTTTTCTTTCTAAAACCTCTCACGAATCCAAACACTTTGATACCGATTTGAAGTTTGAATCTCTCGAATCCCTTTACGATCGAATCATGCCGTCGATCTCCTATTCTCTTTCTCTCTAGGCAACGATGGCCGTGGTTTCGTGTGATTGATGGTGGGTTTGGATTGATCAATGTTGCCGATTGAGAGATTCGATACTGTTTTCTGGTTTGGTGAGTGTGTGCGTGTGGGTTAATTGGGTTGAGTTGGGTATTTGGTTTGCTTCAATCTCTTCAGTGGTTGATTGAGAGATTTGATTTGGTTTGCTGGTTTGGTGTGCGTGCGTGTGTGTGCATGTGGGTTGATGGGGTTAAGTTGGGTTTGCTTTGGGGTTCTGGTTTTTAGCGTCTAGGGATCGATGGTGGATGGTTTTGGGTCGATGGTGGTCGATCGATAAGGGTGATGTGTTTCTGGGTTCTGGGTTGCGTTTGGCTATGGTTTCAGTGTGTTTGGTAGTGGTGGTGTGGTAGTGGTGATGGTGGTGGTGTGTTTCCAGATCTTCAATTATTATTTTTTTCCAGGCTCTGTGATGAGTTCTGATATAGGTTTAGGTTGAAGATGATCACGATGATCATGGTGATGATTTTGTTTTGTTTTTATTTTTAATATTTAATGATTTTGTTTTTTATTGAAGAGGGTGATGTGGCCTCATGTCCTTTACTTATTTATTTTATTTTTAATATATTATTAATTTTAAATATCAAATGACTTTAATAACCTTCGGTCCAAATTAGATTTCATATTCCCATGGTGAGTTTACGAATTTGCCCCCCAAGATTAACGGTCAACCCTCACTTTGGATGATTTTTCTGTCAGAAGGGGGTGTTTGTTAAATAAATCAGTTTTTTTTTTTTTTTTTTGGGGGGGGGGGGGGTGTTGGGGGGGTGGTCACCTTTCTAAAGTCGAGAAACCCTGTCCTCACCTTTCTAATATAGTGAATAGTAGGGGGGGAAAATGATAATATCCCTATTCTATTTAATCCAATGATTGAGATGGCGAAGTCAAAATTTTGAGTTGATATATATAGCCCGACCCATTTATTGCCCAAATTTTGTGTCCAAATGATGTGACATCATTATAATCAATTAATTTAAATCATGCAAATCTAATCCAATTTAAATGAATGGATTGCTGATGCTGCAGTGATTTGTAAATGGTATTGTAAACCATTATGATTTACGTTTTAAAAAAAATTACCACATTAATTTTTTTATTAATGCTTCATAGTTCATTTTTAGTTTATATATATATATATAGTTTTTTTTTTCACAAAAATTTAAGTGCCTCCAATGGCGTAACTCAGTTGGTAGATAGATACATTTGGGGCTTGGGCAAATAACTCTCAAGTCACTAAGTCACCTTGGGAACTTGATTCCTAAGGTGAGTGGGGGGAATCAAGTTCCCTTTTAAAAAAATTAAGTGAGGATATTTTAGTAAAAAGACATAAATTCCCTTTTTCAATCAAGAAAAAGAATTTGATTTATAGGGTGAGCGGCGGGAATCAAGTTCCCTTCAATTCAAGAACTTAATTCTTGATATGTGTGTGGTTTACAGAACTTAATTCCACTTAAATTTAGTAAACACATGAATTCAAAAATTAGAAACTTAATTCCCTTTCCTAAGAAAGATTCCTATTAGTAAACAGACTGTTAACTTTAATTTTCTTTTTCCCCCTTTTTCTGTTTTTTTTTTCCTCTTTTGGGAGACTCCTTCTCACTTAAACTCAAGAAAAAAAGAACACTTTCTCAATGCCATTTTTCTTAGAAAAAAAAAAAAACTTCTTTGAATTCAAATATGTGATTTAGTTTGCTATTTGTAGTGAACCTATATGATATCTCTTTAAAATTGTATTTTGATTAATTTAGTTTGGATTTGTTTAATTTTTCGTATATTAAAAACTTAGAAATTTGTTAAAATGAAATTAAAATATCAAATAGGTAGTTCTTAGTTTGGTTAAAAACAGTCCAATATGGTTCAGTGATAAAAGTGCTTATCCATCACCATCATTACAAGTAATATATATATACGGTCTCGTTCACATCAGTGCGCACTGATGTAACTACATCAACATCAATGCATGTAAACCATTGATTATGAAGAAACTTTGATAAGTACACCTTGAGTCAAAGTATGTAAATCTAATAGTTCACATCCAACACACTGATGAAGTTATATCGGTGCGCACTGATTTGAATATTTATTTATATATATATATAGAGAGAGAGAGAGAGAGGCAGGATCCATGACCCCATTTTTTGACACACTTTTGTATTCATTGGATCCTAGTTATTTGGATGGACAAGATCAGCACACTAATTATCTTTTCTGTCTCTTCCATTAATTTATTTTTTTTATATCATTTCCTATTTCCTCTCTCCTCTCTCCTCAACTTTAATAATTCTCTTTCCTTATTTATTTTTAATCTTTCCTCCTTATTTATTTATTTTTTATCTCTTTTACTTATTCACTCTACCAATGTGAACTTCATTATTCACTCCTTTAAATACTCTTAAAAAAATTCTTTATTTCCTCCCCCTTCTTATTTCCTTAGATTAGCATGAAATTAATTTTACATCCCTATCATAATGACAAAAAAAATGGGAATTGAAAAGACTTTATTTTGTTAATAGTAGTTTGCAGTGTGCTAAACTTTTGAAAAGATTTTAATTGAAAAAAATAGTAGTTTGCAGTATGCTAAAATTTTGTTAATTAGTTCTTTTATTTTTATCTGTTTCTAGTTTTTATTTACCAATTTTATTTGTTTGTAGTTTTTCATAGAATTACTTATTTGTACTTGTTTGAATTGATTTGTATCCTAAATCATAGAGCTATTAAGTTGTCCCTTCACAAATTCATGCCAAAACTGTTGCATCTAATTGTTTGTAAAAACGAAAAAGAAAATAAAATGTATAATGTTATTGTTCAATTTTTGCAAATACATTAACATGACTGATATAAGTTAATATAATGCTATTGTTCAACTTTGTAAAATTGTATGGTTGGAGGGAGCTAATGAAATAAGAAATGAGAAAACAGGAATATATATATATATAGTCCCGATCTGGTCATGATGTCCTGATATAACTTTATCAGGATATTGAATGTGAGCCACTCATTATGGAGAAGTTTTGACAAGTGCATACACACTTAAGTCAAAACATGTAAAACTTTTGGCTCACATTCAATATCCTCATGAAATTATATTATGATATGATGCACTGACTTGAAAATTTCTATATATATATATATGAAAAGTTAAATGACAACGAATAATATAAGTTCCTCATATTTTGATTGGCTTATTTTGTTGATAAACCACATTTTGGGATGTCTATATAATGGGTAGCTTAGGTTCTTGTTGACAAACTTTCAAGCATCTCGGTGACTTCAAGAGCAAGAGTGAAAGGTAAATTACTTGACTTAACTCTTGAAGAGATTAATTGCACACACACACACACACACACACACACACACACTTCTTTATGCATGTTTTATTCATCTTGCATTTATGCTTCAATTCTTGTATGTGTGCATTCTTCACACTTCAAACTTGCACCTCTTTGTTGGATTTTGTTGTGTGATAGTGTCTAGTAATTTATTTCCGTTTGTGTAGTCGGGAATGTCCGTGCTTGCACGATAGTGTACATGTCTTAGCACGATGGTTGACCATTTGAGAAGGTTCTATTCTTCTCTTGGATAAGTGTTATATTTGGTTTAGTTATTTGGAGTAAAGTGTCTAGTTTCAAAAGATTGGATTTAATGATTTAAATGATTTTCAAAACTGACATTTATATGGTCTTGTGACCATAACGTTTTATAAAAAGCTTCAAAATGAGTTTTAAAATTTTTTGAACAAACTAGACACCCATACCTTTCCAACGGTATATTATTTGTAATATTTCATGACCGTTTGGATTGATTTTGAAATCTCCAAAGTGACCACCAAAACAGGGCAACTCTGTTGTTGTCCGCTTCTGACCTTTGGTCACTCAATTGACCATAACTTTTTATACATATATCAAAATTTCATTCTATAAAAATGAGTAGAAAGTAGACATCCATACCTTTCCAACGATATATCATATGAAAGGTTTCAATGTCGTTTGGTCATGTTTTGAGCCACTTGAAATTCAAGCTTCTGGGCTGTCACACCTAGCCGCAGAAAAGGTTGAATAAGGGCATTCTGGTCTTTTCACGAGCAGTTCATTTTTCCCCACTATAAATAAATCCTTATCTCTCCTTCTTCAACATAACTCTCCCAACTGAAACCCTAGAGGGAGAAAGAGATATTCTTGAGAGAGAAAGAGAGATTATTGAGAGAGAAAGCACCAAGCTTGCATCTTTAACTCTCCAAAACCAAAACCCATCATCTTCATGCATCTCTAAGCATCTCAAAAGCATGGGTCTTCTTTGTTTCATGACTAGATAATTTAGAACTTCATTGAATATCATTTATTGTTCTTCTTACACTGGATTAGATATTTATTGTTTGATCAAATACCTTGACTCATTTATTGCATATATTTATGAGTCTTGATAACATGAGTGGGTTTGTATTGTGATAGCTTAATTAATTAGGTTGTTTTGCCTAAATAGCTAAGCCTTGAATATTCTTGTGGAATTGATTGTTGATTAGGTTGATAGACAAATGTTTATTTATCTAGTTAAACTCTACTGAATGTTCACATGCATTTAATTGACAGTTAGGTTGTTAGAAATCTCTACATTTAATTGAGACCTCATGTATGTGCATGTAGGCATGTTTGATAATTAGGTTGTTAGATTTGCCTCTTAACATCTATTTAAGCATTTAGTGTAGCCTAGCATTATTTGCATTTAGAAAATTATCATATATTCACATAGATTGTTGATCTCTTCATGAGAATTAAGTCTTGTGACTAAGTTACTTAGTGCACAAGCAAGATTGGTCAAGTGCTACTATAAAAGGTCTACGGGTAGAGTAGGAGGTGCTCACGCCAAGAGTAGTGATCGGGGGATATCACTAGGGATTGAACCAAGAGTTGTGAGTGGTAGTGTCCATAGCCTGAGGTTGTGTAGGGTGAGAGTCCGTGTATCGCTTGAGGGTGTAACCTTTTATTCATATAATGGATTTCGGTGACCATGTGTGGCACATATATCAGCCCGTGGTTTTTCTTTGTTGAAGGTTTCCACGTAAAAATCATGTGTTCTTTATTTATACTTGATTTTATTGTTTGTTGAATTGAGTTTATAATTGAATATTGACTAATCTGAAAAATTGGTAATAATCGGATTAACAATCAATTCACCCCTCTCTAGGTTGTATTAGACGCACGCGTATAATATTTGTTTCAAAAAATAAAACTTGAAAATAAATGACAAAAGAAAAAAAAAATAAAAGAGAGAAAGAGGAAATATGACATGAAAAGAAAAGAAGAAGAAACAAAGGATTTGAATAAAATAATAAAATTCAGGAGAGAGAAAAGAAAAAATATGGGAGAGAAATTAAAAATATTGAATGAGGAAAGAGAAAAGGGGATAACAAACATTCAATATTGTCCATCCAAATAATAAATATCCAATAGACACAAAAGTGTGTCAAAAAAAATGTGAATATATATATATATAAATTTTAAAAAGTATCGATTGAGGAGACTTATTCGAAGTAGGCTTTGACCTTCCACCGTAAAGTTTTTATTTATTTATTTATTTATTTATTTTTTATCCACAAATCCACAATCTCTTCTTAAGCAAAGAATGAAACTTCTTAAAGCCACAATCTCTCCGACGCCTCCTCCTTGCCGCGATATGTCAAACCTTCTCCTTACCACGATATATGTAAGGCCCAGTTTTTTTTTTTTTTTTTTTTTTTTTTTTTTGTCTTTGGCCCAATGTTGCCCATGGATATTGGAGGCCCAATATGGCCCAAACTTAAAAAAAAAAAAAAAAAAAAATCGGAACATTTGAGGCAGTTCCACTGTCTTTGTTTGAAGACCACGAAGCTGTTTTCTTTGGCAGCAAAAGCAGCCGTGTGATAAGAACAAAATAAAAGGTGAAAAGGAAAGTCAGAGTTAGAAAGAAATAGAATCGAAAAGAAGAGGAAGGGAAAGAGAAGCAAGACAGGGGGAAAGAAGTCAGTGAAGTTTTGTATGTGATAATTTCTGATTTTCAGTTGATTTCTTCTTGAATTACATAGATTCTAATTGGGTTTTGTGCAATTGATAGGAGGAGAAGAGGAAGCAGAGGAACCTAGCGTACTTGGTCCAAATTAAGCTTGAAAATCTAACTTGTGAGTGAAAAAGTTTATAGCTTTATCCCTAACTCAAATGTTTTCTCGTTTTGTGTTTGAATTGGTAGTTGGAAATCATTTAGTTGTTTAGTTGGTTTTGATTTGCTTACTGTGATGACAGAGCGAGTTGTTTAATTGATTTTGATTGCTTATTACGATGATACAGTGAACTAAAGGAAGTGATGATAGTATGTCTATAGTGCTTAAAAATTGTTTACCTAGAAATCATTTTAAGTGTTTGATTTCTTTGATGATTTATTGTGATACAGAGAATTGAAGGCATGATTATGAGCTTATGATTAGTAAATTAGAAATAAATAGACATATTATTTTTATCATATGTTGAGAAGAGATTATGATTGATTTTATAAAAGCACCATGTCAGTAACCTTCCCCATTTATTGTTATTGTTGGCTTTTGGGGCCATTCTAGACATGTGTATGTCAAATGAGTCGCTCTGCACGTGTATGACAAAAGTTCAGTCAGAGTCGGAGTCGCTTTGCACATGTATGACATATGTTATTCCTAGCTCTGCGTATGTTTGAAGTAATTCGACGTATGTATGAAAGATTTTCCCTGGATACTAATTTGGTGCAGATTGAGATTTTACAATTATAATGTATTTGATTAGAAAAAGATGTATACAAGTTTATCAAATGCAATTGTGGATATATCATCTTTTACTACTCAATTTTGTTATGTTTATGAAATCATTTAGCATGATACAATGATATTTAGTATGTATTATTAGATGAGTTATTGAGAAAAGTTGTTTAGAAGAAAACTCATATGCTTTTAAAAGTTTTCATTCACTCACTAGGCGTTAGCGCTCACCCTTTTACTTTTAAAACATTTTTTCTAGGCAGTTGCTCGGTTTGTGCGGATCCTTCAGTTTTGAGTTGGGCCACTCGATGACATCATGAAGTAGAAGAATCATGCATTTTTTATTGTCTCATATGATGTATATATTTTTGAGATGCATGGTTGGTTTTGCATGGTCGGACTGGTCAGTTACTCCTAGCCAGCTTTTGTAATGTATGGAAATATGCAATAAAACACCAGCAGTTATGCAGTTTTATATTATAAAAAATTTCTTTGTATAAAAAAAACAATGTTTTCTATGATATTTTAGTAGCAAATCTTCTATTTAGTTAGAGATATGAGCAACTCACAGGACCTCCCTCGTACTCAAGAGAGGAGTCGGGGCATGGTCCTGTCAATATATCTTTGACATGAGGAGATAGGCGAGTCTCGGTCTCCTCACTAATGGCATGAGATGTAAATATCAATTTTTTAACAAGTTGTTTTCACTTATAAAAGGCTAAACCCAACAATTGTTTATACAATTCCTTCAAAAACTATATATGAGAAATCATAGTGGGTTTTTTTTTTTTTTTTTTTTTTGGAACTATTATAATATTTCTGGTTTGGAGAATGAGGAATGACTCAAATTTGCAATCTATTGAGTGTATGTGTGAAGGCAGGGATAGGCACGGGGGCCATTGGGGCGAGGGAGGGTCCCCCCACCCCATTCCTAAAACCTCCCCCACCCTCGCCCCCAAACCCCATTTGGAGGATTTGGGGATAGGGGTGTTTGGGGGGAGGTTCCCCTACCCCCACCATTGTACCCAATTTTTTCTATTTTCAATCATAATATTTTCTAATCCAAAATCCGGAATTTAGAATTCAAGATTAGAAATTTGATTATTCCAATCGTTTGATTCACTCTGTTTTGATATCCAATCCAATAAATAATCTAAAATATATAATTTATTTAATTTAATCCAAAATTAATACGAATTACTATAGTAATAAAGTATTGCACATAAAAGTCTAAACAAATTTAAAGTTAAAGTAATTTTAAAAAAAATTAAAGCAAAAATATATAATTATATATTTTGGGAAATGGGGCCCCACCCCCATTCAAAAAAAAAAAATTTTTTTTTTTGAAGAAATATGAAAATGAGTGTGGAAAATGGGTTTTGGAGGTAAAATTTATCCCCACACCCACACACCCCATGGGGGAAATGCCCATCCGTAGTTAAGGGCTTGTTAATCTCACCTCGTCGTAAAGTCGGTTAGTGTTACTAACCCTTAACCCATAAATACTCGATAAAATTTTATAGAATTTTGTGATGGGCTGAAGACCTGAAGTGGACTAAAGCTGGATCGTAGACCAACCCAAGACTGAAGCCACCTCATCACATTATCTACATGCTATCAAAAATACAAGTAAGTTTCCCTTTTCTTAGTTCTTTTCTTTTCGGGCTTTGCCCTCCTCTGTACCAAAAAAAAAAATACAAGAAAGCAGAGATGACGTGTCACAACGTTGAACTCAATAGCCAATCAACACAAACCAAACAAAACTTTAAAAAAAAAGAAGGAAAATAACGTGTGGATGGAAACCGAAAAGGGTTGTGATAGATGTTGGAGTTTGTGGGGACAGTGAATTGCAGCCCACATGATCACAGCTATGAACCCCAATTCTCCACATATGACATATCTCTCAAAACTCACAGAGAAGAAGACAATGGTTGGCTCTGAAGAATGAAGAAGAAGAGGAAGGTTGAGGAGGGGTTATGTATCTTCCATGGCCTGTAATTCTGCTTACTACTACTCTGCCTTCTCACCACTGACCCACAACACCAACTTCAAGTCTTCAACAAGATACAGGCCTGTTCATCTTTCTCCAATTACCAGCGGTGCTTCCTCTTATAACACTCTCGTCTCTGAGGTTGTCTTCCCTCTCCCCTCCTTTCTATTTATAAAATGGCATTTTAGTATGGATTAATAGATTTTGTACATGGATTCTGGGTTTTGTTGATAATTTATTTTGCTTGATTTGTTTTATGCAAATGTTACTTAGAGATAACCCACATGTAATGTGAGATAGAGAAAATCCCACATTGAGAAAATATAAGAAATAGAAGTTTTATGACTATAATTACAATCTAATAGACTGATCTTTTGGCTTGTAATGCTAATTGCAAGGCTTTCACTAATACATGAACCTCTTAGAAAAGTATAATATTCCAACAAATATAAAAAATTAACAACTTGCATTTGGATTTCTCCTAGCAATTTTTTTATTTTGGTCTATCATTCTATGGTTCAAAAGAAAAATGGACAGCGAGAATCTTGTTTTTTGGTCTGTTTTGATTTACACCAGACCATGCTAGTTGAATCTTGAATGGGTGACAAATTTGTGAAACTGATACTAATTGGTACAATGGTATAGTTATTTTCAATGAATGGAAGTAGAGCCTTATGGTGGCATACCAAATTCACCGTCTTTGTTAGTATGATATATGCTTACATTGGTATTGTGAAGTTTCAGCTATCATTTGGTGGTATTTTAGGAGAGATGGGATTACAAATGTACATATCGATTGTTGCAACCCCATTTGAACTGGTACCCATTACCCCAACCACTACGGAAAAATAATCAAAATGTTAATTACAATTTTAAGCTTGCCTGTCCGATTCCAAATTTTTACTCTTAGGATTTTTATTAAACTCACATATTTTGTATACATCCTTATTTCTAGAATCTTCATCTACACCACATCATATTATCTTTTACATGGATTTTCTAACTATTTAGTTCTTCTCCTCTTTAAGGTCAATATTAGCATAATCCTTCATAGCCGTTGTCGCCGTTACAATGTTTGAAATTTGATGATGCTCTTCTATGGTATGTCTTTTTTGGTGTTGAAACATCCATATTGAGAAACAAACTATCCCAATTCAGCAGTAATATTACCCTGCAATAAAACTTAGTTGTGACTTAAAAAACATATCATAAAGTCCATTGCTGAATATTGTTTGGATTATCTTGCATATAGGTGGAGGATTTATGTTCTTTATCCCAGTAAACTGGGTAAGACTCATTTCATTATCCTTCTTATTTGTCACATATAAGTCACATGATTAAAATAGCTCTGGAAGTTGGTTACCTTGTAATATGGTGGCCTAACAATTATGCTGCCTTTCTTCAGTTGGTTTCCTTATAATTTTGTTGTTCAGAAGTCATTTGAAAAATTAATTTGGTTTCTTACAATTTATTTTCTATCCCCATTAGATGGAAGAATCTAAATTTCTGTTTTTCCATCTTGCTTTCTTCAAGCAAGTAAATGGACTATCATGGTTTAGTCCATACTTTGACACATTGTTTTAGCGTCAAAATAAACATTTAGCAAGCTATCCGATTCAGAGACATATTTCACTTTTTTAGTTTTGTCTTTTGTAACGGAAGATTTTAGTAAGTTGAAATGAAACTTATTGTTCAATAGCTGTTTTCATTCTTTTGAGGTGACATTGTAGCGATTGCTTGTTTCAAGTCATTCTGAATCCTGCTAAAAATAAAAGGAAAAAGCTTGGGTGCTGACCGGTTAGCACCCAGCCATACCGACCACCCAATGGGGTGTTTCCATGTGGCCAAAACTCTTTCACTTTTTACCATTTTCTTCTTGCTTTGGGTTACGTGGCAACTAACCATTGGTTGGTCAGTATGGCTAGGTGCTGACCGGTCAGCACCCAAGCAGTGTTAAAAATAAAATAAAAGTCAATTTTTATCCACATTGTATGTTCATTATGCTAGAATCATCATTGTTCACTTAGTTCCAAATTGTGTGGCATACTAATGTATTTTATTTGCCAGGCTGTAAGGCTTTTGGGTCCTCCTGCAAATTTTGAAGCGTCAAAACTGAAAGTTGTTTTCATGGGAGAATGGATGGAAAGTTATTCTAGAATCCTCCCAAGGACCTACATCCTATCTCACTGTGACCTTACAGCTAACTTAACCCTCACTATCTCCAATGTCATCAGCCTTGATCAGGTATGCATTCTTCTTGTAAAATGAATTGGCATTTAAACTTTGATTACACGGTCTTAACTTTAGCTACACAATCAGTTTTCTTGAAGATTGATTACATTTTCAAATTGGTAAGGAGTTGGGACTGTCTATCTTTTGCATTCAAATTGCCCTATAACAACTGGGTTTAGTTGGTGAACATCTGTTATGATGTTAGAATCTTCAATTGATGTATGCATTTTTTTAAACGGCCATGACAGTTAAGAGGATGGTATGTCAAAGATGATGTGGTTGCTGAATGGAAGAAAGTGAAGGATGATATGCATCTGCATGTCCACTGCTATGCCAGTGGCCCCAATATCTTGCGAGACCTTGCTGCCGAGTTTAGATACCACATATTCTCAAAGGAAATGCCTTTGGTAAGTTGTTCCTTTTCAATCCTGACCTGTAACAGTATCTATTTTTACATTAGAAAAGACTCCAGGATAATTAGGACACCAATTAGAACATGACATTGTGCACCGTGGTAAAAGATCATACAAAGCCCTGCTGATGTTATGCGACCATGTAACCAAGAAATCTGCTCCATTATATCTTACATTTTGATTCTTCAAAGTATTCTCAATTAGAAGGATATCATTACAAATGTCTAGAAGGGGTTCACATGTTGTGCCTTAGTTCTTCTTTCCTGCATAAGTTTAGTGTGAGAGAAATGAATCTTCTTTCTCATCATGTCTTTGTAGGCTCATGATGATATTAATGACTTAATGAATACTGCACGATGAGGATTTTGTTTAATTGCAACCTAGGTACTTAAAGCTGTGTTACATGGAGATTCAATACTTTTCAGAGAACATCCTGAGCTTATGGATGCTGTAGTCTGGGTATACTTTCACTCTAGCTCAAAAAACTATAATCGTGTCGAATGCTGGGGACCACTCAAGGATGCTGCACAGGTACACTTAGCGGCTAAATCTTACATTGCATTCCTTATATTCCAAATCATTTCCCTGCTTTTTTGAAGATAAATATTACCATATGTCTATCCTGTTTTATTAACCTGGATTGGCAGTTATGATTAATTTAAGTTCATCAGTGTGCTTTGTACATTTCGGAAATTTCATGAAATTTAATTGTGTCAAAGAAACAAATAGTTTGATTGACTGACTTTCTTATCAGGGGAGACGGGAAGATCATATTCAAGGTTTGTTGACGGTAAATAAGGAAGGTTCCCTTTCTCCCAAAAAGTGGAAAAGAACAAAATCCGTCTTTCAAGCTCTGTTTGCCTTTCTTCTGTAAATCACATGGAACATACAATACAATTTAAGAGGCTGATTGCACACATCAGGCCAGAGAGGCAGAGGCAAATGAGGACTCAGCTTTCATAACAGCTCATTTTGAAGCTCAATTTGCTTCAAAACAAAGATTGTTTTGATTCTTTTGCAACCAACCCATTTGTGATTTGGAAAACATTGATAAAAACCATTGTTGTGCAAGTGAGACCATTTGTTCATTTGTGAATCTGTGGCAAATGCCTTTGTTGCTTTGTAAAATCACATTTAAAGCTGAAGTCTTTATTCGAATTTGTCTTTTAACTCCATCTCTCGCTGTCTCTTTTTTCTCAATTTTAGTACTTATCAACAAAATAATATACCACCCGTGATGCAATGACTCGAACCAGGTAAATTACCAGCATGATTGTACACAATGATAACATTTAAAATTCTAACATACAGAATTATATGATATTGTATTAAAGTACAGTAATATATGATGGTCATTTTCACTGCAGTATTAGAGCATCTCCGATGGTAATGTCACTTGCATTTGAATTTTTTTTTGTGATATGTCAATATTGTCAAGCCAATTACTTCATATGTGGCATACTGACATGTAACTAGCTGACCTTCTGAAATCATAAAGTCATGTTCACACGATATGATCTGGATGTGGTAATGTAATTTATTTATGTAGAATTTCTCATGTACTAAGGCAATCACTTGGCTTGTATTATGAAAATATTTATAATCAAATACCTTACCAGACTTTACGCCAAAGAACAAGTTGTTTGAATTATTAATTACTTCATTTTGAGTATTATGTTTTATTTTTAATTTTTTTTTTTTTTTTTTACCACCTATGAACCTGAAATATTTACAGACTTCACCACATATTTTAGCCTCTGTCAAATATTTTCATTATAATAAGTTTTCAAAATAAAAATTTGACTGCATCCAGCTTGCAGTATATAATATATCTCTTTTGCCGGCCGCAGCCTCGTGAACATAAATTAATAATATTAATCAAGAGCTGGATTCTTAAAAAATCTAGAAATATAAATTTATTAAAGTTACGTTACCGCGTGCATGTACTTTTAAATTGTCACTACAAAAGTCAAAACGTTTGAAAATAGAGTGGTGCTATCGGTACACCCGCCACTAAACTATTTATATCTGTGGTAGCCAAAAATGGTTCATAGGCCCAAACACAAACAGAAGCCCAAAAAACTTCATTTGCTCTAGGTCGACCCAAGTTCTATGCCAACAAGGCTTGAACGTATAAAAGACTTGGTCAGAAAGTTTCAGTTACAAAAGTTAGTAACCACCGAGTCAAATGAGAGGAAATGTCTCCTGAAATCACTCCCACCATTTACAACTGCTAAAATGAACGTTGGAGAAAGGGGTCTAGAGCTATAAATAATAGAGGTCACTCACAATAAAGAGGGGAGAAAAAATCTCTACAAAGGGAAAAGCTAATTAGCATCTCCAAACTATGTTCATGCTTATTCCGGCCACCGGAATTCTACTTGATTCACAATCATGATTCAAGTATGATAAACGCTCAGCCCAAGCGAACCTAAGGCTATATGAACGACACCACCCATGGCTCAACAAGCCTGGTCTACGGTTTGTTTTAGAATTTACATTATTTTTCATTCGAATTATCAATTTGTTTATAAACGGTCTAACTTGGGTGTCGAGTCGACTCCTACAAGACACCCCTTTTAGCTTTGTTCTACAGGGAATCCAAAGCATTCGACAAAGCACCATTTATAGATTGCCGGTCCCCCAAATACTATGATTTTGACCGAATTTTGACCGTAGGATTTCTGGTTCTACAGTTTGGCGCCCACCGTGGGGCCGTGGCAATTATGTAATGCAAAATCTACATTCAAGGTTCTTCATTTACTAATTACTTTACTTTACTTTATGATTCTTTACTATATTCTTGAAATGAGGTTAAGTTTGAAATGATTTGTTGTACTTATTTGTCAAAGATTCTTACTTTGGCTTTCCAATTTGAATTTATTCCTTTTCTTTTGAATTTATAATTGGTTGAAATGCTCTAACAACAATTCTTGATCATTGTGAAAAGTTTATGCCTCGTCAATTTGCTTAGAAAATGCATGAAATGGAATGGAATTTGAGAATTTGTATCTTAGATTTTTCATTGTTGGATTATTTGATGCTTGAGAAACTAAAACCCTATTTTTTTTTATTGTCTACACTTTCCCTCTGTTTCCATTGTTGAATTTGTTCCGCTTAAACCAAAGACAAGTCTTGTTGCAATTTGAAAATATATCTCAGGAATTTCTGTCTCTTCAAACGGTTTGAAGCTGTGTAGTAGCTCTGTTAACTTGTTTTAGACTTTTTATGCTACCACCGGCTATTTTGAGTTGATTATGAGTTGTCAAATCTGTTTTGAGCAATAAGCCTAAAGAATGTTAGTACAGGAGCATCTGAGCTCGGGGAAAGACTAATAATTAGTCCATTTGCTTGTATAAGCATAGTATTTATTTCAGCGTTACGTCTGATTTTCTTATCAAGTTATTTGTAGCTTAAAAGGGTTGTATGATTACCATGTGACTTGTTATAGGTTTGGATGGATAGGCTTATTTGTTTTGTGTGATGAAAGACTGAGAGTCTGGAGTCATTAAATGCTATTATAAATGGCCTTTTAAATCATCTTCAGTAACCTTTCTATTTGACTTAGAATTTTGTTATAAACAACTCTCGGTAACAGGTTCCATAAAATTTCATATATGAATTTTCTTGTTCGAACTTTCTGAGCTTGGAAATTAATTTTTTATTGTTCCAAGTATAATTTTTTCATTTTTCTTGAATTCCTCTTTGATCTTTTTTTTCTGTCAATTACTTGGAAAATGTAACATTTTTTTTTTCCTCCAAAATCTGACTTATTCTATGATGGATTTAAATCTTTGTCGTTGCATCGGATACACTGATACAGTAAAACCAAATATCTAATTGTCGTAATTTTACTTTTGACTAGTCACGAATGACCATATGATAAGAGTTTAGATTTGGTGCTTGGCAGTAGAACATATAGAAATGATTTTCTGTGAAGAATGGAATAAATACGATATAATGCATGGCCTTTTTTCTTGTGTCCTGCAACTTGTATGCCTGAAACCTTGAAGCCAGTCTATACATGCTCCAATCTTTAACTTTTCTGGTTGTAACTAAAGCGTTTGCAATCTATAGTTTCTCTTTGCCTTTGTGTATTCTGAATCTACAGGTACAACTATTGGTCTCTCATTGATTGAAAGCATAAAATGTTTTCCAAACCTATCAAAACAAAAATCAAAATAAAAGACCCAATTATTTCCGAAAGAAGACACTTCAAGCACACCGGGCATCGCAATTGTAATCCTACCCATGAGAAAGGACAAACCAAGAAATTCGTGTCATACTATCAACACTGGCTGAGGTACTTAACAATTTAAGATATTCATGTTTTCTGCATCCTACTTTACATTGTTTAAATTCACCATTTCATATTTACCTTGCCTGGGCATGCTCTAATGAACTCTAGTAATATAAACTCTACTATTACTCTGTTTCGCTACATTTTAAAATTTATGGCATGAATGCTTGGCTTGCTTGCTAACATGAAATTAAGAATAGGTTCAGTTTCTCTACTATTACTCTATTTCGTTACATTTTAAAATTTATAGCATGAATGCTTGCTGACATGAAAGAATAGGTTCAGTTTATCATAGCAAGCAACCTATGGCAAAAAATGCTCTACAACGAGCTCCATAAGCGCTCTACGGAGCCCCAAAAAAAAAAACGCTCTACAACGAGTTATAGCAAGCGCTCTACAGAGCTTCAAAAAGCACTCTATGATGAACCATAAAATAACGTTCTATAAAGCTTCAAAAAGTGCTCTATGGAGCTAAGAATAGAAGCGCTACGGCGAGCTACAAATAACGCTCTATATTGAGGTATGTCACCATACTGAATTATTTCGTTGCTTGGCTTTGTGTCGAGGCGCCTTGCTTTTAATTTTGAACTATTGGACTTCAGACTACACGTCCTTAGTTTCATAAAAAAAAAAAATCAAGTTTTTAGTGCTCCATGTCAAAATACATGTTTTTAGAAAAAAAAAGGAATACTGATCTATGTCGCCGAACGACATGAACTATATTAAAAAAAAAAAATAATAAATAAAAAAAAAAATAAAAAAAATTCAAATTCTTTATCACATGCATGATGATCTATGCTGTCGAACGAACGACACATGAATTATAGTAAAATAATTCAATTGTTTTATCATATGCATGCTACACCATACTGTCGAACGACAGGAATTGTAGAAAAATGATGCAATTATTTTATCATATGCATGCTGCTCTATACTGTTTAATGACACAAC
Organism: Acer campestre; assembly: GCA_954870605.1. NCBI lineage: Eukaryota > Viridiplantae > Streptophyta > Magnoliopsida > Sapindales > Sapindaceae > Acer > Acer campestre. Next base: position 17,940,094 of record OX940810.1, read on the forward strand.
ACAAGAATTGTAGTAAAATGATACAATTGTTTTATCATATGCATGCTGCATCGTAATGTCAAACGACAGGAATTATAATGAAATGACTCGATGCATGATGATATGTTGATCTATACGGTCGAGCGACAAGAGTAATTATGTTATAATGATTCAACTAAAATGCATGTTCATCTATATGGTCGAGCACAGAGAAGTTATGTTAAAATGATGGGACTGCTTTATCGGATGCATGGTCGAACTACAGTAATTATGTTAAAATGATTTAATCACAAAAGTAGAATGACATAGGAATGGGGTACACCACTTTGTGTCGATCTACAATAAGTCGTCAGTCCACGTGATAAAATATGAAGTTTAAAACACTCCGTCGAGCTACATGTCTACTGTCGAATTATCTCCGTCGAGCTACATGTCGACTGTTGAACCCTTTCCGTCGTGCTACATTGCTTGCTCCAAATCAAACCAAAGTTTTGGGCCCACTCAACAACTCCAAGTCGAATGACGAATTGTATCAAAAAGTGAATGCAAAAACTAAAGCTATGAATATGCCACTACTTTCCGAGTTAGCATACTACAGCCAAATTGGAATTATAAGGTATATCATGCACTCTACAATTATGTATATTCTCATATCTTTTACTTTTTACTTATATTATCACGACATAGCATTTTTAAGACTCTATAAATTTCGCTCTACAACGAGCGATAAATTTCGCTCTACATCAAGCATTCTACAAAAATTTGCTCTACAATGAGTGTTCTACAAAGGTTGCCCACACAATGCATGTATGCAAAATTTGTGAATGAAATGGTCGGACCAACCCCATAACGCATGTACGCGATATTCTATGTAAAGAAGGTCTTGTCGACCCAAAAATAACGCATGCACATGATTTCCGACATCAATAAAAAATTATCATGTCGATCGAATGTGCACAAGTTTACAGGCTTGTTTCATGTCGACCACATAACGCATGTACGCGACTTATCGATTGAAAAGGTCAATCGACCACATAACGCATGTGCGCGAATTCATTACAATGATAGCAATAGGTCGATTGACCCCCGCACTATACCGATAAATCTGTCTGTCGTTCGACGCAAGAGTTCGATTGAAACAAACTACTCTCTTGACTTGAAGGCTTCAACTCAGAGAGTGGGGGGGTAATTGTGGTAGCCAAAAATGGTTCATAGGCCCAAACACAAACAGAAGCCCAAAAAACTTCATCTGCTCTAGGTCGACCCAAGTTCTATGCCAACAAGGCTTGAACGTATAAAAGACTTGGTCAGAAAGTTTCAGTTACAAAAGTTAGTAACCACCGAGTCAAATGAGAGGAAATGTCTCCTGAAATCACTCCCACCATTTACAACTGCTAAAATGAACGTTGGAGAAAGGGGTCTAGAGCTATAAATAATAGAGGTCACTCACAATAAAGAGGGGAGAAAAAATCTCTACAAAGGGAAAAGCTAATTAGCATCTCCAAACTATGTTCATGCTTATTCCGGCCACCGGAATTCTACTTGATTCACAATCATGATTCAAGTATGATAAACGCTCAGCCCAAGCGAACCTAAGGCTATATGAACGACACCACCCATGGCTCAACAAGCCTGGTCTACGGTTTGTTTTAGAATTTACATTATTTTTCATTCGAATTATCAATTTGTTTATAAACGGTCTAACTTGGGTGTCGAGTCGACTCCTACAAGACACCCCTTTTAGCTTTGTTCTACAGGGAATCCAAAGCATTCGACAAAGCACCATTTATAGATTGCCGGTCCCCCAAATACTATGATTTTGACCGAATTTTGACCGTAGGATTTCTGGTTCTACAATATCCACTTTTTCAATTATGTAGTATTCTTTTTTCTTTTTTTTTTTTCCTTTTCCCTTTATCAAATTACTTAAAGAAACATACAATTTTTATTAAAAAAAATTTTGTATAAAGTAAAACTAATAAAACTCTACTTTCCTTATTTCAAAACCCTAATGACAAAAGCTTTAATGACATAGATTATTTTAATGTTATATTTTTATTTATATTTTCTGTCAAATCTCGGTCTCATGTTTCCTATGTTTAGTATTTATTGATTTTATTGTTTCACATGTTTGTTTTATTTTTCTTCTCAATTCCAGATCCATGTTTTTATATATATTTTTTTCTCTTGGTTTATTTTCTTTCAGATCTTTCAAGTATACTATAATTTGTATCAATTCTTTTGTATATTTTATTTTGGATCTTCCAAAGTTAGTTTAATGTTATTTACAAAAAAAAAAAAAAAAAAAAAAAAAAAACAACAACGAAATCACACCAAGAATCGCAATCAAGAAAACCTAATCTCTTACAAAACGAAACCATACCAAAACTCTAATTCAGTTGCTAAAAAAAAATCATTAGATGATTAATATCACTCTCACAATCTACCACTAACAATCCAATTAACTACAGAAAAAAAAAAAAAAAATTTGAATCTAATAAAGATGGCTTTACCATGAAATAAGAAGAAAAAACAAGTCTTGCGAATGAATGTGAGAAATATATATGAAGATTAAATATGAAGTATATTTTTATTTTTATTTTTTTCGAAAAAGATATAAGGTGTATTAAGTTTGAAAAACAAGTAAAAGATAGTCCTGAAAATAAATAAAAAATAGTAATAAAATCATTTAATTTTATATAATTAAATAAAAATTTTAAAAAGTGAGCTATAAAATAGTTCAATAGGGGGGTGTTAATGACACCACTCTATAAAAGAATACTGTATATGGAGTTGACCTAAGTGGATGTGGCAGTACTGTACATATAAATATCATGTGGACATATACCAATAAGAGAATGACACATCACACATGTGAGCTTGCATGCTGTGGCGCCGCCGAACACAAAAATGTCGGCGTGTTGGAATTAAGGTGGCACGAAGGTTGGCACGAAAGTTCCTCATCACCTTCTAATTCCCAACAAAATACAAATCCAAAGTGTATATATAAAGCCATAAAAGGCTTGCTAATTTATCATTCAACATATATATCCTCTCTCTGTCTGATCAAATGGAAAATTATATGATAATCAAGATGGTTGCTGGTGAAGATCATATGAAGCTGGAATCAGATGCAAGTAGCATCAAGAGCTGCGTAGTCCCTCCTGTTAGAGGAAGCATCAAGCGCAGGATTTTCGACATGTTTTATAGAAAATTAATTGAAGCCAAAGTGTGTTTTTTATCTTCTAATAATTAGCAATATCTTTTTAATTAGCCCTAGAAACCATTATACTATACTGTTGTAAAACTACTGTCAACAATTAAATGGGTTGTATACTTGTATCTTTTTATTATTTGAGTTTATTTGGGAAGATTGAATAAGCCGTTCCATCTGTTTTGAGTTTTGTTTTTTTGGTGGTGCAGGATTTGGGAAGAGTGAATCAACTTATCAACTTATTCTTTGGGGAGATTGGATTAATTTACTCCTTTTTAATATATAATTTCTTTTTCGGATCTTGATTTTGGTGAGAACGAAGGATTTGGATCTTCTCCTAAGCTAAACTTTTTCTAAGCTTTAAAGATCTAGTGACATGTGTCAATTAAATATTTTAATGGTCAACATTTATTTTATGTATTTTCCAATCACAATTAGACAAGTTAAAGCATTTAATGGTTAGGATTAGAGATTTTTTGCAGCCCATAAACATTTTCATCGTAATTTTAGAATCCCTAATTTTATTTCAAATTTGCAATCACCACCAACTGGCAACTACTGCTCATTTTCAAAAAATAAAAAATAAATCCATGAACTCGGAACTTGGCAAGGACGCAAGGTGAACAATTTTAGGATTATCTCAGTTTATTTAATATATGTTTTCTTCATGATGGCAATTGCCATCACTGCTATCAGGATGGAGCCAATAATTTCTTTATCATTAAATAATAATAAAAATGGTAATTTTTTTTTGAACTATTTAAAGTGCATTAATTAAAAATGAAACATCACAGTTTTACAAGAGGCATATCTCAGGTTAAACAAAAAACTTGACTAAACAAAAAGTTGGAACATATAGATTCATATAATTCTTAAAACATATTTACAAATTACAACTGTCCTCGACGTGATTTCATCTTTTGAAAATGTTGCATTATAGTCTCATTATTAATGCCATCAGATATGTCATTTTCTATATAAATAACCAAATTATCATTCATCCATTGATCTCACTGGTATTAGTAATTTTTCCAGTAAAATCAATAATAGGGATGGAAACTTTAATCAATTAACAACGGGTGTACTAATTTTTGTATTTCCAAAAGACATTCATTTTTTCCCCGAAAATACAGAATAAATAAAAAATAATTAATTAACACTCATAATGGTTTCAAGCAATTATGTATAATACATTATTAGTGGCTTAATAAGAGTAAATATTACATTTTTCTACTCTTCACTTTAAACTTTTACATATCACATTCTCAAGCTTTCATGGCCCACAACCTATAGTAACATTTAACAAGCATTCCTATTATATAATCTGTCAAATGCCAATAGATTAAACAAGTTTTAAATTTCTATTTTGTTTAATTACACAATAGAAAATAAAAGGGAAACAAATATTGGAAAAGGAAAAAAAAAAATAGGATTAAAAGATTACCATTTCCAAATTTAATTGTCATGACTTAAGAGAATATATAAAATATCTGGAAAATGTGTTGCTTGAATTCGATTTGCAGAGAGTTGATACTTGAAGAATGAAGAGTGTTGTTTTTTTTTTTTTAGGTTATTTTGAAATCGAAAGAATAAAGCGAAGAGAAAGAGTAAAGTGGGGAAAGAAAGTTTTGTTTATTTATTGTATGGGTCCCGTCGATGAAAAAACAATTGTATGTGGGCCATGTTGTGTGACTTTATTAATTGTTGAATTAGAATGATTATTTAAAAACAATTAATATTTTATAAGTTCCAGAGTTTTTCCAAGTTCCAATCATTCTAGAAGAATATTTTACAAAGAGACAGAAGCTTCAAAATTTTCCCTGCTTGCCCTTGATTGCGTCCGTCCCTGATTGTAATGCTCTTTCATATTATATATATATATATATTTCTCTCTCTTTCTTTCTATGGGGGAATTACAGTTTGGTCCTTATCTTTTAAGGAAATGTCACTTTTTTACTTGACTTATGCGTATTAGGGTCTTTGGTCCTCATCTTTTTGGAAATACATCAAAAAAGTCCCTTTGACCAAAAAGTTGACAATCTAATAGGTGTGAATTGATGTGGGTACAGTTATTCGATCAATTTCGTTCTTTTCTTTATTGGAAATGCCAGTTGGAAATTGAAAGTCTATATTTCGAAAAAATTGTGGATATAGTAACAGACTTTCAATACAAATTAATTTGTACTTCTCATAATCCAATCTATAGTTGGGATTTGTACCAAACAAAGAGAAAGACCTTATTCCTTTATACCAACACGGAACCCTAGTAATTTCCAATAATAAAGAGATTTACCCGTTTTTTCTTTGAGACGAATTCAAAACTGTTCGAATTGTAAAATCGTCAATTACTGACATTGGTAAACGACCTAAAGCAATTTGATTGTAATTCAATTCGTGACGGTCGTAAGTAGCAAGTTCATATTCTTCAGTCATTGATAAACAATTTGTTGGACAATACTCAACACAGTTACCACAAAAAATACAAATTCCGAAATCAATACTGTAATTAAGCAATCGTTTCTTTCGAATATCAGTTTCCAATTTCCAATCAACAACAGGCAGATCTATAGGACATACACGAACACATACTTCACAAGCAATACATTTATCAAATTCAAAATGGATTCGACCGCGGAAACGCTCTGATGTTATTAATTTTTCATAAGGATATTGAATAGTTACAGGGAAACGATTTGCTTGGGATAAGGTAATCATGAAACTTTGACCTTGACAGTCAACGTTAATAGAAGTGTCAAAAAGACGGTTTTACCCTGAGCAATGCGAAAAGACTGAAATGCCCCTCTAACAAATACTCTTAAACCCATTTAATATTAGGAAATTAAAAACGCATCCATCAAGGATTGAACTTTCAACTTCATGGTTAAAAGCAACAATCTCTAACCAACTGAGCTACTCCAACTCATTGTTGTAATTTTGCTAATTTAAATGTATATATAGTTATATGATTTGTTTAAAATAATTTAAAATATGTTTATATAATATAAAATAAACTCATCATATATATATAATAATAGAGTTTCACCAGCGCCATATGTCGCTGTATGAGAGCTTTGGATTTAAATGCTATACAAATAATACATGGAAAATGAGATATGTAATAATATAATTTTCTTTTGGTTAAATTAAATTAAACTCTCTTCATTTTCCAACCATTTGTTTTCAGTTCATTATTGAAATGTTTTGAAACATAAATCTATAACATTAATTCTTTAATTAAGAATAAACTCTTAGCTATCAAATACCATTAATAAACAACTCTTCATTTCCACCACTACCAAGAACTGATTCATTGGTTATATATATATATATATATAGAGCGAGTATCATAACTTGAACTTGAAACTGTCTCTCTTTATTCCTCTCCATTCTCTCTTTTATTTTTTATACTTTATCTTGATATTGGTCTTTAACGAATTGTGTGTGACTCAACCACCATTGCATTTTTCCAACACTATTTCTCTATCTCTATAATAATTTCTAAGTATTTTCTAAGTCTCTCTCTCTCTCTCTCTCTCTTTATTTCATGCACATAATTTTCTCATGTTTGCACAAGTGAAGATGATCATTTTATATTGAATCATTCTAATTCTTTCAATGATCTTTAAATACAATTGTATCAGTTATTAAATTAATTATTATTTTGAAAGTTTGGTATATTTTTCTGTCAATTACTTTCCATATAGTTTGTTTTATATTAGTTGTTAACAAGATTTTTGTGTTGTGTTTTTATTTTTTACACAAAGTGCTGGAGACTGGACAAAGAATTTCACGTTGACAAAGAATTACACAAGCAGACGTCCTGATGCTCACATGTATTGATAAAGAATTTCAAGGTGCCATGTACGATGGAGCTTTAGAATTAATTGATTGATTTGGTTTCTATTAGTTACCATTTGTTTTAAAAGGATTATAAGAGAGGAATGCAAATAGGATGTTAAAAGATAAAAGGATAATTTTAATATTTAGTAAAATTTATTTTATTTGCCATTAATTTTTTGATTTGGCTGCTATTATATAATGAACTTGGATGTTTTATTATTATTATTATTATTATTCTAACATTTATTTTCTCAATAATTTCGTTGATTCATATATCTATTATATCTATATAATATGATATATTATAATTGAGAAGTTTTGATTGATTTGGCTTCCATTAGTTACCATTGATTAATGCGTCCAATTAATTTTAAATATTATGAATTTGGATGTTTAATTATTATTATTAGTCTTGCATTTATTTTCTTAATAATTTCATTAATTCACGTATTTATATCTTTAACAACAACTTAGCCAAACCCTACATTTATAATATGATATATTATAATTTAGAAGTTTTGCCTTAAATTTAAATATATTTTTTCCCAATATTAATTATGATCAATTGAATATGAGTGAGTGCTATGTGAGTGAATCTCAATTTTTCTATAAAATACAATTAATAAGAATTTAAGGCAATTTATACATATGATATTGATCCATTGAAGGTTGAGACTCTCCGTCTCTTTTATGTGCATGAAGTAGAGAGAGAGAGAGAGAGAGAGAGAGAGAGAGAGAGAGAGAGAGAGAGATTGAGTCACACACAGTTCGTTAAAGACCAATATCAAGATAAAGTATAAAAAATAAAAGAGAGAACTGAGAGGAATAAAGAGAGACAGTTTCAAGTTCAAGTTATGATGCTCGCTCTATATATATTACCAATGAATCAGTTCTTGGTAGTGGTAGAAATGAAGAGTTGTTTATTAATTGTATTTGATAGCTAAGAGTTTATTCTTAATTAAAGAATTAATGTTATAGGTTTATGTTTCAAAACATTTCAATAATGAACCGAAAACAAATAGTTGGAAAATGAAGAGCGTTTAATTTAATTTAACCAAAAGAAAATTATATTATTACATATCTCATTTTCCATGTATTATTTGTGTAGCATTAAAATCCAAAGCTCTCATACGGTGACATGTGGCGCTGGTGAAACTCTATTATTATTATATATATATGATAAAATTTTCCAATAGTAATTATGATAAAATTGAAATTAGGATATAAAGGAAAGTGTAACGAAAATAATTAGTATGTTGGGTGAGTGCTATATGAGGGTATCTCATTTGTTCTTTAGAATTACAATTAATAACTAATTAATAATAAATTAAGTCAATTTATAATTATATAAATTAATGGAAGGTTGAGACTCTCTATTTCTTTAGAAAAAATAAAATTATATTTTTATATATTACAATTAATAACTAATTAATAAGAATATTATATAGATTAATAAAAATTTATTTTCCAACCCTAAATTTTCCAATCAATTTTCTATAAATTAATGGATGTTTCCTATATATATATATAGTTTACTCATCTTTACACACTAATCTATTAATGTTAGTATAGTACTATTCCTGTATCACAGTTTTCAATTTATATTTTAGACTGCCCGCACATCGTACGGGCTGCAAGCTAGTATATATATATAATTTGAAATAAACTCATATTTAATAATAATATATCAAAACAGATTTATGGAAAAGAAAATAAGGAAAAAAAGGAAAAAAAAGGGAAAAAAAAATTCTTTTTAAATTTTTTGTTTCCCTTTTCAATTTATGGGCTTTGATTTTCTAGGTTTTATTTATTTATTTATTTATTTATTTTATCAAATTGAAATAAAATATTATTTGTGAAGGAAAAAAATTCAAAAAAAAAAAAAAAAAAAAAAAGAAAAAGAAAAAGAAAAAAAAAATCTACAGGCTTTGATTTTCTGGGTTTCTTTTTGTTTTCTTATTTCCATTTGAAAAGAAACCCAGAAAATCAAAACTCATAAATTGAAAAGGGAAAAAATTCAAAAAAGAAAAAGAAAGAAAGAAAGAAAAATTTTCCTTTTTGTGATTTTTTTCCCTTTTTGATTTATTATTATTAAATATGAGTTTATTTCAAATTATATATATATATATATGAGTTTATTTTAAATTATATAAATACATTTAAATTATTTTAAACATATTATATAACTATATATACATTTAAATCAACAAGCATTTAATAATGAGTTGTAGTAGCTCAACTGGTTAGAGCCTATTACCTTTATCCACAAGGTTGAAAGTTCAATCTTATGGATGCGTTTTTAATTTAAATGGGGTGTATGAGTAATTGTTAGAAGGGCATTTCAGTCTTTTCCCATCCTTATAGGTAAAACTGTATTTTTGACACTTCCAATACTAAAAGTACTTTTTACCCCTGGACCAGTTAACTTTGACTAACAATTGACTGACGGAGGGACCTTTTTGATGCATTTCCAAAAATATGAGGACTAAAGACCCTAATACACGTAAGTCGGGTAAAAAAGTGATGTTTCCTTAAAAGATAAGGACTAAACTGTAATCCCCCCTCTTTCTATTCATTGAACTGGCAACTAGAATAAGACAATTATTCTACAACAAAAAATAAAAATCACTAGAGAGTAGAGATAAGATTTTGTAAGAGTTTGAGAAGAAGTTTTTTCCTTTTTTCTTATTATAAATAGATTTGGATGAACAGTTAAAAAAGAGATAGAAAAAGATGAGCAGATTGAAAATTATGAAATAAAGTTAAGGAGATAATAAAATTTTGTAAGAGTTTGAGAATTTTTTTATTTTTTATTTTTATTTTTATTATTTATAATAGGTTTGGATGAACGGATAAATAAAAGAAAAAAAAGGATCAAAGGATTGAAAATGTTAAATAAATTTCGGGGTTCTAAAATTATAATGAATATCAAATTATTTAATGGTTAGTGGTTACCAAAAATCTTTGATCCTGCCATTAAGATGCTTTACTTGTCTAATTGTGATTGAAAAATACATGAATTAAATCTTGACCATTAAAATCTTTAATTGCTACATGTCTTTAGATCCTTTGAAGCTTAGAAAAAGCTTAACTTAGGAGAGGATCCAAATCCTTGAATCTAACCAGAACCTAATCCAATAGTCTAAAATATAATTAATTGAATGAATTTATTCCTTTATAATATTAACCCTCCTCCTTCTCAAGTTGCTACAATAGTGTAAATTTTGTCTCTACATGATCAGACATTATGCTAGGGTCCATTTATCCACGGCTCCTTCATCATCCACAAATAAGCATCAAATGATTCTTACTTAATTGACTCCATTACTTCATTATAAGAGGAACTGCCAAGTGCCAACCCTTGCTACATTCCATAATTTCTCATTCACCTTTTGGTTCTCAAACTCGAAACCATTTGATCCAACCTCGAAATTTGCACTTATACCTCTAAAATACCACTATGATCACTCATCCAATTGAAATTTGCAATTACATTTCTAAATTACCACTATGATTTAAATTGCCCACTTGCCCAGTCAAATGGTATATAAAGCTTGTTGAAATGGAAACTATGGTAAAATCTTAAATCTCAGAAATTTTGGATTGACTTATTGAGCTTACAAGCGTGAAAATAAATAAAAAGGGTACAAGTTACAACCCCATTGTTTTATTCTCATGCTATTAAATATATTGTAATTATTTTCATTCCTTATAATACAAATTGACAATCACCATAACCTGCATTAATTTGGTGAATGTTGATGCTACAAAATTAAACAGATCAATAACTTATAATTCAATTAATATAAAACTTATATTGATTGGTCTTGCTTAGATCCACAAAAACTAAGCAACCAATATAGTGACTAGCTACAAGCATGGACGTGTGGTAGTAAAGATTCATGGCCCATGTAGCATGGTTGTATATATAGAGTATTAATTGGGAGGAACCGAGAAGGAAGCATTTATACAATCATATATGACATAAAAAGGGAGATAAAATGATTGATCCTAATAGTAATCAGAAATAAGATAATTGCACATCACCTCTTAGCACAAGTGGTTGTGCACTTCCCTTTCACATTAGTGGTCAGAGATGGGATAATTAATAATTTGTTCAAATAATGTTACATACGAGTTATTGATCACAGTATTTCAAGTTCGAGTCACTGCCACCGCATGCGATAAAAAAAAATGACACTATTTAATTTTTTTTTGTTTTTTGAAAAGGAATTCATAGATAGAGAAAATGTTACATAGAAACTGAGCAATCGCCCAAAACCAGACTTTCCACTGCAAGTGGACAGTCCCCAACCCACACAAATCTACCCTCATACCCAAGGGCCAACTTGGCTAAACCAAGAGCCACTTTATTAACAAGTCTAGGAACAAAATTAAAGGAAACAATACAAGAATTAATTAACTGTAAAATATCGTGAATGACAATTCCCACATACGAGGCTGGAACCCTCCTAGTCAAGATCAACTCCACCAAAGTAAGCGCATCGGTCTCCACCATAGCCGGAGACAAACCCAATTCCAACACCAATTTCATACCATTCAAAATAGCAAAAGCTTCATCAATAATGGGCTGGTAGCAAACCTCAAAACGTTGGCAGCAAGCTACCATCACCTTCCCTTTCCAGTCTCGAATCACCTCCCCAACACCAGACACCAGACACCATCCTAGCACTATCCAAGGCCGCATCCGTATTTATTTTGACAAGCTCTGTAAGGGGCGCCTTCCAACAGTTAAGCCTCGCCGGATCAGTTCTCTCACGCCTTTCAACACATTGTTAGCGAACAAACCGTCACTATACGCGCGGAAGCGTTGCCGGATAAAACACAAACAAACACAATAACAAAGAAAAGATAGATGAAGAGAATTAATCTAAATACAATCACACACAACACAAGAATTTACGTGGAAACCCAGATCAGGGAAAAAACCACGGCTGTCAGGACGACAAGAGAAAGTTCCAATATGTAGTAAATTGTTACAACCACACACTCAGGATCTCTCTCTAAATAATACCCCAAACCCAATTACACCCAATGCTCACTTTGAGATCTCTCTAGTATTTGCTATTTTGCTCCACCACAAATAACCTAGTTATTATGGTCTATTTATATGTATTACATGGAGTTTAAACTAACAAGGAAATCTATCTCCTAGTCATACAAGATTTACTTGTTCCACATAAATACTATTTCCTATTTATGACAAGTCTTTACTTCAAGGAGAAATCCTTTTCCCATTAGAACTCTAGAAGCAACATATTTCCTCTTCCATGAGTATTTCCTGATTCAACGCATGCTTGTGATTAACTACGACTCAAGTTGTAGTTGGCCACCTGCTTCCTAAACCGTGTTGAACTTGACCATTCAGAAAACTGTGATCCACGCGCCAAACCTTGTCAAACCGCTATCGGACCGCTGTGAAAGCCACAGCGCTTTCCACAGCGTGAAGCACTGGAATTGGAACCGCTGTTGATGCGCTGCTGAAAATGGCAACGGTGACAAATCGCTGCTGGACAGCTGCGGACCGCTGCCTAAGTGGTAGCAAACCGCTGCGAATAGCTGCCGGACCGCTGCCACTACCGTTGCCAAAGTGGCAGCTGCGCGTCAGCGGTTTGAGCTATCCGTCGCTTTGTTCTTCATGTCTTTTCCAAGCCTCCCTCAAACATAACCTCATACTCCCAAACGCTCTCACGTCTCTAGGAAGTCTTCGCATTGGTAAATCGTGTTTGGTAACCATTGGTAATTCGAGCCATATCCAACAATCCTCCTTTATGGCGAGAATTCCCAAAACTTGTCCTCAGCTACGATCCTCATCACCAAGAATCAAACATACCCACAACTAGGTATAACCACTTAGGAAACAACCATCCCAAGATTTCACCGGCACATGTCAAAATTTACCTTGCTGAAAATTGTGGTGCAACTCCTCACGTTAGGTTCCCAGGGAGTTCGCTCAGCCATCGACATCTTTGTCTACCACACACCTTACATCACTTCCTAACAAATGCCCGTGCGCAATTGTAGACCCGCTATCAGCTACATCCTTTTCATGGCAACTAGCGGTCATGCCATGAGGATGTTTATGCCCCTTTAGAGGGCATCGCTGTAGTCGTCATACTCAAGAGAGGCGATTGCCGGATCACCCTCTTTGGAGCCCTTAGCCGCACTTGTCTTCTTATTTTTACAATCCTTCCTGATGTGTCCAGACTGTCCACATCCCCAACAAGTGACTTTCCCTTTGGAGTTCCCCTTTTTCCTGTCAACCAAAAGAACTAAGTTATTAGAAGATTTACCTTCACTTTTTAGCCTTCGTTCCTCAGAGATAAGTTTGTTCGCTACATCTCCAAAGCATATGGTTGAACTCCCATGCATCAAGATTGGCTTCATGTGCGCATAGGACGATGGAAGGGACCAGATGAGTCTAAGACCTTTGTCTTCTTCATCAATCTTTACTCTAATCGACTCTAATTCTGAAACTATTCCATTGAGCACTCCCAGATGATCAGAAATTTTGTACCTTCAGTCATCTGCAGCATGTGAAACTACTCCTTCAGGTAGAACCGGTTGCAGACGTTATTCGCTTGATACAATTCTTCAAGCCTCTCCCAAAGTTCTTTCGTTGAATTTGTTCCATGAATATTTGCAAGAACGTTCTTGGCTAGGCACAATCGTATCGCACTCGCAGCTCTCTCATCCAAATCCTCTCAATCATCATCGCTCATCTTTTGTTTTCCAGAACTAGTACTAGTCGTTTCTTTACTAGAATCTCCAGAGCCTTCAGGGTTCGCAGGGGTTGACTTGCCCTTCAACGCCTTGTGTAAACCGTTTTGGATTAATATATCTTTGACTTGAACTTGCCACAAGCCAAAGTTCATCTTTCCGTCGAACTTCTCAATATCAAATCTCATCATCTTTGCTATAAAGTTTATTAAGACCACTATCAAGCAACCGAGGCTTTGATACCAATTGTTTGCGAACAAACCTTTCACTATACGCGCGGAAACGTTGCCGGATAGAACACAAACAAACATAATAACAAAGAAAAGATAGATGAAGAAAATTAATCTAAATCCAAGCACACACAACACAAGAATTTACGTGGAAACCCAGATCAGGGAAAAAACCACGGCTGTCAGGACGACAAGAGAAAGTTCCAATATGTAGTAAATTGTTACAACCACACACTCAGGATCTCTCTCTAAATAATAGCCCAAACCCAATTACACCCAATGCTCACTTTGAGATCTCTCTAGTATTTGCTACTTTGCTCCACCACAAATAACCTAGTTATTATGGTCTATTTATATGTATTACAGGGAGTTTAAACTAACAAGGAAATCTATCTCCTAGTCATACAAGATTTACTTGTTCCACATAAATACTATTTCCTATTTATGACAAGTCTTTACTTCAAGGAGAAATCCTTTTCCCATTAGAACTCTAGAAGCAACATATTTCCTCTTCCATGAATATTTCTTGATTCAACGCGTGCTTGTGATTAACTACGACTCAAGTTGCAGTTGGCCACCTGCTTCCTAAACCGTGTTGAACTTGACCACTCAGAAGACCGTGATCCACGCGCCAAACATTGTCAAACCGCTGTTGGACCGTTGTGAAAGCCATAACGCTTTCCACAGCGTGAAGCATTGGAATTGGAACCGCTGTTGATGCGCTGCTGAAAATGGCAGCGGTGACAAACCGCTGCGGACCGCTGTCGGACAGTTGCCGGACCGCTGCCACTACCGCTGCCTAAGCTGTAGCAAACTGCTGCGAACAGCTGTCGGACCGCTGCCACTACCGCTGCCAAAGTGGCAGCTGCGCGGCAGCGGTTTGAGCTGTCCGTCACTTTGTTCTTCATGTCTTTTCCAAGCCTCCCTCAAACATAACCTCATACTCCCAAACGCTCTCACGTCTCCAGGAAGTCTCCGCATTGGTAAATAGTGTTTGGTAACCATTGGTAATTCGAGCCATATCCACCACACATCTAGCAGCCCGAAAATCAGCCAAAAAGCTCACTGCCTAGTCCACAATACTGTCCACATGTAAGATTTTATCCAAGAACAACAATTGATTTCTTCGGAACCAAACTCTCCACCAAATTACACACAGGAGCTCAAAGTCAGCGTCTTTCTTCTCCTTAATAAAACAGTAGAACTGAAGGAAAGAATGACTATCCAAAGACTTATCATTAGCACACACACCAGCAATGGATCGAACCACCTTCAGGGAAGAACATCTTCAAAATGCATGCATTGATGTCTTCTCCTTGTTATGACACATCAGACACAGGGCTCAACTTCATCCTATGAGAGACAAGATTAACTCTTGTAAGGAACCAATTATTACAAGCTTTCCGAATAAAGATTTTAATCTTTAGAGGCAAACTAATATTCTAAAACCATTTCCACCAAGACACCGAGAGACTCAAACCCAAAGCACTAGGATCCAAAGGCGAGTACCTAGCCAAACAATACTCACTCTTCACTGAGATAGAACCCAAGGCATCAAAATGCCACAAAAGGCTATCCTCCAAATCCACTTGCCTAGACGAAATTTCCAAAATAGCATCAGCATCAACCTGGCCAAAAGCCTGCCTAATAACCTCCGAATTCCAGGAACCATCCCTACATTTCAGCAAATCCACTGTCGCCCCCTCACCTAAAGAATGAGAGGAGATAACCTTAAAAGCAGATTCACACGGAATCCATCTATCCTTGTAAATAAGAACAGACTTCCCATTCCCAACTCTCCACCTAGAACCTTTATTCACTAACTCCCCCACAAACAAGATTTTTACAGAGAAAAGAACTAGCACTCCCTTTTCTAGCTTTTAGGAGAGAATCATCCGGGTAATAACAAGCCCTCAGCACCTTAGCGATCAAAGAATCCAAGAACATAAGAAGCCTCCAACATTGTTTTGCCAATAGAGCCTGATTAAAAGAACCCAAATCCCTGAAACCCAGACCCCCCCCTCCCTTTTTGACTTGCATATGTCATCCTAAGTGCACCAATCGAGCTTGCGTTTAGAGGTTCCACAACCCCACCAGAACCGCGCACACAGCCGGTGAAGCTCATGAATAAGAGACATAGGGAGCCGAAACAAATTCATAAAGTAAACTGGAATCGCCTGAACAACAGCCTTAATCAACACCTCTCTCCCCCCACTAGAGAAAAGGCGACTACTCCAACTTTGTAACTTTTTCCACACCCTATCTTTAATATTCTCAAAGGCAACTCTTTTATTCCTCCTAATCACACAAAGGAGACCCAAATACTTACTATGGCACTCCACATTAGACATCCCTAAAACATTAGCAAAATACCTTCTACCCGCCTGAGAGATTTGCTTGCTGAAACACACAGCAAATTTATTGAAATTAATGCACTGACTCGAAGCTAGAGAATAGGATTTCAACAAACTTTTAATATTAGAACATTCCTCTTTGGAAACCCGGGTAAAAAGCAAACTATCATCCTAAAAAAAAAAGATGAGTAATTTTCGGACCCCACCTGCTACACCGGAAACCCAAAAAATTACCACTTCTTTCAGAGTCAAAAATTAGACTGGAAAGCCCATCAGCACATAGGAGAAACAGATAGGGAGAGAGAGGGTCTCCCTGTCTTAGACCGTGAGTAGGGGTAATATTACCACAAATCTTCCCGTTTAAAATAAAAGAATATCTAACCGTTGAAATGCAATCCATGATAAGGTCAATCCATTTGTCCGAGAAACCCAGCTGATGCATCATCCCCTCAACAAAACACCACTCCACCCTGTCATAAGCCTTAGACATATCCAGCTTAATTGACATAAAACCCTTCTTCTTCCCATTTACCTTACAACGAAGAGCATGTAAACATTCAAAACCAACCATCACGTTATCTGTAATAAACCTACCAGGCACAAACACACTCTGAGTTTCAGATATCACAATCCCTAGAACCTTCTTGAGCCGGTTGGCATGCACTTTAGAGATACCCTTATAAATAACATTACATAAACTAATATGCCTTATATCTGCCATATGTTCCACCTTACGAACTTTCGGATTCAAACAAATCACTGTCTTGTTAAGTTTACCAACTGAAACCCCACTATTAAGACATTTGAGACATACCTGGATCACATCTTGACCCACCACATACCAAAATTTTTGAAAGAAACTTGCTGGAAAACCATCTTCACCCAGAGCTTTCGATGGATTCATTTGTAAAAAGGCAAAACGAACCTTTTCAGTAGTGAACATTGTGTCCAAATAAATCTTCAAATCAGGTTGCAAAGAAACTTGAATCGTGCTTAAAACCTTCTGCAAAATGGTAACCGACGGTGTAGAAGAGGTAAAAAGATTAGTAAAATACTTCTGAATGATCTTAGCCATGTCCTTTCCTGATTTCCACGCTCCACCAGCCAAACTATCGAACAGCCCATACAAACGATTCCTCCTCCTTCTTAATGTGGCTTTCACATGGAAAAATTTAGTATTCAAATCCCATTCCTTTAGCCATGAAACCCTTGATCTCTACTACAAGAAGACCTCTTCAATCTTAAGCAATCTATCTAGCTCACCTTCAGCTTCCCTACATTTCTGCCAGTCCACATTCTCACTCGCATCATACACCATTGCCAACTCTGTTTTCTTGCGCACCACATCAGCTTACAGAGCCTTTTTATTCTCCAAATTCCATTTTTGAAGCCGCCCAGCACATCTACCAATTTATCCATCTTCAATGCATTACCAGTACCCTCCCAAGAATTTTGGATCAATACCAAGCACTCCTCCCTATCCACCCAACATTTCTCATAGAAGAATCTTCGCTTACCACCAAACCTTACCATTTGATTCTCCTCCACGTGCAAAATAATTGGTCTATGATCCGATTTCCAAAAATCCAGATGAGTAACCGAGTAATACGGAAATAACCTCTTCCATTCCAAATTTCCTACACATCGATCCAACCTTTCTCTAATCGAATCAGGGTGGCTTCTCCTATTAAACCAAGTAAAAATCAGTCCCCTATACCCCAAGTCCTTTAAACTGCAATCCTCCAAAACATCCTGAAAATTACTCATGAGCAAATCATATGTAAAACCCCACCATCCTTCTCGTTCGAAATTTCATTGAAATCTCCCCCTACCAACCAAGGAAGAAAAGCTAACCCTGTTAATCTACGTAATAACGTCCATGCATTCTCTGAGACGTCATTGGGTTACCGTAGAAACCCATCAATCTCCAGGTTTTATTATCTGACGAAGTCACCATCGTATCTATATGAAACCTAGAATACGATAGTAAGGAAACATCCAAAACTGAATTCCACAAAAGACAAAGTCCCCCATTATTTCCTTCCCTATCAACCACCAACTTCGAATCAAAACCTAATTTAATTCTAATCCTCTCTATAGCATTATGATCACAAATAGTCTCCATAAGGAAGACTATCTCAGGGCGATATTCCTGCATAAGCGAATGCAGGACATGGAACGCTCGGTCCCCTCCAAGACCCTGAGCGTTCCAAAATAAAGTTTTCATTGAACTATTTAATTAAGAGTAATGCTATACAACCTAAATAATTAACCCAAATTTCAATACAAATGATGTGACAAACACAAGTAAGTTGTCAATTTGTCAACTTGTCAACACCATATATGTTGTGCCTTAGTACTTCTTTCCTGCATAAGTTTAGTGAGAGAGAAATAAATCTTCTTTCTCGTCATGTCTTGGTAGGCTAATGATGATATTAATGACTTAATGAATACCGCACAATGAGGATTTTATTTAATGGCAACCTAGGTACTTAGGGTGCGTTTGGTAAGGGGACAGGACAAAACCAGTCGTTCTATATTGTGTTTGAAATGTCTGGGACAGAACTATTCACTGTACTGTTATGTGTTTGATATGGTTGGGACAAGACGGGATAGAAGGTTCAAATGACCTGAATGTCCCTATTGTCATTTTTTTAGTGAAAGACTTATTTTATCATTTTTATTATTTTAAAATAAATTTTAATTTAATTATATATCTTTTTAATAAAGCATAAATTTACTGGAGATTCAATATTGAATTTTTGATGAACTTCTTTGTTCTGGACTAAAAACTTTACAATTAGTTTCAAATTATAAGAACTGGACTCAGAATTTTAGTGGTCAATTTTAATACTTAATTATAGTCAATTTTAATACAAAATCTCAACCCAAATCTATTTCAATCCTTTTTCTTTTGAATTGCATGACTTTAATCAAGAAGAGAAAAAGCAAACTAACAATCCATGCAAGAACACATCAGCTCCCACAAAACAACAACAAATAGCTACAACAGAAACACAGCAAACAATGAAAAACATCTCTTCCAAATCTCTTTCAATCCTTAAACACAAAAAGAAGCACAAATAATTTCACAAATAAACTAAACTAATAATCGAAAAAATTGGTGAAAGAAATCAAAACCATAAATCGGAAACCCAAAATCAAAATCCCAAAATCCAAAATCAAGAACCTAAAATCGAAATCTCCAAACCCAAAATTGAAATCCCAAAATTCAAAATTGAGAATCTTAAATCGAAAAGCCAAATCCAAAATCGAAATTCCAAAATCCAAAATCAAAAACCCAAAACCCAAAATCGAAATCCCAAAATCCAAAATTGAGAGAGAGACAAGCGGGAGAGACTGAGGGATATCGCGGCTTCTCGCCGGCGGCCAAGCAACAATTGAGATGGAGAGAGAAGCGATGTCAAGCTTGGTCATACTTGGTTCGACTATGAGTTTTGGCGGTTTGGATAGAAGAACATTGATCGGCTTGGAGAGAAGAGAGAAAGAGGATGGGGTTTTAGGGGGGGTGTATTGCTTCAAGATTTTATTAGACAATTTGGGGAAGTAAAAGTCTGGTAGTATTGGATTGAGACTTTTTAACAAGTTAGATAAGTCTAATGGTATTCGATCAAGACTTTTAAGAAATTTTAAAAAAGTTCATATAGTCTTGTGATATTGGATCTAGACTTTCAAGAGGCAGCAAATTGTCTGCTGGTATTGCATTGAGATAAAGATTTTTAGGATTTCATGACAAAAATTTCCAAAGTTTTTATGATATGTATAAATAGCTTGAACCCAAAATTTTCTTGCCCTCTCCCTCAATACTTTCCAAACTTTTTATTTGATTTCAGATATTTGGTGGGTGTATTGGTATATAATAAAAGTGGCGGCCAAACATGCAAAAGACAGTATAAAACTACACTTGAAAGTCAAGTACCAAATGACTGATAAAATGCTTTTGTGAGTTAAAAATAGTTTTATGCTAGATTTCCATGATCCCACCACCACCACAGGTATCTAAAATCTTTATGACCACAAGTAAAAATTAATCAAATGCTTTATCTACATCTATAAAAGATGGATTTGGCAAAAAGTAAAGATAAAGAGGAAGTTGATTTTTTTTTTAATATATATATCTCTGATAAAAAGAGTTAGTCCATTAATGATAATATCACCCTTTGTGTAGAGTGAGTTCAAAGACAAAAGAAGATGGTCACTATGTCTATTGATTTATTGCTTGAGCGAGTTAAAAAGATATGAGCCTCGCATAAAAGCATGCTTCTATAAAATTTAGATACATGTTTTTTTTTTTTGAAATCCGATAACGGAAAGGTATGTCAAAACCTGTCGAGAGCAATCACTAGTTGACCGTTTGGAGTTATTTTTTTTTAAAAAAAATATGTATAATTAAATCTTATATATCAATTTTTTTTTTGTTATTTACATTTATATTAAAAAATTTCTTGTCATGCCTCGACCCTCCAAATTTAACCAATGCATGCATAGTCTGTATATCAACTTATCTCACCAGACTTGAATCATCTATTGCTAACATGAAAGGGGGGCATACACTGTACACACCACTAGAGAAAAAAAAAAGAAGATTAAAGAGCAATGAATATTGGGTTTGATAACATATGAATTAATGAAGTCTAGCAAACCAAACAGAAATACTTCAATGTTCAAGCTATTTTTTCCCTGTTTCATGTCATTTTTAGTGAGGTAGTAGGGGATGGGTTGTTGGTTATTATATTTATTTCATACGGTGACATTTTCTACACTATATGAACCAGCTGAAGCTTATGTGTTTGTTGGTGGCATTTTAAAATTTTATTACTTCTCTTTATAGCATATACATGTTTCTCATTCAATTTTTGTTATTCAATGATTGCCCTCAACAAGATTATAGAGCACTGGAACTTGGGGAGAAAATTGAATACTACAATCGACTCTTGAAAGTTCATATTTTTAAAAGTCCAAAAAGTCTTGAAATAAAGTCTAGATAATCTTAATAATATATAAATAAAGTCCAAAGACTCTTTCAAAATCCTAAAAGTATAGTCTATATAATCCCAATAATCTTAAAAGTATAATCCTAATAGTCTTGCAAATCCATAAAATCCTTGCACCCCAAAATTGTCTATTGAAATCCTAATCCAATACACCTCCTTTAATTTATATTGGATAGAGTTGTAATTTTTTTGAAGATTGAAAGGGCCAATATGTCTTTTTAACACTTGTCCCATGCCATGGGACAAGTTGGCCGATGCCATGGGACAAGTTGGCCGAGGGTCTGAGGTGGGACATATTTTTCTGATTTTTGTCCCACCTAATCTTGTTTCATCCCATGCCAATGACGCACCAAACGTGGGATAAGAAGAAACTGTCCCACATTGTCTAGTCTTATCCTGTGTACCAAACGCACCCTAAAAGCCATGTTTCAGAGAACATCCTGAGCTAATGGATGCTGTAGTCTAGGTATACTTTCATTCTAGCTCAAAAAACTATAATCGTGTCAAATGCTGGGGGCCACTCAAGGATGCTGCATAGGTACACTTAACTGTGTAAAAAGGGGCTGACCCGGCCCATATAGACCCGTTATGTCAAGCCTATTTTCCTAAATGTGTCGGGCTTGGCACGACATGACAGCTTGTCATGCCGTGCCAGGCCCGACACGTTTAGAAAAATGGAAGCACGGTACGGCATGCCGACTGACTCAGGCGTGCCTAAACGGGCTAGGCTTAGGCCTATTTTCATATTTTTTTTTTGAATTTAAAATTTTATAATATTTAAATTTAATTGTAATAACTTATAATATTGTTTTAACAATTTAACTTATGTATTTTTAATTGTAATTTATTTATCTTATTTATTATTTTAGTTTAATAAAAAAATGTAGAAAATAGATAGATTTATTATTTTATTTAATAAAATAATTGAAAGAATAAATAAAGATTAAAGATTAAAGAAAATAAAAAAAATAGATGAAAATATGAAAATATGAAATGAATAATTATTTATTTATTTCGGACTTTCAGTATTACATGATTGCCTCATTAAAAACTTTATCAAGAAAAACATAATGGGATAAAAACTTGGTAAGAGAAAATGAGTGCAATCATATTACAAGTTAATGTACATGTATAGCATAGTCCTAGATCTGGTTACTGCCAGAACCCTCATCAACATATTAATTGAAGAAATTTTGAATAAGTTTTTCGTCTACTGTTTCATTTTGCATCCTCTTTCGAGCATCCTCCCAATCCCAAGTGCATGTTAATACCTCCACCATCTCTAGAGACAAAGAACTTCTTCTTGGTTCAATAATTCGTCCACTCGTGCTGAATGCATGTTCTGAAGAAACAGTGGACACGGGGATAACTAGTATGTCACGTGCTAGGAGTGACATGACTGGATATCTGTAGCTATAGGTCTTCCACCATAACAACAGATCAAATCTCTCCATGTTTTTGAATGAATTGAATTGAGCTTCAAGGAAGTTGTTCAGTTTGGCACTGGAAGTTGCAGTAGCTCGTGAAGAAGAAGAATTTGATGAGCCGACTTTTTTTTTCAACATTTTAGAATGCTTCAACTTGTCTGCAATAGGAGTGTTTCCGGTTCTGCTGATGGTTGCGTGTCAACGCCGCCATACCTGCACTCATAAATATTAAAAACTTCGAACAGCTTGTTTCAAATGTTAGTAACCTGTGCGGAATAATCAACGCTCAAATTACTACCAATATACTCAAGCAAAGCTTCTAAACCAGATAATTTAACCTAGGATCTACTATAACACCTAAGGCATAAAGGAAAGGAATTGTAGATCAATATTTTTTAAACCTGCTTTCCATGGCAACAACTGCAGTGCCTAAGATAGTATCTTTCCTATAAGCTTTTAACATTTCAGACATTTCTACAATCTGATGAATTGCTTGGGAAGATGTGAGGTAATAGACCCTGGAAAGAGTTACAGTGGCATCGTAAAAAACCTTTAAAAAATCAACAAAAATCTTTGCCACATACAAATTGTCTGGGGTCAGTACTAGACGACCAATTTTGGACATTTTTATGTTATAAAAACCTAAAATAGTTGTATCATAATCCAAACAATTTTGCAGCATTAAGTAACTAGAGTTCCACCTTACTAGCATATCTGTTTGGAATCTTCAGGGTCGTAGACCGTAAGTTTTACAGTATTTATCGAAATCTTGCAATCTTGGATTAGAGCTACCGATCCAAGAAAGGGCATCTTTGATGCGATCTATACGATCGCTTACGTCCTTCATACCAGACTGTACAATTAAATTTATGATATGAGATGCACACCGTTGATGGAAGAAATAACCTCCATCTTGCGAGATATTTCTTTCAATAAACAATACAATAGAACTAGCATTTACCGATGTATTATCTAATGTGATAGAAAGGATACATTGAGTTATTTCATAAGTTTCTAAAACAGAAAAAATGACATTAAAAATATTTTCTACGGAATGTGCAAAATCCATAGGACGAAAACTAAGAATTTTTTTTTTTTTTTTTTTTTTTGTAACCTCCAATCAGAGTTTAAATAGTGACCTGTGACACATAAATAATCTTGTTTGGAACATGCATTCCAAATATCGAAAGTTAATGCAATAGAGACAGTTAGATGTTGTAATTCATCTATCAAGTAATCTTGTTTGGTTTTAAAACATTTTAACAAATTGCTCCTAGTGGTG
The DNA here is from genome assembly GCA_954870605.1 of Acer campestre. NCBI lineage: Eukaryota > Viridiplantae > Streptophyta > Magnoliopsida > Sapindales > Sapindaceae > Acer > Acer campestre. The sequence goes on from OX940810.1 coordinate 17,964,176, forward strand.
TTTCTAGAAACATATTTAAATTCTTCATAAAAAACATCATCACTGAAATTAATCAGTTGATCAGTTTGTGCAATGTAACGTGTCATGAAATCTCTAGTATGTGCGGCGTCGTAACGGACTTGTCTGGGTGCTATTGTAGTTGTGTCTGGGTTGTAGTGTCTACATGTCCGGTGTAGACATGCATTTGAGCATATCCCTTTTCAAATGACCAGTTCCCCCTAGTAGTGACATATTCCTTAGGACAGAACTTACACTTAGCTGTCCATGACTGTACTGTCTAGCATAGTCATTTGTACTACGTCAAAACACTGTCATACTTATGATGTGTTCTTTTTAGATTTGGGACTTGATGTCGATGTGGCGCCGGAACTAGAAGGTTCCGCTGCCGTTTTCGTCAGCCCGGAAAGGTCTAAATAATCATTGTTCATGTTAAGGCCATTTGAAAAATAAGGATGATTAGGATTCATTTCCTACAATACAAATATTAACTCATTAGTCATTAAAAACTAAGCATAATCATAAATATACTAAGCATAAAACTATAAAAGCCATAAAATGATAAAAGAACTAGACAAAAATATTAAAATTAATAACTAAACATAAAATGATAAATGTACTAAATAAACAAAAATATTAAAATTAACTACTAAATATAGAATGATAAAAGTACTAAACAAAAATAATAAAGTTAATAACTAAACATAAAACGTTAAATGTACTAACTAAACAAAAATATTAAAATTAACTACTAAACACAAAATGATAAATTTTACTAACAAAAAATATTAAAATTAATTACTAAACATAAAATGATAAATTTACTAACCAAAAATGTTAAAATTAATTACTAAACATAAAATGATAAATTTACTAACCAAAAATATTAAAATTAATAACTAAACATAAAATGATAAATTTACTAACCAAAAATATTAAAATTAATATAAAATCTAAACATAAAATGATAAATTTACTAACTAAACAAAATATTAAAATTAATAACTAAAGTCTAAACATAAAATGATAAATTTGCTAACTAAGCAAAAATATTAAAATTAATAACTAAAGTATAACCATAAAATGATAAATTTACTAACCAAAAATATTAAAATTAATAACTAAACATTAAATGATAAATTTACTAACCAAAAATATTAATATTAATTACTAAACATAAAATGACCAATTTACTAACTAAACAAAAATATACTAAGCATAAATTAAAATAATAAAATATTAAAATTAATTACTAGACATAAATTCATAAAATGATAAATTTACTAAAATCTAAGATTCTAAGAATACATATTAAAATTTATAACAAAGAATAAAAATATAAACTCATAAATATATTAAGCATAAAGCCATAAATATTAAATATGCGTAAAACCTAAGAATAGATATCAAAATTAATAACTAAGCATAAATATATTAAGTATAAATATAAAATTTAAAAACTAAAACATAAAATTAAATAATAATACTTAAGAAAAAATGTACCTTTGAACTTTTGTGCAGAGATTAGAGAATAATAGTTAGATGATAATAAATTAGTAATATAGTATAGTAGAAATGTAGACCCCTCTAAATTAATATTCTTGGGACCTATCATTGAGTATTAATTTAGAGGGGTTATTAATTTGAAGGGTTTTACATTATAAAACGTTATTTTGTCTTAGAAAATATGTGAAAGTCGGTTTTCTTATTTAGGGAAGGTACATTTTTGGGATTCCTTGTTTAGTCAGTTTTCTACTTCAGGAAAATTCCACAACATCCCCCCCCCCCCCAAAATACACCTAAAAAATTCTATTCTTAACGGCTCCTAAAAATGAGAATTTATTATTATTATTATCTTCATTGTTATAAGTTATAACAAGGAGAACAATTCAAAAGATGAAGTATGAAGTCAAAAATATCAAACATTCTGGCTTTGTGCAAACTAGTATCTTGAAGTACTTTTCTAGTTCTTGATTATTATGTAATATGTTTTGTATTTTTATGGAATTATTAATTTATGCCATAGTCGGGGCCGAAATTTTACACAGGGTTTCAAAAAGAAATTATTATGATAGAGGGGTTTATTAATTTTTTACATTGGCCCGAGTTAGGACCGGGATTTTTTATTAATTTAGAAAGGATAATAATTTATAGGGGTTCTACTGTATTAGAATAGTGGATTAGTAGTGTAGAGAATAAAGAGAGAGTAAGAATAGAGAGAGAGTAAAAATGAAATTATGAAAATATGAAATGGAGTAGAGAATAGAGATTAGAGAGAGTAATGGAGAATTGGAGAATTGGAGAATGGAGAGAATGAGAGAAAATGTATGAAAAATGGAATGAGTGGGAGTATTTATAGAAAAATTTGAAATGTGGGTAAAAATATAAAATAGAAGAGATGAGGGGTAAATGGTAATTTTTGGCTATTTTTAAGATTCAATGGTTGGCTGACGTCAGCAATGGTCAAATTTTTGATGAAATTTTTTTTTTTAAAAATGGACCATTTGATTCAAAAAAAAAAAATAATAATAAAATTTGGCAGACCCAATGGTCGGCACGCGCACGCCTGGCTGGAAAGCATGCCGTGCCAACATGCCGATCGTTGGGCTTAGCATGCCCCACATACGTGTCGGGCCAGGCCAGCACGGTGTGCCCCAACCCAAGGCCTGACACGGCACAGGCATGTGGGCCATGCCTGGCCTGGCACACTCACATGCGGGCCATGCCTGGCACGACCTGCCATCCCTTGCGGGCCAGGCTCGCCAGGCCCGACCCATATTGACAGCATTAGATACCCTTTAACGGCTAAATCTTATGTAGTATTACTTATATTCCAAATCATTTCCCTGCTTTTTGAAGACAAATATTACCATTTGTCTATCCTGTTTTATTAACCTAGAATGGCAGTTATGATTAATTTAAGTTCATCAGTGTGCTTTGTACATTTCGGAAATTTCATGAAATTTAATTGTGTCAAAGAAACAAATAGTTTGATTGACTGACTTTCTTATCAGGGGAGACGGGAAGATCATATTCAAGGTTTGTTGACGGCAAATAAGGAAGGTTCCCTTTCTCCCAAAAAGTGGAAAAGAACAAAATCCGTCTTTCAAGCTCTGTTTGCCTTTCTTCTGTAAATCACATGGAACATACAACACAATTTAAGAGGCTGATTGCACACATCAGACCAGAGAGGCAGAGACAAATGAGGACTCAGCTTTCATAACAGCTCATTTTGAAGCTCAATTTGCTTCAAAACAAAGATTGTTTTGATTCTTTCGTAACCAATCCATTTGTGATTTGGAAAACATTGTTAAAAACCATTGTTGTGCAAGTGAGACCATTTGTTCATTTGTGAATCTGTGGCAAATGCCTTTGTTGCTTTGTAAGATCACATGTAAAGCTGAAGTCTTTATTCGAATTTGTCTTTTAACTCCCTCTCAGACTGAATGATCGTCATTTACCATTAAGTCACATTTGGCGTGGTACACAATGATAATAACGTTAAAAAGTCTAACTTACAGTATTTTATGATATTGTATATTTGTATTAAAGTAATGTAATATATGATGGTCATTTTCACTGCAGTATTAGCAAACATGTGACCTTGTAAGCTCTGCACAGATTCCAGGTCAGCCAACCGGAAACATGCAAATAGATACTGTCAATAAACGAAGCCTGTAGGGACCTGAACTGAGTTGGCATTAACTACAAAATTGGATTGCCTAATAGATTTGATTGAAGACGATGTCAAAGGTTTTGAATTTTGACTAAAACTAAAGCCAAAAGATATGATCTTAATGTAATTTATTTATGTAGAATTTCTCAAGTACTAAAGCAATCACTTGGGTTGGATTAATTATGAAAAGATTTATAATCAGATGCCTCATTTTGAGTATTATTATGGGCCAGTTTGGTATTACTTTTGAGAAGTTGAAATCAACTTATTTTATAATTTTGATATAAAATAATGTTTGATAAAACTTTCAAAAGTGATTAATTCATAATTTGACAAGTTTTGACAGTGATTTTGAGAAGTAGGTGGGAGACTACTTTTTTAAAGTGATTATGGAATAATCTATTTCAGCATTTAATTAATATTTTAAAATATCATTATTATCCTTATGAAATCAAATTAAAATCATTTATATACATTTTTTCATCTTAAAATTAAAGATTTTAATTAAATATTGATTTGATTTATAAAACCTTAAAAAAAATATTTTTATTATTCTTATAGATTTTTTCTTTCTAATTTAAATATTCCACTTAAATATTGATTTAATATATATAATTAATGAAAAAAAATAAAATAAGATTCTAAAATCATGTCTATTTTAATATTGTAACTAATTTCAGCACTTTTGAAATAAAATTACCAAATATATGTATACTGCTTTTAAGTTATACGGTAGTTTTAAAGTTATAATTAACCAAACATCTACTGATTAAGGGGTCGTTTATTTTTTCCACTTAGAACTTAATGGGTCTGAATCATAATTATTAAGTTGTTTTGTTTGTTTTTTTAAGTAGTCAAACAACTTAAAAATATCAAAAAACAACTTAAAATAAAAAGTAAAAAATCCTGACTTTTTACTTAATTGTAAATCACTGAATTGCATTAAATGCAATCCAAAATCTTTTCTTCCGATACTATCCTCCATATATAACATATCTCCAATTTCATCATAATTATATATTGTATAGAAATCTTTATTTTAATATATAGCTTATTTTAAATAGCTTTAAAAATAAAAATAAAAACCTTTTTTCTTTTCTTAGTAAAAATAAAGTTTGTTTGTAATCGAAGAAAAAGATCATGATCATATGTGTTCATATATAATTATTATTTTTGGATTGTTTTTATTCTATATTATATGCATAATTGTTTAACATGGGTATAGATGTAAAATTACTTCTTTTTAGACAATTTTATTTTTAAAAAACAAACATGTTGACAGTACATTCAGATGTGAGAAAAAAAACAAACAAACATGTCATTCAGATTCAGGTTTCAGTCACTATTCAGTCTTCAGTAAAATCCAGGACTATTCAGTCTTCAGACAAAAAAAACAAACGACCCCTAACTTTACAGTTGATTATCCTTTCAGCACTGCTAACAGTGATTATTATAAAAGTTATAGTAATACCAAACTGGCCCTATGTTTTTTTTTTTAATAACCTACAGGCTGCAACCGGACCATGAGACATTTTCAAACTAAACAAGACCCTTTGCCACATATTTTAGCTCCTCTTCTCTCAAATATTTTCGTTTTAATATAATAATTTTTATATTTTTAAAAGTTATTGACTTAAATTAACGATCTTTAAGTCAACTCCACTCCATTTATATTTTTAAAGAGTAGTGCTATTTGCACACCAACTAATGGGCTATTTATGTCCCACTTTTTAAAATTATTTAGTATTTTTTTTCCTTTATCAAATTGCTTAAAGAGACATATAATTTTTATTAAAAAAATCTTGTAAAAAGAAAAACTAATAAAACCCCACTTTTCTTATTACAAAACCCTAATAACAAAAGTTTTAATGACATAGATTATTTCAAATCACTAAATGTTTACTATTTTATTTATATTTCTTTTAGGGCGCGTTTACTAATCGGGAATGAGAAGAATCGGAAACAAGTTCCACTGGAAAGGGAATTGAAGGGAATTGGAATTAAGTTACTAAATTCCATTACTGTGTTTACTAACTTTCTTAGAATTAGAGATAGAATCAAATTTATACAAAATTGATTACAAAAATACCCTTATGTACAATATATATATGAGATGTATGACTGTAACTAATAAAAAAAGTTTATATTTCAAGAAAAAACAATAGAAATCCAAAGCAAAAGCAGTATGAATTCATGTCAATTCATTTTTTTTTCTCCGTAGTATAGTGTTTTGCTTTTCATCAAACAATATTTTTTATTTTTTTAACTTTTATTTTATTTTATTTTTATTTTTTTTTTGTAATTAACAATTCACACACATATAAAGTCAAAATACAATGACAAAGGTCATGGTTGTGGAATTGGGGGTGCACAAATTCAGAGTGAACTCAATACCCCCTGGATTTTTTAGATTTGAGATTACTGAGGTTCTTATGCAAAAAGAATGGCTGAATAAAGTCGCCTTGAAAATTGCTCCTTTAAGGACTCATGGCACCTCAGATCCAGCTTTAACGTCACCCTTACGCTACCTGGTTCATTACTTTTCTCAATATGTATCTAGAAACATATTCATCATTGATGCAGGGGCTACACTACCAGGTCTCCCTATTTTCTCTTCCCTTTAAAATACTTTTAAAAATTTATATTATTGTGTGTATTCCTTTTATAAGTGTCAGGCTTCTGGCTTGATGGTGAAGTTTGTCAAAAATGTCATATAGAGAAACCATTTTGCCATTTTTTTTTTTGGTGGTATATATGAAAATGCATGTTAAATTTTGAGTTCCCAAAAAAAAAAAAAAAAAAAAAAATAAAGTAAAAATCAACTGCGAAGTATATAAATATATATAGCTATTTCTATATTGATATATGTATATATAGTTATTTAAAAAAAAAAATAAGTGGGGATATTTTAGTAAGAACATATGAATTCCCTTTTTAATCAGGAAAGAGAATTTGATTCCTAGTGTGAGTGAGGGGAATCAAGTTCCCTTTCAATTAGGAACTTAATTCCTGATATGTGTGTGAGGTCCACGGAACTTAATTTCCAACAAAATTAGTAAACACATGAATTTGAAAATCAGAAACATAATTCCCTTTCCAAGGTAGGATTCCCGATTAGTAAACAAGCCATTAGATATCGATCTCATGTTTACTTTAGTATTTATTGATTTATTACTGTTTTTTGTTTATATTTTCTTTCAGATCTTGATCTCATGTTTATCATATTTAGTATTTATTGATTTTGTTGTTTCATATGTTTGTTTTATTTTTCTTCTCAAATTCTAAATCCATGTTTACTATTTTTTTTTTCTATCGGTTTATTTTCTTTCAGATCTTCCAGGTATACTATAATTTGTATTAATTCTTTTGTATATTTTATTTTGAATCTTCCAAAGTTAGTCTAATGTTATTTAAAAAAAAAAAAAAATCCAATGAAATCGCACCAAGAATCACAATTAAGAAAGCCTAATCTCTGACAAAACAAAACCATACCAAAACTCTAACTCAATCGTTCAAAAAAAAAAAAAAATCATCAATACGATTAATATCACACTAACAATCTTCCACCAACAATCCAATCGACTATAGAAAAAAAAAAAGATAAAAAATCGCATCTAATAAATATGGTTTTACCATGAAATAAGAAGGAAAAAAAACAAGTTCTGTGAAAGGATGTGAGAAAACTATATATAAAGATTTGAGATGAAGTGTATTTTTATTTTTATTTTTTTGAAAAAGATATGGGGTGTATTAAGTTTGAAAAATAAGTAAAAGGGTAGTCCTAGAAATAAATCAAAAAAAATTAATAAAACCATATAATTTTATATAATTAAATCAAAATTTTAAAAAGTGTGACATAAATAGTTCAGTAGTGGGGTGCTAATAGCACCACTGATTTTTAAATGGTTTGACATTTGTTGTGATAATTTAAAAGTTCACGCAGTAATGGAAACTTTAATAAATTGTTATATATATATATATACATTGTATGTGGGTCATTGGATTTAAAAGATGATTTGACAAGTGTAAATCTAATAGCCCACGTGTAAGGAACTAATAAATTTTATATCAGTGCGCATTGATTTAATTATATGGAGAAATTAAATTTTGACAATTGTATACACTTTGAGTCAAAGTATGTAAATCGAATGGTCCATATCCAACACACTGATACTGATGAAGTTATATAATGCGCACTGATGAAGTTATATCAGTGCGCACTGAATTAAACAGTTTTATATATATTATCTCAAAAATAAATATTAGAGTGTATTGTATTGTAGGTTGCTGGACATTATGTGTGGTTGCTGATGTTTTGATTCTTAATAATAATAATAATAATAATAATAATAATAAGGGGGAATTGCACAAACATCCCTCGACGTTTGATAAAATTACAAAAATATGGCAGTTTTGGCCATATACACACAAACTTTCCTTAACATTTGAATGTTGTTGCATAAACATCCTCTACCGTTAGATAGATCCGTTAGTCAATGGTCAAAACAGTAAAAAGTCCAAAATACCCTTTATTTTTATTTTAAATAAACTAAAAAAATTAAAAAATAAGATAAAAAAATATAAAATATTTTAGAAAACATTAATGAATATTAAATATGAAACCTAGAAAAAAAAAATTCATCCTTACAAATAAAAAAAAATAGTTTTTTTAAACAATTTAATAATAAATAAATTTTAAAATTTAAATTTATTTAAAATCAATGGGGAATTGCACAAACTAATTTTTTTTTTAAGATGAATTTTTTTTTTCTAGGTTTCAGATTTAAGATACATTCATGTTTTATAAAAGATTTTTAAATATTTTTAAATATTTTTTTATCTTATTTTTAAATTTTTTAGTTTTTTTTAAAAAAATAAAAATATAGGGTATTTGTGACTTTTTACATGTTTGACCATTGACTATCGGATTTATTTAACGGTAGGGGATGTTTGTGTAACAATTTTCAAATGTTGAGGGAAGTTTGTGCGTATATAGCCTAAATTGCCATATCCGTGTAATTTTATCAAACCTCGGGGGATGTTTGTGCAATTCCCCCTAATAATAATAATAATAATAATAATAATAATAATAAGGTAGAAATCAACGTGGGATCTGTTTTGATTCTTAGTGTATTCCCGGTTGGAGTTCATGTAAAGTAGGCATATACGATTGGAGATGATAGATTCCTAGATGGTCATTTTCGTTCCAAGTACATGGAAAATGGTACTACTCATGACTCATGAAATCTTGCTGCCGGCTGGAAACAGTTTGATGTACTGCCAAATCCACCAAACATGTGTACACGTGTATCCACGTAGACATATATGAATAATAAATTATTTTCAGTTGACTATACCTAAACAACTCAAACCTCAAGGCAAGAAAAGATGACCAGATCAAACAAGAAAAGATGACCATATGAGATTGGTCCAAAATTCTCAAATCCCATATTATTGTAATATGTACCTCAAACGTTTTCCATAAATGAACACAATGTTTACGTGGATCAGCTGGATTCCATTAATAAAAGATCTTTTGTCTCGATATCATTAATTAAATATTATTATTAGAAATTTAGAATGACATGTTTTATTAACTGTATATATAAGCAAACTTATCCAATTACCTCCTCAAATTCACCATCTTGTTGGCTCCAAAATATATATATATATATCAACTACTAACTAGTTTAAAGCTTGTGGCCGGAGATATATTACACAGGATTGGGAAGGAAAATGAACAGGCGGTGCATGGAAGTGGCAGTGGCAGTGGCACCACCCATTAGAAGAGGAGGCATCAAACGTCAAATATTCAACGACTTGTTTCAAGGCCTTCAAAAGGTGGCTTCCAAAATATGTCTTTTTTTTTTTAATTAGCTACTGTCAAGAGTGAAGACCTTTAGCTAGCCTTTGATATGTATATATATATATACACTGTCCTTTGTATTTATCCATCCAATCGTGTGTATAATACTACTATATATATATGTGCAGTATAATTTTCAATTATAAGGAGAGCAATATATGTTGTAATAAAACAATGAAATTAAATATGCAGTGAACTTTCATTCCAGGCACAAGTGTGACGCCCTTAATTATATTTTATACTTCTGTAATGGGGTGGTGGTCTTTTTTTTTTTTTTTTGTTGTTGTTGTCACATGAGCATGTTGCTATGTCCATACCCTCATCCTCCTATATGTAAAGACAAGCTCATATAGAAGCTTTTTACTTGTTTTTGATTTATGTGGATCGTGGCCGACGAGGGCCATGGGCCTCAACCAATGAATTTTCAGTGTATATATATATATATATATATATCCCTTTCTCTTGGCAAAGCCAAGATTGTAGCTTTGAGGGATCAAGACAAAAATTAATATTAAATGCCACACAAGACAAATTGTAACTGGTTGTTGTTTTATATCTCAAAAATCATTTATAACTATTTTGCAAAACCAATGTCTAATCTTAACATATTTGAGAATGTTTTTTATTTTATTTTATTTTATTTTTTATTTTTTATTTAAGAATAATACTTGGGTATTGACCAGTCAATACTCAAAATACTGACCCCACAAAAGGGAGTGTAGCACGTGGCTTAATTTGTGAGATAAATGTAAAAAGTAAAAGAAAAAAATGCCACGTGCTACACTCACATTGATAGCTTTTTTTTTTTTTTTTTTTTTTGATGGAAAGGGCACCTGAAAACCTGAAAACCTGGTAAACCAGATCCAGGGCAAGGTTACAACCATAACTGGGACTCCACAAGTAACACCAATTGAGCACAAGCCCAGAACAGAGTCCCACAACGGGAGAAAAACATCCACACAAAGTGGAAATACAACCAAACCAGAAATAAAACAAACTGAAAAACAACTAAACTAAACGGGCTGAAACCGATCCGGAGGAGAGATCTGGTCACCGGAGAAAATCCACCAGAACGCCGCCTACCACCACACCGATCGTCGACGTCTCTGATGCCCAATCAAACCCCAAAATCACCACCAATCAAACCTCCACCAGTTCCCAATCCCGGCGCCGCAAAAACAGAAAAACAGACCAAGCATCATCACCAAAGATCAGAGAAAAGATCACCAAAGCAGCTGCCGGTGGTGTCTCGACGGAGAGGATGACCACCGATCAAACCAACTCACGCCAAATCACACCAGATCTGGCCAGAAACCATGAGGATCGGCCGATCTAACCGCTGCCGCCATCGCTTGGACAAAACGTCCCACCCTGTGACGTGAGAGAGACTTCCAGGCGACGAACAGGGCGGTCGTAGCAACCTCCGAAGACCCCATCTGACCGGGACAGCCTAGCACAAGGAGGAGGAAGATCGTCCAAAAGGACGACTTCGTCGCCGGCTCCCGCTGCCACAGCGAGAAGCCGACGACGGAAAGGAGAAGAAGAGAGGCTGCTGCTTCAAGTTTCAGAGAAAAGAGAGAGAAAATATCTCAGATATTTTCCTTTCCATTGATAGCTTTTTTAAAACATTAAAACAAACTGATAATAAATATTCAATAATTTAAATGACAAGAGACATAAAACAAATATATTCATCATAACATATTAAAATACCACTGTATTATTAATATATTTAAATGTAATTTAATTTTATAATATTCATCTCAAATCAAATTAACTTATAATAATTTTAAATAATTTTAAATAAACAAAGATTTAAATAAAAACTAATATGGGAAGTGTATTTCCAAGAATGGGTGATAATCTAATAGCCAAAACAAAGTCCAGTTTTATTTTAAAAAATAAAAATAAATGTCCAACTACCCAAGTCAAGTCATAGACACTACTCAATATTCTCTTTCTCCCGTCTCACAACTCACAAGTTCTCTCTGTAAGTTCTATCTATTTCTTTCACCCGGCTCTAATATCTCATCTTTAACCTCTACTTAAAGCTTCTTCTTTTGCAAATATTTATTTATTTATTTATATATTTTTTTGGGTGGGGGTGGTGTGGCCCCTATGCCCCCTTTTAGATCCACCCCTACTCCTTAGTGCGCACTAATCATGTGAATCTAATGGTTCACATGTAAATATATATTCCTCGGTGCACACTAAGGAGATCAGTTATATATATATTATTTTTTTCTCTCCTCATGACGAACTGATTTTATTTATATCAATTCTACAACTATCAACCATTAGATTCACTTACTTCAGTTAAGTCAAAGTCTTCTTAAACTTATGGGGGTATATCCAATTAAGATTTTTGAGGACATTTTAAAGGCATTTTTTAAGTGACATATGACTTATATAAATCCACATGGATTTTCATTGATTTGTTTAGACATCTATCTCAGACTTTTATGGATTTGTTTAGACATCTATCTCATACTTTCATGGATTTAATATCTCGGGCTTCTATTATAGATGGATCGCCCTTGCTCCTTAGTGCGCATTGATTATGTGAATCTAATGGTCCACATGCAATGCACTAATATATATTCCTCAGTGCACACTAAGGAGATCAATTATATATATATATATATATATATCAGTTTTTCTCTCCTCAAGATGAACTAATTTTATTTATATCAGTTTCACAACTATCAATCATTAGATTCACTTACTTCAGTTAAGTCAAAGTCTTCTTAAACTTGGGGGGGGGGGGGGGGGGGTGTGGGGGTGTATTCAATTAGGATTCTAAGACATTTTTTAAGTGACATATGACTTTCATAAATCTACATGGATTTTCATTGATTTTTTTAGACATATATCTTAGACTTTTATGGATTTATTTAAACATCTATTTTAGACTTTCATGGATTTATTATCTCAGACTTCTATTATATATGGATGAATTATATCTATATATGGCTCAATCTGTCAACCGAAGAGAAGCTCTATTTCAAAGCTGAATTTTCACAAAGATCTCAACTTTCATGAAAAACCCAAAAAAATACCACATATGAATACATAAAACTTCATGCATGAATAAACATTGCATACCAAAAAAAAAAAAAAAAAAAATCCTAACAACAATAATTTCCACTCAATTACTAAAGTCAATCACTATAAAAGAAAGTGACATAGTTTATAATAATTTTGAGAGCAAAATTAAAAGGAAAATACTCAACATTCATAACTCATCTTCACTGATTCTCATCATTATTTAACTAATCATATAAACAAACAATAATCAACTAATTGAATAACCAAGTAAAGCTATACATAAAATATTGAAAAAAAGCATTAGCCTAACCCAAATCTTGTCACAACTGACCACCCTTTGATCTACGATTTTTAATTTATTTTCTACAACTCCAAATCCTACAAAATTGGATATGGATATAGGACACGCTACAGTAAAATTATCAATTTAATCCATGGTTATTTGTATATGAAAACATTCATTATTTTCTTGTTTCCTGAATCTGTCTAGCAGAAATCAATATCGACATTTGTTCACTCCAAAAATTATAACAAATTTTATACTCATTTAGAAATCACGAAATTTTGCAGAATAATAGTAGACATAACATTCTATCTACATATAAGTTTTCATAAATTTCAAGATAAAAGAACCCACCCAAATAAATTTACAAATTCTGGTCATTTGTCAAAATAGAGGGGTTCCAGCATGCGTATATTTTGAAAACACATAAAAACTAATAACCGTCACTATCAATTGAATGGGCTATATATCATCATCATTGTTTCTACTTTATTCAAATTAAGCATATCAAGAATCATAACCTAGTATATTCTAGAAGTTCAACCATGAAAGAGATAAACAAAGGAAAATAGAAGCAACGAATCCTAGCAACAAGAAAAACTCAAAATCCTTGAGGAAAAGGCTGGACTTGTTATGGCCTTTGATATTTATACTTCTCACCATCAAGTCCACCAAAATCCATGACTTAAGAAAATCCTTTAAAATCTAGTCCCACTTGAATACACCTCGATTTTTGTAGACATTTTTAAAGTCCAAATTCAATACACTCGGATTTAGAAGCACTCTTTAAAAGTCCATATATAGAAATTTAAATTGAATACCTTCGGATTAATATAGACTCTTTTAAAGTCTTTAAATGTTTGAATTGAATACACCTGGATTTATAAAATTTTTAAATGTCCTCAAGAATCTTAATTGAATACACCCCCCTTAATTAATGACTCACAAGTCTCGTCATAAAGTTAAAAGTTTAGTTCCGTCCCGAGAAGAGAAAAACTATATATATTAATATATATAGGGTAAAATTTATAAATAACCATAAAATTAGTGGTTTTACTAATTTTAACCGGGATTAGCATTTTTATTTTTCTACCAAAAAATCCATTATTGGGACAAAAGTGCCCTTCGGTCAAAATGAATTAAAAAAACAAAACAAAACATAATAAAAACAAAAGAAAACGAAAGTTAAAAAGCAAAAGTAAAAGTTGAAGCAAAGTTTGTTTCAGAGTTTGAAACAACAAAGAGAGAGACCCAACGATGACCAAGACAAGCAAGATCCGACGACGATGGAGAGACGAGCAAGACCCGACCCCGACCCAAGATACGAAGGAGAGACGACCCGATGTAGAAATGAGCGAGAGACGAAAGACAGTGACCACATGAGAGAGACGAGAGGCGACCAGCTTTGATTCGAATCACCAGCATGAAACACGATGTCGTGGAAAAAACAAAAAGGTTTACAGTCACCATACAATTGATTTTAGGGTTTTTTTTTTTTTTTTTTTTTTTTTTTTTTTTTTTTTTTTGTGGATTATGATTTTAGGGTTTCTTTTTTATTTTGATTTCGATTTTGAGTTGAGATGGAGTTGATTTTTAGTTGAGATGGAATTGATTTTGATTTTGAGTTGAGTTGATTTTGATTTATATATATTTTTAGTTTATCGATCACTATATATCTGCTCTTCTTGAATTGCAAATATAAATGCTGGGATGATTTTGATTTTTATATATTTTGATTCCATATTTTGTTCTAGTGTTTGTTTTCCCTTCTGCCATGGCTTTGTTTTTGTTCTTGTTTTGGTCTATTATTTTCTTTTTTGCTTTGTTGCTGCTTAATTAATTAATTAATTATTATTATTATTTTTTTTATGTTTTGCTTCTGCTCCCTTGTTTGTTTTGCTCTGTTTTGGTCTTGCTTTGTTGTTTGCTGTTGGGATTTTTTGCCCCTCGTAATACAATTGTTGTTTAAAAAAATACAAGAAAATTAAGACCTAAGCTTAATCTCATCTAAATATTAATATATATTAAATGGAAACCACACGAGATGAGCGAGAGACGAATGACAGAGACCACATGAGAGAGACGAGAGACGACTGGCTTTGATTCGAATCACTGGCGTGAAACACGACGGCGAGGAAAAAATAAAAAGGTTTGTAGTCACCATACAATTGTTTTTAGGGTTTTATTTTTGGTTGCATTTGTGGATTATGATTTTAGGGTTTCTTTTTTATTTTGATTTCGATTTTGAGTTGAGATGGAGTTGATTTTGATTTTGATTTTGATTTTGAGTTGAGTTGATTTTGATTTATATGTTTTTTTAGTTTATCGATCACTATATATATATATATATCTGCTCTTCTTGAATTGCAAATATAAATGCTGGGATGATTTTGATTCCATATTTTGTTCTAGTGTTTGTTTTCCCTTCTGTTGTGGCTTCATTTTTGTTCTTGTTTTGGTCTGTTATTTTCTTTTTTGCTTTGTTATTGTTTAGCTTCATTGCTTTATTTATTTATTTATTTATTATTATTTTTTAATGTTTTGCTTCTACTCCCTTGTTTGTTTTGCTCTGTTTTGGTCTTACTTTGTTGTTTGCTATTGGGCTTTTTTTACCCCTCTTAATGCAATTGTCGTTCAAAAAAATATAAGAAAATTAAGACGTAAGCTTAATATCATCTAAATATTAATATATATTAAATGGAAACCCTTGTTAGGCCACATACCAAGATGAGAATTAAGACGTAAGCTTAAAGGCAATGTTCAAACATTTAAGAGAAAAACTATATATTTATCTATGATCTAATGTTGAATAAAGTGAAACATAAAATTCAAACACATGTCAATTATAATATAAAACATGTCTTATTTGTGCTTACCATTTAAAGAGCAAGATGTAAATGTAGATGATATTTTGTATCTAATTGTGTGGTTATTGTTATTGTACAAAATGAAGTTTAACCATTTCCTTTCATTATGCCTACATGCTTGCTAACATACATACATAACTACTCCATTTGTTTATTAAAATGATACACTCAATGTGTTTAATTGATGAAACATGGTGTGTTTAATTTATTAAACCCAAGTTATTTGAATTGTGTAGAAGAAAAATATCGATTATGACCGGTATTAATCGACCGGTATTTTAAGGCAAAAAGGAATAAATGGAATCAAGAAGCATTAATCAACATGGGTTTTCGGTTGAAGAACATAGCTACTATAGAGAATATCTTACGCCAGGAAGGGAAGGAATTCATGTCTAGTTGTTTCAAGCAACTCAACAATTTCCTTACAAATTGGTTATTCTCAGCTAGGATTGTGGACAACCTACTGTGAAGGGAAATTACAATAGATGGTGCAACCGAGAATGAATTGTTTATTTCGTTAGGTGGTAGAAAGGCGAGATTTGGATAGACAGAGTTTTATTTGGTTAACGGTCTATGGTTTGACCAACTCTTAGACATTATAAACACACCTTACATTGCAAATGCAGATGACATTCACAAAAGGTATTGGCCTGGAGAAAAAGATGACGATTTGAGATTGTCTACAATTTATGATCGATTTCTAGCTAGCAACTTCTAGCAGCACGACGATTCACTTAAGATGACACTTTTTTTTTTATAGCAAACAATGTTTTGTTTGGTCAACCCTATGATATTGATTTTTTAATTTGGTTGATGATCTGGATGCATTCAATTCGTTTGCATGGGACCATTACGTATTCAAGCTAACGATGCACTACTTGATGCACGGATTTCAATCGAGAAACTCTAAAAAAAAGGTTTGGACCAATCAGGTACCGGTTCAACAGTTTCCCATAGGCTGTTAATGTTAGTTCCAATTACTATATTTCTTTATTTAATATTGGCTTTTAAATTTAAAGTTCTTAACTTTTATAGTTGTCATAACTTGTCATTTTCAAGTATGGGCGATGGAGGCTGTGGACTCTCTAATCGATGGGTTTGGCATGAGATTACAACGTACACTGCCTAGGATGACGTGTTGGACAATGCATAAGAGGCCCTGAAATTTTGTGCAAGATTTCAGATCTCGAAGGTAATATTCGTAGTGAGATGGTGGGTTATTCACAAACACACACACACACACACACACACACACACACACACACACATACTCACACATTTATTAAATTTTTTACAACATTGTAGACCATTTAATATTGTGACATATTACAGGCTCAACTCTTGGAGTTATTGGAGGCAACGAATAAGGAGGCTTAAACAAATTATTGGGTTGGAGTAGACTTTGATATGTCAGTGGGTCCATAATTTATACCTCTAGTGGAAATGAAGGAAAAGATAGAGTTGTTGGACAATGAGGATGACGGTGATGATGGAGGTGATGGTGATGGTGATGAAGTGAAAGGCACCAAAGTAGAAGAAAAAGAGATCGATGAAGCAGAAGTAGAGGAAACAGTCCCAATCACCATCTTGATGATCCACTCTACTCCCCACATTCACCAAGATATACACATACTCCACGTGACAATCCACTTTTTGTAGGATTTACACCAGAATTTACACTTACTCCTCCTAAAGACATGTTAGACCCACCTCCCCTACCGTATCCACCTCGGTCATCCTTTAAGCACCCTCCCTCACCTATGTCATTTGAACATGAACCTCAATCTAGGGTAAGTAGAGTAGAATAATGTTTTTTATTTTATTTTACGTTTTCGTTTTATTATTATTCATAAAAATACTAATGTACGTGCATACTGTAAATGTAAACTTTAGGGTGGTGAAAGGATAAACAATTTGTTGGAGGCAATAAATGCACTTCTAGATTTGTTGAAAGGCATTGTAAAACGAGAGGTCTTGTAGCTTCCGGGTGTGCTTAGAGGCCTAGTCCAGGAGATGCAGTCGACCCATGGTTAAAGCAACGATGAGGTATTCCACTTGTGTTTTATGGTTTTGTGTTATATGTATTATTGGTGTGAGGAAGAAATGATGAATATTTGTGAATCTGATTCTTGTGTGTTGTAGGCACCTTTGACCAATGCTACAGATCAGAGCTTGCATGTTAAGAATGAGGTGGATCCCTCGGTGGTTTCGAGTGAGAAGGAGGTGGCTCATTCAGGCGAGAAAGAGGTGGATGCCTTAGTAGTTTCAATTAAGCAGGAGGTGGCTCATTCAAGCGAGAAGGAGGTGGTTGGTGTAGTTCTTTTAAGTGGAGATCTTAATGATGATTACAACTACACTTTAGAGGATTGATCGCTCCGAGTTAGGCTTCGATCTGCTTACTACTTGTCTCCATTTATTAACCAGACATGGGCATCTGTGACGAAGTGTGAACAAGACAATGGCAAATATGAGGCATTCAAGAGGAAAATAAAACTAGCCAGGTATGTTATTGTTTTAAATATATCATTTAAGATGCATAGTTGTTTAATGCACAAAAAAATAACGATTTATTTGTTTACGTTTAGTTCATACGAAAGGAGGAACGGAGGAGTCCACTGTGACTAATGTAATCTTCGTCGATATCATCTAATTCATACTCATTATGAGGATTGTACTCTGAGATCGATCTCTCATCCTCGTTATAAGGTTCTGCCACCATTTCATCAATGGTTGAGTCCTTAAAAATTATAGGATTCACACTCGGGATTTCAGAAGCCGGGTCTATTGTTGGTATAAAACCCCAAATGTTGTTGCTTCCACTGGTGGATTGAAACCATATCGCCAATTGCTATAAAAAGCTTTGATAGATAGGCTGAATGATATGGACACCCATATGACTAGGTTCTGCACTAACTTTCTCAACATCACTAACATTCATCTCCGAAACATGTCCATCATCGCACAATAACATTTCCACATCACTATCATTTTTAATCTTCGGTCAGACAGGCCTAAGCCTAACACCGGTATCAACCAAAGTTCTTAACTCAATGGTAAACCTTGTTAAGTCAACATTCACAACGTCTTGTACCACTTTAGACAACTCAGCATACGTCAAATTCCTATGAACTTTGACAAACTCTATTTCACCTTCATAAAGTTCCCCACCCATTTGCTACCATAAGTGATAACCAATGTCATTGGTTCCATTCCTACATTTTAACCAAAAAAAATCTCACATTTAGAATTCAATTTATTAAACTAGTCACACATTAAACAAGGTGCAACCAAATTAAACATACCAGAGCAAATCAATTAAAAACACCAGGACAATCCAATTAAATACACCAGAGCAAATCAATTAAAAATATCAAGGCAAACCAATTATACACACTAGGCAACCAAAATTAAACACACCAGGGCTAATCAGGAAAACACACCAAGGCAAACCAAATTAAACACATTAGGACTAATCAATTAAACACACCACTGCAAATCAATTAAACACACCATAAACCATCTTCTTCAACCTAAATTCATCATTAAATCTGTAGGACCCGAATCACCACACCACACACCACACACCACATACATTACAACAGAATTATCGTTTCACTACGTGCAAAGAATGTTGTAAGCCGCATTAGACTATGTCGTGAATGATATCCCTCAAATATTGCATATTAAACGTGTCACCAAAGTGTTTTAAAGAATGCCGTAATTATATTTACGACCCTTTTTGTAGGCCGTGTTATGAACTTTTTGATTGGATGATTTACATATCTATTTGAGGTCCCCATTTCCTATATTTTATACTCATTTTCGAG
Source organism: Acer campestre (assembly GCA_954870605.1). Taxonomy (NCBI): domain Eukaryota; kingdom Viridiplantae; phylum Streptophyta; class Magnoliopsida; order Sapindales; family Sapindaceae; genus Acer; species Acer campestre. The sequence continues at coordinate 17,983,740 of OX940810.1, forward strand.
CCTGTTTTTGTATATAATGTGTTTTGTGAGCATTTTATAGGTTATATGCCCTAAAATAAGGTGTTGAGCATAATTGAAGAGTTTCAGAGGTTAAAAGGTTGAAATTAGAAATCTTTGTACAGAACAATAAACTTGTGGAGGCCATATCTCCCTCCTCAGATCGAACTACATTTTTTGTAACCAATTTTTGAAAAGCCCTATGAGTCTACTTTCCAACGCTTTTTACGGATTGCAATTCCGAGTTCTTTAGAGGAAGTTATTGCCGTTTTCACAATGGTGCACAAAGCTGAAAAACTTCACCCGAGAGAGATGCGACCTCAGGGCGAGCTCAGCAAGGTCGTGCCCCAAGTTCGCTTTCCTCTCGGGTTTTTAACTATTTTCTCGACCATAGAGCATCCAGGTTGCCCCAAGGTCGTCTTTTTCCTAAAAAAAAAATGTTAAAACAAGAATTTACCTCCTTGACTTTGACCTAATTCATTATCCTATATAACCTTTGATATTCTTAGACCAAAACACAAAGCGCTCTATCCAAAAATATTCACCAAGACTTCACCTTTCCTAAATTCCTACACATTCATTAACCACATCTATCATCACTTCTTATTTTTAGGGGCAAAAGAGAGTAGAAGAAGATTGAAGGAGAAGAAAAGCCATCCAAGAAGAGAAAGCTCTCCATATAGTTTTCTCTATAGCTCTATCTCTTTCATTTTCTTTAATATAGTCATGTATTCATTTGAGCATATTTATTTTATGGCTACTCTATGTAATATGAGCTAAATATTTAGTGCTAGGATTTGATGAAACCCCACCCATGACTATATATTTATATTGACATTTGTTTATTCATTATATGCAATTTTAGTTTGTATGGATATTTTAGTGTGCTTAATGCTTTCAATAGATTGATCTCATACTGACTGATTTTCGATTGTGTGTTATGAACCGACCGGAGACGCACACAATGTGCTCGACGAAATGTCTTCTATGTATATCTAGAAAAGTAAACCTACTTAGACTAGCGTATATGATTCCTTAGTGCGCCAATGTCCTTAATGAATTCATACATATATTCTGAGTAATCGAGAGATAGGCTTAGGTATGTTTTGAGTGTAACCTATTATACTCGACCGAGATTATAGGTGAACATTAGGGTGCATGAATCCATGAATTCTATGAGCATATTTTAGGTGTGCAATTGAGTCTAGAGAGGAAGTAGAAGAGGGTGGGGTGTAGTCAAGTCCTAGCATCATATTCTTCATTACTACATTCAAGTTTATTACTTGTTATTTCTTTATCGCAAATAGCATAAATTCTCTTTAGTAGTTTAATTTAATTTAGCTTGCTGTAAATATTCAAGTATGAAAACCTTCACGTATTACTCATTTGAATAGTACTTAGGCTAATCAATTTTGGTAATCAATCACTCAGTCCTTGTGGGAACGAATCTTACTTTACCGTTGTACTATATTCCGACCTCATATTATTGTGAGCATCACTAAGAGTGTAGTCAATTTTTTGGCGCCATTGCCAGGGATTGAGCAAACAATTGATATCGATACTAGTTAGTTTATTGCTAATTTGAACTTTTAATTTAGTTTGTGTGTTTCTCTTGATAGGTACTCTTGCTCTTGCATGCACCTATGCACGAGAAGCCAAAATCTTCGCTTCTTGGACTTTGACCTTAAAATTGAGAGACTAGCTCTAAGAAATAGACAAGAGGCAAGGGTGAACAGAGCAGTGATGGATCGGTGTGCGTAGTAGTGATTATAGTAGTTTTAATATTATTAGTTTCTTAGTCGTTTTTGTTTCTCTAGTTTCTTTTTATTTCTTTGGTAGTTTTTGTTTTGTTTTGTTTTTTTTTTTTTTTTCTGTTTCAGGATTCTATGAATTTCTTCATGCAAAACTCGTGGCCAAGCTTCCCGCCAATGAGCATGTCATCGGAAGATAAGATAAGAGAGCTCTTGGAAGATGTTATAGCCTCTCAACCGGAAATCATATAGAATTTCAATAACTATATGTCACCTAGTTGGCTAGACCAATCCATAGAGACGACATTTGAAGGGAACTTCAACAACTCTATCAAGGCCACAACTCAAAACTACAAAGAAGTCTCGTACCAGTCGAAAGAGATGAAAGAGGTGATCGAGTTATGTAAGGGGTTATGAATGCTAATTGGGATTTGATGTCAGCAGTGGATGTGCAAAAGAAAAAGAATGATGCACTTCAAATAAAAATAGTGGAAACTTCCCGAGAGAAAGAAGAAATGAGGGAAGAATTTGAGAAGATGTTGCAGCTCATGAAGAAGGAATTTGAAGGCAATGAAGCCTGGGAAATGGAAAAGGCGAATAAGCTTCAAGAGCTAAACAAGAAACACATACTTGAAGTAAAGATGCTTAGAGTTGAAATTGGCACACTAAAGAAGACGAATGGTGAAGTCTCCAAAAAGAGTAAAGATTTTGAAGAACAAATTGAGAGACTTGAAGCCGAAAAGAGTACAACATCGAAAGAGTTGAAGAACTCGGCGAGGCTATCGAAAGAATTTGAAGATGAGGTATTTCGCAAGTCAAGATCAATGCAAGGGAAGTTGTACAAAAAACCAATGCCCTAGAGGAAGTAAAAGGAGCACTTAGCAAAAAGGAGGAGGCTCTCAAGATAGCACAAATGAAAGAGTGTGACTTCATATGTCAACTAGACAAAGTATAAAAGGTGGTCAAGGCGTTACAAGTAAATCAAATTCAACGGCCTCAAAGCACTTATCAAAAGGGAGTTCCTCTAAGTCTAATCTCATTTGCTATGTGTGTTCAAGGAGAGAGCATTTTAAGGCTAAAAATTTCAAATTTAACCAACATAGGAAAACGAGAGGTCCTAGGAATAGGAGGAGTCCACCTAGGGTCAAGCAAATTTGGGTAAGGAAAGATCAAGTGCACTTATTTAGAAACATGAGAATAGAAAATATAGTGAAGTCACCCAATTTTGTTTGGGTTGCTAAGAAAAGAGAATTTCCCAACTTGGTTAAAACAACCTTAGTTAATCCTAGCCCTACCCCAAATCCACAATGTTGAAAATCTTCGTGCATGTTATTTTTTATGTTTATGTTGTTTATGTCTTGAGTTCTTGCCTTCCATGCTTCGTTTATTCATTGTCCATGCATCTCATGTCATATAAAATATTGAAGACAATATTTAAATTAGGTTTTGGAGTGTGGATTCATTATTTGAGTCATTTTTCATTTTACATTTTCAAGTTTTTCTTTGACCTTTGCAAAAGTATCCTGTTTTGAAAATTTTGAAGCCAAATGTTTCATTTAAATTGTACCTTTGGTGAGGAAATAAATTATTTCATCCACGTGATGCTCTTCGATTTTTCGATACGGTTCCAACGATATAAAGAACGTAAAATTTTGGGTGGAGGTTCAAAAGTTATGAATATTTCTTCGACCAAAGGTCATGGGCAATGCCCTGTTTTGAAAATCTGTATGTGAACCATCTTCGACGTCCATTTACACACTTTTTTCAATTTGTATTTTGAATTGTTTTCTAAATTTAAAGTGTGAATTTGCATTTTTGAAAATATTTTTGTGTGTTTTTGAAAATATGCACTAAAGAGCGGACATAAGTCAATTTCAAAAGTCATCAGTTTTTGAAATTTTATCCTCTATGTTGAGATGGTCTTTTGCATTGCGTTTTTGTGTTTTTTTTTTTAAAGGTTGCACAATTTTTTCTTAAATAAATGGTGTTTCAAGCTCTTGTTGGCAATTGCATGTATCGAGTGGAATTTTATTTGCCGAAACTTTCTAATATGCTTCGTGAGTGTGTGGATTTCTATTGCTTCTTGAGGAAGTGAATTGTGTAGCTTGTGCGATAAAGCAAGGTTTCTTTATCTCTTGGGAGAAACAAAGACAACTTGCAAGTCTTAGGGACAAGCAAACCAAGATTGCTCATAAAAATAGCAAGATCTTTGTCTTCATGAAGAAAAGCAACAATTTGGAGTTCGAAGAGTTGGAGTGCCATACCACATATTGCCTAGACATTAAATTGTGCGCTTGGTGGGAGGCAACCCACTTAGGTACATTTTTTTTTCTTAGTTTATATTTGTTTATATTTGTTTTTACATTTTTTTGTTTAGAATAGGAGTGTGGAGAATCATCGTGCATAGTTTTAGAGTTTTTGTTTGTGCATTTGTCCTCCCTCCTATTTCTAAGCTTATATTATCCAATTCACTTTTGTGCAAATATTAGGGACAATGTTTTGTTTAGGTTTTGGGGTGTGGCCGTCTAATGACCATTTTTGCATGATTGTTTTGTTTGTGCTTATTTTTTGAGATTTTTTTCATTTTATGCTTGATTGTGTGTTTAGCGAGTCAAGTTCTGTCTGCTCTTGCTTGAGCCAAATTTTAGAGCATTGGCTTACTTAATGAGATGCTTTTGGGTTGTACCTTTGGAGGCAATTTTGCATGTGTTGAATCCTTGAGTCTAGGCAAATGTTGTGTTAGTTAAAGCTACACCACATTGCTTGCACGCACCCTACCAGACTCGAAAGTGTCTTAGTAATTGGGTATTGCGCTTAAGATGTCTAGATCATTAGTGGAGACTACCTGTGCGAGGCCAGAGCCTATATTGCGTCCTTATGAGTTTGATTTGTTTTATTGTTTCATCTTAAACACTCTTCTTGTAGATAAATAAGTAAATAAAAAAGGACCTCACTCCATACTTTGGACATTAAAGAACGTCATTTTAAAAGCATCACCGTAATTTCGTCTTTGTTTACTTGCTTAACTCGTACCTTTAGAGATGACGTATGCTATGTGTGTTAAGTCACTATAAATGTCCCAAACACGTCCCTAGCCTTGTATGTTTGCTTGAATGTCCTATCTATGTTGACCTACACACTAAACCCTATCATCATATCCACCTATTTCATATATATATCACCATATCTTACATAAACACTAGACCACCCCATTTGCTAAGATTATGGCTTGTTATCATATCAAAATGAAGCTCAACAAAAATCAAAATTGTAAAAATAAGCGTGTACTCAAGCTAGATGTGTAAGTTGTGCAATGAATAAGGCTCAAAATATTTGAAATAATTAAAAGTGCTCAAAAGAAAAAGAATAGCACAAAAAGCTTTTCAATCTTTAAAAGTGTAAAAGTTGACAAAATGTAAAGCAACTTAAAATTTAGCACAAAATGATTAATCGAATAATTCGTGCCTAGACGCTATTATTGTAAAAAGCGTGCCAAATAAAAGCTTAAACATAATCGGTAGCTAGCCCATAATTCCGTACCCACCTAGCCTTTCCACCACTAATTCACCATAACCTCGCTTGAACTTTATAGAAGTCCTAATTGATCTTTAGGAGGAGTTGTAGCTTGTTAATAAAGGTTTCAAATAGTGCTCTACTCTTATTCTTAATGTTCAAATATGTTCATGTGGTCTATTTGCATTTAAACTTTAGCAGTTCTTTCAAATTGTCATATGCGTGAGAAATTTAAAAATCTCTTGTGCATAATTTCCAACCGCATATGTTTGTTGAGTGAGCCTAGGTTCTGAGTGTTAAAATGAGAGAGGTCATGAAAGGAATAGAGTCAAAGCGAAATGCTATTATAAGACTCTTGTGTTCAATGCTTTTTGAAGCTATGTTCACTAAGAAGTATGGAATTGCAATCTCTCTTGTTGTAGCACCTTAACTTGCATTTCCCAAGCTTTATCTTAGGGGTCTTAGCATGTATGTGCCTCAATTCAGGGGTTCACCCCTTATTGCATTTCTGTCTATAGTTGGCTCAGCAAGAAAGATATTTGTGGGTGTCCTACTATAAACCCTCACGAGACTTCACCCGTCCACTAGGGATCACATAGGGGTTTAAAAGGTTTATGGCACCTGCTAAGTGCCATCGTGTCACCCACGAAAGCAGTGTTTTTTTTTTTTTTCTTTATTTTATTTTCTTTTGTTTTGTTTTTGTTTTGGTTTTGCTCGAGGACGAACAAAATATAGGTTTGGAGGTATTGAACTTTTACAGCATGCACTTGCATGTCGTTATTGTCTTTTGGAAATATATTATATAATATTTAAAACATCTCATCCCATACACACCCACACCTCATCCCATACACACACACTACCGGATCACTCCTACCTCCCCCTCTCATTTCACCCTATTTAACAATTCGTTCACATGAGCTGTCGAACTTGAGATGTCAAGTTGTTTAAGCAAAGCCTTGACCAATTCTGCTACTCATTTGAATTTATCAATAATTGCACAATATTTAGGCTAATTGGCACTATGCTCCCTGAACTATGCCTGAATTTGCACCTAACCCCTATACTTTTTTTTTTCCCATTAAACCCCCTAAACTTTCATAAATTGGTAATAGGTGATGGAATTATAACGCCGTCCATTTTTGTCATGGTAAATTACACTAAGTTCCCCCTTATTATATGCATAATTGCATCAAACCAGAAAAATATAATAATATGACCTAAATACCCCTCTAACCAAATATTAAAAATCAAATTTTAAAAATAAAAATTTTAAATTTTAAATTAAAGTAATGGTTAAATAATAATAAAATTATGAATTTTTTGATAAAGAAAATTAAATGGATAGAGAAATAAAAAAATTAAATTTATTTAACAATTATTTAAATTATCTTTTTTTATTTAAATATCCGTAAATATAAAACTCAGATGAATATTTAAATCATTTAAGGGGAATTATCATTTAAATTATCTTTTTATTTATTTAAATATCTCTAAATATAAAACCCAGATAAATATTTAAATCATTTAAGGGGAATTATCATTTAAATTATTATTTTTTTATTTAAATATCCCTAAATATGACTTGTTCATTTACAATAACAAGGGTATTAATAATTGTAGGGAAAAAATATACCCGCAGCGGAAGCGAGACTAAAAAAATAGTTTAGTAGCTTTTAAATTTTTTTCCTTTTATGAACCTTAAACCCTTTTAATTAATTAAAGATATGTAATATAAAACAAAAGAAGAATACCTTTTGTCGCGTGATCCGATTGACTGTGCATCGATGGTAATCCGCAAGATCTTCCAATCCGATCACGAACGTGAATCACCTAGGAGCGTGGTCTCTCTTCTCTTTGAATTGTATACCTGAGAATGGACAACAAAACTTTTCTGATTCTGTTAGTCACTATAATCTCCAAAAGGTTGCTAAGAATGTTCCGGTCACTTTTCAATTCACAATCGTAAGATTGAAATTCGCGTGAACCTAATTCGAAAGTGTGTACAAAATCTCTTGATGTTAAGATCACTAGTACACTATCGAAACAAGAACAATTCTTCTCTCACAAACCTCTAGGCCGAAACACTCACTAGTCTTAGAGTTGGATCTAATTTTTCTCTAGCAAAAGAAAAAACTCTCAATTGCAAAAACTAGGGTTTTACAAAATATATAAAGAATATATCTATATATTTCTATTGCCGCAAAATATATATCAAAAATATATATATCTATTGCGGCAAAATATATTTGCCCATCTATATAGCACTGCATGTCTCCATGCATATATATATGTATATATATAGGATGCACCGAATTCTCAATCCATTTATATGTACAAATTCTGCATGCCATATATATATATATTTTGTATATCTATATATTTCTATTGCCGCACGCCTCTTTTATATATATATATATTATATATATCCGCATGTATATATATGTATATGTATTCTATATATTCCACATGCATATATATTATATATCAACCCTAATCCAACTCTTTAGTGTATTTGTGACTATAAAAGACTTCCTTATTTGACTAAACAAATAAAGTCTTTTATATTCAGTATAATACTAATAGTAGTATACTACTAGGAAACATATTTCCTAATCAGAAAAAGATTTGATTTTTAATTAAATAATTAATTAACATATTAATTAATTTCAATTTAATTAAATAATAAAATAAAACAATATAATGGGCTAAAAATTAGCCATTGCCGCCCATGACTAGAACTTGGGCCTACATATTGTTTTCTTATTTTATTTAATCCATTTGGACTTTAATAAAAAGCCCACATGTGAACTAAACTCATTCTTACTAAAAGAAACAAGCCCACATGTCTTTCATTAATATATTAATATAATTTTAAACAGCCCATTAAATAAATAATGTGCAAATTATATTCTTAATATATTAAATACAATTCTAAATGGACCCATAAATTGGTCCGGTAGAATATATCAAGTGATCCATACAAGTCCGTGTGGATTGGGGATCTTGGCGGGCTATCTAAATTTAAGCTTCAATAGACATAACCTAATCACAATCATCAAATGATTCACTTAGGTCCGATCCATTAATTTTAACTCATTCCACTAAAGAGCTAAAATTGAACTCTTAAATAAAGACAGAAAAGAAAGATGTTCCTCATTCATACCCTAGACAATCATGTTGGAGATAGTGTATCCTCGTGATTAATATCAGTAATCGCCAAGAGTTCATAGACCGCCTATAACTCTCCAAGTTACCATATTTACTCATATGACCACGTTTTGAACTTGAATATTTTGACTTGTCCAGAAGCCATGTTTTCAATAGACACTATCGAAAACTCAACGTTGAGATTTAATATCCAATTACCTCAAAACATCCATATGATGAAATTATACTCTCATTTAATAAATGGAGCCACGATGTCCATATCTATAAATGAAGTCCTCTATCGATTAACAAATGAATATCACCAAACTATCGAGGATAGACTATGCGATATAATCGTACTCATTGATAACTCAAATGATATCACTTGCAACCATAAGTCCATCATTTATCTCAGGATTAAGATAGACTCTCCGATTGTCCTGATAATGAAAAGACTTTTATCTACTGACGGTTATAGATAAAGTATTTCATTGTGATCTAGTTCAATGCACCCAGTGCACTAGATTCTTTTGCTCGAAGACACTCCGATGATTTTAGACTCATCATATCTCATTTGATCCCACTCAAATGCTAGCAAAAGAATTCTACAACTTTAACAAGATAAAGGTGCCCAACCTTTAACTTAAGTTGTGAACAATATTCAAGACTAACTAAATAATTGTGTCTACCACATACATATCCAGATGTACGAACAATTCTTCTTTTCTCATAGTCTTTAGACCTTATGATTATTTACTTTGACAATTATAATATTAAACTATAAATGCTATAAGATTTGTTTAAACCAGAAATCACTTTATTAATATGAAAAAGATTGTTAATTACAATATTACACTATTGCTATTGAGCATAATCCTAACAATAATGTCAAAAACAAAAATAAATAAATAAATAATAATAATAATAATAATAATAATAATAATAATCAAATAAATATAATCAAATAATCAAATAATAATAATGATATAATGATATAATAATAGTATAATAATATAAACAAATAATAATAGTAATATTATTTTTTATTCACAAATCCCCAACCAACTGATTTGGGGTGGGTCGGAGATTTTTGCCATCCCTAGTGTAGATCCAGATTGGACGATGAATCAAAATCCGCTTACTCTACTATCCTTTGAGATGGATGGTGGAGATCCTAGATCTCCACACCTATCAACAAATTTTTTCAATTTTCTAGTAATTTTTTTTCTTCTTCTTATTATATTTTTGTAATCTGATCACCACCATGAATATTTGAGATGGAAGGTGGGGATCAATCTAAATATCTAACTAATTTTTTTTATATAAATAATTTATTATTATTTTTTATATTAATAATAATAATAATAATATTATTATTATTATTATTAAATGTATTATTATTATTATTATTATTATTATTATTATTATTATTATTATTATTATTATTTAATTTTTTTATTTTTGTTTTTGACATTATTAATACCCTTGTTATTGTAAATGAACAAGTGATATTTAGGGATATTTAAATAAAAAATATAATTTAAATGATAATTTCCCTTAAATAATTTAAATATTCATCTGGTTTTTATATTTAGGGATATTTAAATAAAAAAGATAATTTAAATAATTGTTAAATCAATTAAATTTTTTTATTTCTCTATTTATTTAATTTTCTTTATCAAAAAGTTCAGAATTTTATTATTATTTAACCATTATTTTAATTTTAAATTTTAAATTTTTATTTTTAAAATTTGGTCAAAGTGGTATTTAGGTCATATTATTATATTTTTCCGGTTTGATGCAACTTAGTGCATTTGTCATGACAAAAAAATGGTCAGCGTTACAATTTTGTCACCTATTGCCAATTTATGAAAGTTCAGGGGCTTAATGGCAAAAAAAAAGTATAGGGTGTAATATGCAAATTCGGGCATAGTCTAGGGGACATCAGTGCCAATTAGCCTAATATTTATATATAAACTATAGATGTTATTGAATTTTTATTGATTATTTTTAAATCAAATGTTTATTTCCAATAATATAAATTTTATTTTATATGAAGACTAATTAACATTTATTTTAGCATTTAATTAAACTTTTTAAAAAAAAAATCATATATTTTCGGATCATAGGATATTTGTTAATCGTACCCAAGATAAGAGAGTTGTTTCTCTATATTTTACAATTTAATAGATAAAATGTTAGACTTGAATTCCTATTACAAAAGGGAAGGGGAAATGTAAATGGTCTTTTCTAAAAAATGGTTTTACATTTTAAATTCTTATTATTATATTTATAAATGAAAAATGTGTATATTTTTTTTCATAATTTTTTGAATTAGTCTATAATTAATATAAAAATTTGAAGAAAATTTAATTATTAATCTGACTCTTAGGAAAATCTAAAAAACAAAAAATAAAGATAAAAAATGAAAAATGTAGTCCCTAAAATCATTATCATCAACAAATATTATTTTTGTGCTAAAACATCCGCCTAACAAAAAATTAAGTTTCAACCTTAGTGTTCCTTTTACAAGCCAAAAAGTTTGTTTCTGAAAAATGTATACATGACGTGAGTTGTATGTCTTAAAAGACTTTCAAATAAGACACGCAACATGTAACTCGTAAATAATCCATTTTTACGACATTCCTCAAATGTGCGCCATCTTTGAGAAATTATGCATCACTATTACGACTTGCATTGAATGCAAGTCATGAATAGTAACATTTACAACGTGCCATTTATGTGCGATGTAAAAACCAAGCCGTAAATGACCCAATATGTTGTGATACCTCGAGAAGAATGACCTGAATCATCCCGATTCATCATGAAATACGAAGCCAAATCCGTGAAATACGAAGCCAAATATGAAGCTCCTATATGGGTTTTGTGTGCATTACAGAGAAAAATAAATGGGTTTGAATGATGGTGTTAAAAAATGAGAGAGAATGAAGAGAGATAACAAAGAGAGAGAACCATGGTGTTTCGGACAAAGAGAAAGAACGAAGAGAGAAAATGAGAGAGAACATATATAAAATGAGAATGAAGACAGATATTGTTCCTGACAAAAATTGAAAGAAAGAGATAATTTCATATAAAAAGAAAAAAAAAATGGGAAAATGAGGGGCAATTTAATCTCTACAATGGATTATTTGGTAAAAACAATTTACTTACTAATTATGGGTAAAAAAAAAAAACCCCTAAATTTATATATATGTATATAAACTATGGTAGTCTAGCATTTAGACAATAATATTAGTCTAATAATATAAATTATGACTCGTTTTCATTCTCTTCATCATAAGATCATAAGTGTATTATGTAAGAGCGTCTCCCCAACAAGGCTCCCTATTTTTCTTTAGATTTAGGGAGTCAATTGTACTTTTTAGGAATAGGGAGCCATATAAGAAGTGAATACTCCAACAAGCCTCCTTAAAAATGGCTCCCTATTATTATTTATTTATTTATAAATTAAAAAATTATTATTTTTAAATAAATTTAAAATATTATTATTTACAATTAACGGTCATATATTTAACGGCTATATTTTAAATAAATTGTTGCAAACTAGCAATTTGGGTTAAAAAAAAGGGAGGAAAATAAATGAATTATTTATGTTTAAATTAAAAGAAGTTGAGTTAAATAAAAAATAGGGAGAATGAATTTGGACCATTGAAAATGAGTGATGTGGACTTATCCCCACCATCCATTTTATTTGAGGAGAGAGAATTGAAAAATAGGGAGGATGTCTTGGCTCCTTAAATTTAGGGAGGCTTTGGCCGGAATTAAAAATAGGGAGCGGGATAGGGAGCCTATTGGAGCACTTTCCGATCGTGGCTCCCTAAATATAGTCAAGGAGATCCCCAATTCCGGCCTATTGGGGATGCTCTTATAACCGTATGGAATTATGTTGAATTAGATTGGTTTATATTGTACTGAATTGGATAATATTATACTAAATTTTTAGTATTATATGGTTTGATATTGGATGTACAAGGCGTTTTGAATAAATATTTTAAATTAGTTAAGAAATAAAATATATTTTCAAAATATTTGTAAAAAAGTTATTTTTAGTATATTCATAAATATTTGGGATAATTTCACCTTTATCCATGTTATCTAAATTTTTATCAATTTCCTTGTTCAATTATTCCATACATATATTTTTTTAATTCTTTTTAATACATGTAGTTTTTAATGATTAATTTGTTATTCCGATAAAAGTGAAGAACACCTCACTTCACTATATAGCTTAAGATGGTTTGAACCGTACGTATACCTATTACACTATACAAACAAACACTATACGATACTAATTAATATTTATCCGGTACTAATTGAACGAATTACCTTTCTTCCCAATATTTGATTGAAGTTGGTCTTCACATGTCAATGCCCCTTTTAAATTCTACTAAAAAGATATCCATCTTCTACAATCAGTGATTACGTACCGACGACTGATCTAGATCCACTTAAAAAATTTCCATATGAAAATGCTTGTGCTAATGAAAATTACTTAAATTTTCCATGATATGTGTATCTAGATCAACCAGATGGTGGTAGATTACTGGAGTGGTCCAGCTGAGACTATGCGGCACTGTGGTTGTGAAACGACATCTACCACTAAGAGAATGACATGTAACCTTTGCATGCGGCCCGAAATCGACACAAAAATGATACCAAATTTTCGCTGAGTTGAGTAACAAATATGGGTGTCTTGGCATTATTGCTGGCATTCAAGTTCAAGTAAAGTGCGTGAAGGTGGCACGAAGGTTCCTCATCTTCTTCCCAATTACAAATCCAACACATATATATTAATATATAAAGCCTTTCAAAGGGTTGCTGCTTTCCCATGCAACATATGATCGATCAATTAAGATGCCTGCAGATGAAGATCATAAGAAGCTGGAATCAGCAGTTTCCATAAGATCAATTCCTGCAAGTAGCAGGAGGAGGAGCAACAAAAGGAGCCTAGCCCCTCCCGTTAGAGGACGCATCAAGCGCAGGATTTGCACCATGTTTTATAGAAAATTGAAGCTATCAAGCCGACGTTTTTGCTATTCTCTTAGCAACAGCTTTACAATGTCTTTTTAGACACCATACAAGTGTTATAAAATTGTCAACAAATTAAAAAGGTTGTTTTTCTTGTAGTATATTTATGCTTTGGTTGATATATATAGTAGCTAGTTATTGAAGTATATGTATCTGCAATCTACATTCTTCGCATATCCTGTGCATTATCATTAAGGCTTTTCTTTTTCTTTTTATCGTCCTAAACGGCTAAAGTACCTACATTTAATTTTTGTAGATTGATTAAACCGAATCATGGGCATAAGTACTGTCTATAAGATCTTTGAGCCCAGATGGACTAAACAAGTAAGCGCCTGCAGATGATAGAGATTAAGTTTGTCAATAGTATGTGAATTATGAATATATATGATATAAACTTGAATTAGTTAGTCTATATGACTATATAATATTCAATTTTCATAATATATATATATAATTTCACAGCATCACCTTCTCCACACCATTTCTACTCTTTTCATGCTCAGCCAACCCAATTAGTAAGTGTTTTCCTTACTCGTAAATAATTATTTACCAGTTTTATGTAGAGAAAGTGAATTAGTAAATAAAACAATGAGATCATATATGCATGCCATCAACGGTTTTACAGAATTCACTGGATCAGTTACCTCATGTATTTAATTACGTTGATTGTGACCCATTTCTCATAGATTAGATGGCACGTTATCAATGTTAATCGTAAAAATTGAATACAATGTTAACAGTGAGAAAAGTATGAGTACTCTCCAAAAACCACAAAGGACGTGACTATAAATAATATTAACTCTCCCTAAATCTAGGATCCACAAGTAGTCTATAATATTGACAGTGATTTTTGGATCGTTGAAAAGTCAATCCTTCAACAATAACACGTAGGGAGATCAAAGGATTGATTGGTCAAGGTGAGACAGCCATAACCTCTCTCTTCCACGTGGATGTGCTATAGTTATAGAATAGCTTGATGTGAGTGGCTTACTCGGCGAGTATGACAATTAATAGAACAATACGTAATAAATAGTAAAGCGAAAACATGAGATTTAAGTGGAAAACCCCTAAGGTAGGGAAAAAACCACGGCTGCAAGAGACGGCGAGGAAAAATATCACTATGCTTTTATGATTACACACTCAATACCCTACCGCTCTCAATTAATTTCTTGTAAGGTTACATAATGATATAAAGCAGTATTTATATGAGTTGATAGGGTGTTGTCCTAATCACTGCCGTGCCTAGTTGAGTAGCCTATTTGAGACTTGTTTTCCATTTGGTGTTAATTCTTCTAGAAGTGTAGGGTTATTGCCCGATTGGGATTCTCCGATACTTGGAATAGAATAGTTATATTTCCTTATTGAAGCGTGATTCTAGGACTTCGTATCTAAGTAAATCTCCACCTGATATGGTGTATCATGATGGGTTTGTATTTCCTGATTTGTTGAGAAGATCACACTAAGTAGAGATCTTCGATGAGTGGGATCCTTACTCGTTAGATTCCTTACCCGAATTAGGTTCCTTAGTTGAGTAGGTCTACTTGGTGTCTTTTCACGGTCAATCCCCTATGAGTTCTACCAACTTTCTTAGTGTACTCAGTAGCCTTAGTTCTCTGATCCTCAAGGCTCTCGGGTTTCCTTGGATTAGTTCTTTCTGACCGGAGTCTTTGCATTGATCTTCAATCATTATCTTCATATGAGTTAGAGTGGTGCTTTTGGCAGGACGTTCTTCGTGTCCTTTCTGAACCCAAACTTTCCACTTGGGAATGATCAGGTCTATCGTCTTCCTTTGGTCTCTTCGCACCAAACAATCCCTTGCCCTTGCACTACCTCTTCTCAACTAACGTCTTAGGGAGATCCTAGAAGATCCAGCCTCTTGTAGATGATCTCATTGGGCCGTTAAGAATAGGCACATAAATTTCTAAAGGCAACCTCTTAGGAGGGAGTGCTCTAAGCGTATCCAAAGCATACGCTGAAACAATTCCCACATGGGCCGAAAAGGTGATCATGAATTTGATAGCATCATCAATGAGTTGTTGCAGGGTAGCCTAGAATTGTTGGATGGTTCCTCTAGGCATTAGGGTCATCGTTTGAGAATTCAGCACAACAGATGATTGACCTCTTGATATCGACGAGTTGTTGTCAGCTATTCCGGTAATGCTTTGTTGCTGCTGGTAGTTGTTGGGACCGATGGTGCTGTTGTTGTGGTCCATGCTTGAGTCTATTCACGAGGGTTCCTCGAAGTTGAGTTCTAGCCCTATATTTCTAGCGCCAATTGTTGACGATGATTTTTGGATTGTTGAAAAGTCAATTCGCCAACAATAACACATAAGCAAATTAAAGGTTTGATTGGTCAAGGTGAGAAATCCAAAACCTCTCTCTTCCACATAGATGTGCTATAGTCACCGAATAGCCTGATGTGAGTGGCTTACTTGGTGAGTATAACGATTAATAAACAATACAAATAAATAGTAAAGCGAAAACACAAGATTTATGAGGAAAACCATAAGGTAGGGAAAAAACCACAGCTGCCAGAAACGGTGAGGAAAAAATATCACTATGATTTTATGATTACACACTCAATACCCTTACACTCTCGAATAATTTCTCGTAAGGTTAGATAATGATATCGAATAGTTTTTATGAGTTTATTGGGTGTTTCTCTAATCCTTGTCATGTAAGTAACAGATTCATAGTTTAGAAGCATTGTGGGATTCTAGTTGAGTATCATGTTTGAGACTTATTTCCCATTCGGTGTTAATCCTTCTAGAATATAAAGTTATTGTCCGATTGGGATTCTTCGATACTTGGGATAGAATAGTGATATTTCCTTATTGGAGCGTGATTCTAGTACTTTGTATCTGAGTAAATCTTCACTTGATATGGCATATTATGATGGGTTTGTATTACCCGATCTGTTGAGAAGATCACATTGAGTGGAGATCTTCGGCGAGTAGGATCCTTACTCGTTAGATTCCTTAACTGAATTAGGTTCCTTCGTCGAGTAGGTCTACTTGGTATGTACATTCCTAACTATTATGTTGACCTTGTCAATGATGTGTCTGATCCCGATGATGTGTCCATGGTCAACATTCTTTTGATCGACCAATTGACTTTCGATGACATGGCACCATTGCACTCCCGTTATTTTTGCCTTTCTAACTGACATATCTTCCATCCGAATTATATGCATAACTTATTGCTTCACTTCTACACCTTATGTATCCCCATTTCCATATCTTTTTGTGTTCGTTTCTCGGGTAAAACCATGTTTCTAACGCTTTAAATAAGTCATGTAAGGTCAAGTTAGATCTGGAGCTTAATGGTTTTAGACGGAGCTGAAATGAAGAACAAGAAGGCAAGTTAAAGCACAAAGGTGACCCCAAGGCGAGCTCACCTGAGCTTGCCTCAAGGTCGCTATCCTCTCGAGCCAAGCCCCTTTAAATAGAGCAAAAAAGTGACCCCAACCAAGATTGTCTCAAGGTCGCTATTGCCTCGGGTTCAGAAATCATAGCTTAAGGCGAGCTCAACAAGATCGCCCTAAGGTCACCTTTTTGCCCATAAATTGTTTGTCCAAAGAATTTACTCTCTTGCCCTTGACCTAATTCATCTCTCTATATATTCATTTGCTGTTTTTAGGCGAAAATACCAATCCTTCACCCATGCAAGAATATTCACATAACCATTTTCCTACATCACCATTATTAAAATCATACACATCCTTTGAATCAAATCCATGATCACTTCTTGTTTTTGGGCAATAGAGAATTGGAGGAGATTGGAGGAGAGAACAAGAGCAAAGGAAGAAAAGAACACTACTCTACATAGTTTTCTCTACAACTTTATATCTTTCATTTTCATTATAGAGCCATGTATTCATTTGATAATAGATGTTGTATGGCTTACTTTTGTAATATGAGCTAAATTTCTAGTGCTAGAACTTGATGAAACCTCACTCTTGACTTTATATATATTGACCTTTGATTTATCCATTATGTGCAATTGTGATTTGTATGGATGTTTTTGAGTAATTAATGTTTTCAATAGATTGATCTCCTATTGAATGATTTTCGGTGGTGTGTTATGAACCGATCGGAGACACATACACAGTGTTTGATAAAATGTCTTATATGCATGTCTAGTAAGGTAGATCAACCGAAGCTAGTGTATAGGGCTCCTTTTAGTGTGCCAATGTTCTTACTAAACTCATATATATATATATATATTCTGAGGTAATCGAGAGATAGGCTTGGGTGTGTTTTGGGTGTAATCTATATTACTCAACAGGGAGTAGAGGTTAACATTGGGTGCACGAGTCTAAAAATTGCACGTGCATAGATTGGATATGCAAGTGAGTCTAGAAAGGAATTAGGAGAGGGTAGAGTGGAGTCCATTCTTAGCATTGTTTCCCTTTTTATTACATTTGATTTCATTACTTGTTATTTTCTTATCACAATAACATAAAACCTTTTGAGTAGTTTAATTTAACCTGCTTGAAGAATTCAATTATGAAAACCATCTTTTATTGCTTATTTGAATAGCAATTAGGCTAATCAATTTTGGTAATCAATCACTCAATCTTTGTCAGGAATGAATCTTACTTATTAGTGTACTACTCTTCAACCTCGTACGATTGCGAGTGTCACTAAGGAGTGGTCAATTTTTGACGTTGCTGCCAGGTAATTGAGCGAAACTATTGATATCGATACTAGTTAGTTTATAGCTAATTTGAACTTTTTGATTTAGTTTGTGTAATTCTCTTCATAGGTACTTTTGCTCTTGCATGCACCTGCGCATGAGAAGCCAAAATCTTTTCTTCTTGGATTTTGACCCTAAAATTGATAGATTAACTCTAAGAAGTAGACGAGAGACAAGGGTGAGAAGAGCAGAGATGGAATACCCGATTGCACTATTAGAACAGAGGGGTTTGCCTCCTATGGCAAATCAGAATCAGAGGGAATTGCCTCCTATGGCGAACCAAAATTAGTTGGGTGACGAGATTGAAGCCGAATGCACTATATGAGATTACATTATGCCTAGAGTTGAGCAAAATATGTCGTCCATTCGCCGATCAATAATTGCAGTAAATTCCTTTGAGATAAAGGCGTCGGTCATTCAGATGATTGCAACTACATGTAAGTTCAATGGATTGCCAAATGATGATCCAAACATGCATCTGTAAGTCACGCAGCGGAAAAGAGTTAGTTTTTAAATTAATAGAAAACAAATTAAAAATGATAGGTTTCAAAAAAAAATTATCATCTTCTTAGGACCTTTTGTATATACATGAATATGGGGAAAAGATTTGTTTTCATATCTTTAAAGAACACTCCTTCATTTTCTTTTCGATCCTTTTTTTCGTTCCAATACCACTAAGCTTTCCTAGCTATATCCTACAATTTAGCAACTGTGTGTGTGAGCACGTCACGATTCCGGGAGCAGTTGAAAGGAGGCTTGAGAGAACTGGAAGACAACACCTTGCTTCCTATTGAGAATTCGGCCAACCCTTGAGCAAAGAAAAAAAAGTTCTTTTAATTTTTCTCTTTGCTATTGCCGCACCTCCTTGTTCTCAGTAGGGTTCCGAATAGCTTCTTTTTCTTGACAAGTATATCTTATATACTAATAACCTAGAGTTTAGTAATCCAAGTTAAAATAGGATTCTAAATCCTTTTTAATTATTACTTTTTACTATGATTTAAACCTTTGACCTATTTAGAGTAAATAAAAATAATCACTTATTATTTTATTTGCTCTTGTCAATGTTAGAAATTGAAACCTCCATATGACAATTTAATAATTCTTAATTATTAATATGTCAACTAAATAATCATATTATTTAATAATATTTAATTCAACAATTAAATAATATATTAATTAAATAATCACATCATTTAATTAATTCCCAAATTATATTTAAGTTACTTTCGTAACACAATTAATTGGACTATCCAATTCTCTGTGAGTCTTTGTTACTATCAATCGTATAAGGCTAGTAAGGTGACTTAATGGACCCACATTTTTGAGCTCCAATAATTCTTAGAATAAATTAATTAAACCCCTCAATTAATATTTCACAATTATTAAACTTGGAGTTATTCCACTAAAAACCCAAGGTTGTACTCTCGTAACTGTAGATGTTTTACACAACCAATTTATCAGTGTCCATTGATATAGCTATTACATATGGCATAATCCTCCACAAGTAGTTCATAATTAGAGCTAGGTCATAAAGTCTGTTATACCTCTCTAATTATATATTTTCCTTTAAGTACCATTGATTATCTTGAATGATTATATCCTTCATTCCTTTACGGAAGAAGGAGAGTGCTCTTAATCATTCAAGCCCCGAAAAGCCCCGAATCAACCCTTAAGGGAACTACTTATCTACTTCTCGCAAGAAGAAATGGATTCCACTATTGTATGTATACCTTCCCAACCACAAGCCAAATCGAGATTCCAAGATACGGAGATATTGACCGAGAAAGATATTCCGATCTCACCCATAGTAAATCAAACACCACGATCTAACCTGAAGGAGTCAGTAAGACACTCAGGATTTAGATCATCTATATATAGCCATCATTAGTCGATATATATGAATATTTTCAACTAACAGATCTTAGTAACAGATTCATATATATTGTGGCCTAGTCTTATATGATCACTATAGGAGAAAAAATACGTGCACGCAGCGGAAGCGAGACTAAAAAGAGTTTAGTATATTTTAAAAAATTTCCCATATTGAACCTTAACCCTTTAATTAATTAATCATACATACGAAAAGATGAAATACCTTTGTCGCGTGATCCGATTGACTAACGTCGATGGTAATCTGCTAGATCTTCCAAAGCCGATCATGAACGTGAATCACCTAGGAGTGTGGTCTCCCTTCTTTGAATTGTAAACCTGAGAATGGACGAACAAACACTTTTTCTGATTTTGTTAGTCACTATAAGCTCCAAAAGTTTGCTAAGAATGTTCCGATCGCTTTTGAATTCACAATCCTAGGATTGAAATTCGCGTGAACCTAATTCGAAAGTGTGTATAAGATCTCTTGATGTCAAGATCACTAGTACACTATCGAAGCTAGAACAATTCTTCTCTCACAAAACACCTTGGCTGAATTCTCACTAGAATAAAGAGTAGGATTTTTATTTTTTTTCTTTTTGCCAAAGAAAGGGTTGGCCGAAAATTCTCTCTATATATTTATAGTGACCGAATTTTCTGCCCTGAATTTTCTGCCCTAGATGTTTTAGGGTGGCCGAAAATCCTCCCTAGTTTATTTAGGGTTTATGAATTCTTACCTTGTCCAACAAGGTGATCACCAAAGTCCTTTTCCAAATAGGATACATAGACTTCTTTAGAATTCAAACCCTAATCCAACTCTTTAGTGTATTTGTGACTAAATAAAAGACTTCCTAATTTGACTAAACAAATAAAGTCTTTTACTTTTAATATACTACTAATAGTAGTATACAACTAGGAAACATATTTCCTAATCAGAAAAAGATTTGATTCTTAATTAAATAATTAATTAACATATTAATTAATTTTCATTTAATTAAATAATAAAACAAAACAATATAATGGGCTTATTATTACCCATTGCTGCCCATGACTAGAACTTGGGCCTACATATTGTTTTCTTATTTTATTTAATCCATTTGGACTTTAATAAAAAGCCCACATGTGAACTAGACCCATTCTTACTAAAAGAAACAAGCCCACATGCCTTTCATTAATATATTAATATAATTAAACATCTCATTAATTAAATAATGTGCAAATTATATTCTTAATATATTAAATACAATTCTAAATGGACCCACAAATAGTTCGATAGAATATATCAAGTGATTCATGCAAGTCCGTGCAGATTGGGATCTTGGTGGGCCTATCTAAATTTAAGCTCCAATAGACATAACCCAATCACAATCAACAAATGATTCACTTAGGTTCAATCTATTAATTTTAGTTCATTCCACTAAAGAAATAAAATTGCACTCTTAAATAAAGATGGAATAAGTTAACAATGCTCATTCATACTCTAGACAATCATATGGGAGATAGTGAATCCTCGTGAAGAATATCAGTAATCGTCAAGAGCTCATAGACCGCCTATAGCTCTCCAAGTTACCATATTTACTCATATGACCACACTTTGAACTTGGATATATATTATGACTTGTCAAGAAGTCATCTTTCAATAGACACTATTGAAAACTCAACGTTAAGATTTCATATCCAAAACTACAAAGTATCCATATGATGATATTCTACTCACATTTAATAAATGGAGCCACGATGTCCATATCTATAAATGAAGTCCTCTATCGATTAACAAATGAATACCACCAAACTATCGAGGATAGACTATGGTATATTTTCGTACTCATTGATAGCTCAAATGATAACACTTGCAATCATAAGTCCATCATTTATCTCAGGATTAAAATAGACTCTTCAATTGTCCTGATAATGAAAAAACTTTTATCTATTGACGGTTCTAGAAAAAGTATTTCATTATGATATGGTTCAATGCACTCAGTGCACTAGATTCTTTTACTCGAAGACCCTTCAATGATTTTAGACTCATCACAACACATTTGATCCCACTCAAATGCTAGTAAAAGAATTCTACAACTTTAACAAGATAAAGGTGTCCAACCTTTAACTTAAGTTGTGAACGTTATTCAAGACTAACTAAAGAATTTTGTCTACCTCATACATATCCAGATGTACGAACAATTCTTCTTTTCTCATAGTCTTTTGACCTTATGATTATTTACTTTGACAATTATAATAATAAATGCTATATAAGATTTTGTTAACTAACAGAAATCACTTTATTAATATGAAAAGATTGCCAAGTACAACATTACACTCTTGCTATTGAGCATAACCCTAACAATCTCCCACTTGCGCTATAGCAAAAGTGTCATATCTCTCATTCCCATGTTCTCTAGGTGCCCATCAAAACTCTTCTGTGGTAGAGCCTTTGTGAAGGGATCCGCTAAATTTTCTGCTGACGGGATTTTGGTAATCGTCACGTCACCCCTATGAACAATCTCCCTAAGAAGATAATACTTCCTTTCAATGTGTTTTCCTCTCTTATGACTTCTTGGTTCTTTCGAATTAGTCACTACTCCACTGTTGTCACAGTAAATAGTGATCTGTTTATTCGCACTAGGAACCACTTCTAAGTCAATCAAGAATTGGCGGAGCTAGACAGCCTCTTTGGCAGCTTCGCATGCAGCAACATACTCAGCTTCCATGGTGGAGTCAGTAATGCATGATTGCTTGATACTCCTCCATATGACTGCTCCTCCTCCCAGAGTAAACACAGATCCTGATGTAGATTTTCTGGAGTCAGAATTCGACTGGAAATCAGAATCTGTATACCCTACGGGAATCAAATCCCCTCCAGAGTATACAAGCATATTGTCTCTCGTTCTCCTGAGATACTTGAAAATATGTTTGACTGCCATCTAGTGATCAGGACCAGGTTTCGATTGAAACCTGCTAACTATGCCAACAGCAAAACAAATATCTGGTCTAGTACAGAGCATTGTATACATAAGACTTCCAAAGCCGAGGCATATGGAACCTTACTCATGAATTGCTCTCCATGCTCATTCTTAGGAACTTGTTCCTTAGAAAGTTTGATTTCATGCCTGAAAGGTAACATACCTTTCTTGGAATCCTGCATGGAAAACCTAGACAAGATTTTATCTATGTATGAAGGTTGGGATAGTGCAATCGTTCTATTCTTTCTATCCCTTATTACTTGGATACCAAGAATATAACTTGCTTCTCCTAAGTCCTTCATATCAAATTGTTTTGCTAACCATTCTTTTACTGATGTCAATACACCTACATCGTTTCCGATGAGTAGTATATCATCAACATAAAGAATTAGGAAAACCAACTTGTCGCCTTTGATCCTTT
Organism: Acer campestre; assembly: GCA_954870605.1. NCBI lineage: Eukaryota > Viridiplantae > Streptophyta > Magnoliopsida > Sapindales > Sapindaceae > Acer > Acer campestre. The sequence goes on from OX940810.1 coordinate 18,007,148, forward strand.
TGTATACACAAGGTTCGTCAAGGTTCTGAACAAATCCAAAACCTTTCACAGCTTGATCGAACCTTATGTTCCAGGATCCGGATGTTTGCTTTAATCCATATGGATTTTTGCAACTTGCATACCTTTTCCATTTGGCCTTTTTCAATGAATCCTTCTGGTTGCATCATATAGATGCTTTCGTCAAGGCTTCCGTTAAGGAAAGCGGTCTTGACGTCCATTTGTCAAATCTCTAAATCTAAAGATGCCGCAATGGATAAGAGTATCCTAATGGATTTAAGCATGGCCACAGGAGAGAAGGTTTCCTCGTAATCGATACCTTCTTTCTGTGTGTAACCTTTAGCTACTAATCTAGCTTTAAAGGTTTCCACCTTTCCATCCATACCTCTTTTCCTCTTGTATACCCACTTGCACCCAATGGGTTTTATCCCTTTAGGCAAGTCTACAAGGGATCAGACTTTGTTATTGAACATGGATTCAATCTCAGATTGCATTGCCTTTTACCAATGGTGACTATCAACATCCTCCATTGCTTCCTTATATGTGTAGGGATCATCGTCGTCCGGGAGATTCTCCATTGATTCTTCCAGACGAATGTATCCCTCGGGTTGTCTCACAACCCTCCCACTACGACGAGGAATGGTAGGTTGTTGATCTTGTGATAGTTCGGAACTTACAATTGGGCTAGGTTGTGAAACCTCTTGTGGAATTGTATCTCATGACATCTCATTCAGGACAATTCTACTTTTAGGTATAAACTCATTCATATAGTCCTTTTCGAGAAATTTAGCATTTGTCGAAACAAATACTTTAAGATCTGAAGGACTATAGAAATAATACCCTTTAGTTCCTTTTGGATACCCCACAAATATGTATGTTTATGTACGGGACTCCATCTTTTGTCTTTCCTTCTAACACATGCGTAGGACAACCAAATATCCTTAAGTGTTGTAAACTAGGCTTTCGCCCAGTCCACAACTCATGCGGTGTTTGAGGAACTGACTTCGATGGTACATCGTTTAGAATGTACATTGCAGTTTGTAGAGCATATCCCTAAAAAGAAACAGGGAGCATTGAATAACTCAACATTGACCTAACCATATTCAAAAGAGTTCTATTTATTCTTTCTGCCACCCCATTCTGTTGAGGTGTACCTGGTGCAGAAAACTGAGAAATGATCCCATTATCAATAAGATATTGCTGAAACTCACCAGATAGATATTTTCCACCACGATCAGATCTCAAGATTTTTATGTGTTTCTCAAGCTGATTTTCCACTTCAGCTTTAAATACTTTGAACATGTCAAAAACATCCGACGTATGTCTCATGAGATACACATAACCAAATCTTGAATGATCATCTGTGAAAATGATGAAGTACTCATATCCACCTCTAGCTTGAATGCTCATAGGACCACATACATTAGTATGCATTAATCCTAAACATTCAGTGGCTCTTGTGTCTTTGGTCCTGAACGACCTTTTGGTCATTTTACCTTCCAAACAAGATTCACAAGTTGGTAGATCATCAACCTTTAAGTCACTTAAAAGTCCATCACTAACCAATCTTTTAATCCTATTAAGGTTAATACGACCTAGGCGCAAATGGCATAGGTAAGTTTCATCTTATGATAATTTTACTCTTTTATGATTAGGTTGCGTTAATTTTGTGTTTAACAAGTGAGAGATATTTCTATATAAATAGAATAGACCATTTTCCAATGTACCTTTGCAAACAAATTTGTCATCCTTACTAATAATAAAATTTTTATTAAAAGTAATTGAATATTCAAATTTATTTAAATGAGAAACTGAAATTAAATTTCTCTTGAATTGAGGTACATAATAAATGTCTATCAAATATAAATGTCTACTAGCATCTAGATTAACGCTAATATCTCCCACTGCACTAGCAGACACCAACGCTCCGTTGCCTAAACACAAATTGATTACATTCTTATTCAACATTCTCCTTTCTAGAAACCCCCATAAGGAATAATAAAAATGATTAGTGGCTCCAGAGTCTACGATCCAAGAATCTGTAGAATCTGTCAGAAAAACATATTTTAAGATAATTCACATTACCTTGTTCCTTCTTATTCTGAGACTTTGGCCAATTACTTTTCCAATGTCTCTTTTCACCACAAAAGAAGTACTTCCTTTTGATCTTGGTTACTTTCTTAGTCTCCATCTTGGTAGGCCCAAGTTGCTTTTTCTTCTATTATTTCTTGACCTTCTGACGGGTCTTAATAGTAGCAACTTTACCAACCATATGAATCTCTTCTAAAGACATCATCATATCAGCAGCAGACCCCATTCCTTCATGCTGCTGTTGCAACACGTCGAAGATGGTAGCTATTTGGCCATCTCATTAGAGGTCTTCCACTGCTCATACTCGTCTCATTGCATCACATTAGATTCATTAGTAGGAGCAGATGGTTTAGGAGTAGTTAGAACAAATTTATGTTTTCAGCTTGCAGCAACAACCCAATTTTCCTTTTCCATGTGACATAATTATTACCAGTTAAAGTTTTATCTTTTGGGATGATCATTAGGGATGAGATCATGATTTCTTAATAAAACAAAATTATATATGAGTAAATAATCATTGTTTAGCATTTTCGAATATTTATCTTGAATTAAATATTTATAATTCAATCGTAAAATTCAACGTTCGATCCAACACCCATAAATATTACGCCTCCTTTGGGAGTTCGCACCATTTATTAGTTGGACTAGGTCCCACCTAATTGTTAACATAACAACCAACGTTTTCAATTTTAGCCTTGTGATTTTATTAACAAGAACTCTTGGGAGGATATCAAGAAAACCACATTGAGTGTACTACCAAGATTTCGACCCTCAATATATTCCCTCATGAAAATCCCTCCTTGGGGAGTAGATCTCGTTTGAGTCAATTGTCTAGTCTATCCTTGTAAGGAAGTATCTTGCTATATTCCATTCATGGACGCCCCTTGGGGGATTACCAAAAATAATATAGTTCAACTAACCTTGGAGGCCATAGGTGTTTGCAATACACCTTCTCCCACTCAATTATTTAAGGCATGTGATTAAATCTCATAGAATGATTTACCAAGTTATCTAGATGCCAATTAGATACCTAAATCATTCAATGCATGTTCATACCAAAAGAGATATATGAGTGGCACTCCTATTCTACATGACATGTTATCAAACAATAACAAATATTGTAATATTTACATAAAATAAATAGCCACTATTTTGATCCATCCTAGAAAAACAAGTAAATTACAATTGTTTGGAATACAAAAAATCTCCTTTCTTGGCGAACAAATCTTCAAGCGGCCCATGGATCACGTGAGTACCCACGGCTGCCCAATTGGCGTGCACACTCCACAACCCTAACAAGGGCTGCCGTGTGCAGACCATGGACTCCATGGGGCTGCCATGCGCAGCCCACAGTCCAACATGCACAGATGTGTGCAATTTTGCACGCGTGCACGTTGCTATAGTGCGCATGGTCCTAAACTCGTTCCGGTTGCCATGAATGTTTCAAGTCTTCGAATCTTTGATGCTTGAACATATTACATACATATTTAAACAATAAAAATACTGCAGTAAATTTTTTTTTTTTTTTTTATTCACAGCAGTATTTAATAAAAAAAAAATACTGCACTTATTTTTAATACATAAAAAAAATACCGCAGTTAAATTTAATACATTAAAAAAAAAACTTAGCAACTACCAAGAAGGAAATTGTGACGATAATAGGCCACTCTTCTTGTTACAATTCCGAAACAAAAAATACATTGAAATTCTAGGATCAAAATTGAGCAATAACAATTCACTTTATATCAAAATATAACATATATAAATCCATACATTCCAATGTAATTATATATGAGAATACCTAGAGTGCCATCTCTTTCTAAACATGCATAATCACAATAAAAAGAAAAAGATTCACGTATATATACGTTAATTAATTAAAGGGTACAACCAGGCTCTGATACCAATTGTAGGAGAAAAAATATGTGCACATAGCGGAAGCGAGACTAAAAAGAGTTTAGTATATTTTAAAAATTTTCCCATATTTAACATTAACCCTTTAATTAATTAATCATACATACGAAAAGATGAAATACCTTTGTCGCGTGATCCAATTGACTAACATCGATGGTAATCCGCTAGATCTTCCAAAGCCGATCACGAACGTGAATCACCTAGGAGCGTGGTCTCCCTTCTTTGAATTGTGAACCTGAGAATGGACGAACAAACACTTTTTCTGATTTTGTTAGTCACTATAAGCTCCAAAAGTTTGCTAAGAATGTTCCGGTCACTTTTGAATTTACAATCCTAGGATTGAAATTCGCGTGAACCTAATTCGAAAGTGTGTACAAGATCTCTTGATGTCAAGATCACTAGTACACTATCGAAGCTAGAACAATTCTTCTCTCACAAAACACCTTGGCCGAATTCTCACTAGAATAAAGAGTAGGATTTTTATTTTTTTCTTTTTGCCAAAGAAAATAAATTCTTCTAAAAAGAAAACTAGAGTTGGCTAAAAATTCTCACTATATATTTATAGTGACCGAATTTTCTGCCCTAGATGTTTTAGGGTGGCCGAAAATCCTCCCTAGTTTATTTAGGGTTTATGAATTCTTACCTTGTCCAACAAGGTGATCACCAAAGTCCTTTTCCAAATAGGATACAAAGACTTCTTTAGAATTCAAACCCTAATCCAACTCTTTAGTGTATTTCTCATAGTCTTTTGACTTTATGATTATTTACTTTGACAATTATAATAATAAATGCTATATAAGATTTTGTAAACTAACAGAAATCACTTTATTAATATGAAAAGATTGACAAGTACAACATTACACTATTGCTATTGAGGATAACCCTAACAATCACATCATATAAGGTATCTCCATTCTCATTACACCATATGAGTAGTTTAGGATAAGACCACCGTACAATACGGAATGATCGCAGCTGTAGATTAACCACAAATAAAGTACCCAGCTTTATTTGCTTTCTACAGACTATTTACATTGCATGTCTCAAACTAAATTCCTCTGTATATGACATTCATATACTCAGTTTGAGATCACATCTAGCAATCTTGGATGTTTGGATGTTTGCATATATAATATAAGTGTATGAATTAATATATTTGAATGAAATAACTACTTCTTTTATTATTGAATTTATAACGTTTACATATTACAAACTTTAGGGCATAAATCCCAACAATCTCCCACTTGCACTATAGCATGTGAGACATGTCTCGTAATCCCAGACCCTCTAGGTGACCTTCAAAAACTTTAGCTGTTAAGGTCTTTGTAAATGGATTAGCATGATTATCTCTCTGCATTATCTCCCTGATGAGATGATACTTCATTTATATATGCTTTCCTCTTTTGTGGCTTCTTAGTTCTTTGGAATTAGCCACTGTACCACTATTATTACTATAAAGTGTCATGGGCTTTTCCAAATCTGGAACAACTTCCAGATCACTCAAGAACTTACGGAGCCATACCGCTTCTTTAGCTGCTTCACAAGCTACTGCATACTCGGCTTCCATAATGGAATTAACAATACAAGATTGCTTGATACTCCTCCACACTACGACTCCACCACTAAGGGTGAATACTGACCCAGATGTGGATTTCCTATAATCCTTGTCTGCCTGAAAGTCAAAATCTGTATATCCTAACAGGATCGGATCCTGTTCTGAATATACTAACATATAGTTTCTCGTTCTCCGAAGATAATTAAGAATGAGCTTCACATCCACCCAATGATCCAATCCTAGGTTAAACTGGAATATACTGGCTACTCTCATTGCGAAACAGATGTTATGTCTCGTGCATAACATAGCATACATGAGACTGCCTACTGCTGACGCATATGGAACTCGTCTCATATCTTTAATTTCTTGAGGTGTCTTAGGACACTATTCCTTAGACAAGTGAACTCCATGTTTAGAAGGTAGATTACCTTTCTTGGAGTTCTCTATCAAGAATCGCATAAGAATCTTGTCGATATACGATGGTTGAGACAATGCTAACAGTTTGTTCTTACGATCCCTTATTAATTGGATCCCTAGAATATAACTCGCCTCTCCCAAATCTTTCATTTGGAATTGGTTAGTAAGTCAACCATTTACTTCCAATAATACTCTTATATCATTCCCAATGAGTAGGATATCATCTACGTAAAGGACCAGGAAAACTATTTTCTTATCAACGATGTGCTTGTTGACACAAGGCTCATCGACGTTTTACTTGAAGCCATAGATTTTGATAGCAGTATCAAACCTGATATTCCAAGATCTAGATGTTTGCTTCAGAACATAAATAGACCTTTGCAACTGTCAAACTTTATACTCTTGATCTTAGGACACGAATCCCTCAAACTCCAAAGCCTATATAACGTCTTTATGAGTAAAAAATTTTATTGTCATATCTTAAACACTCTTCTTTTAGATAATTAAGCATAAATAAAAAGGAACTCACTTCATACTTTGGACATTAAAGAACGCCATCTAAAGAGCATCATCGTAGTTTTCACCTTTGTTTGCTTGCTTAACTCGTGCCTTTAGAGATGACATAGGCCATATCACTATATCCACCGATATCATACACATCACCGTATCTTACCTAAACACTAGACCACCCATTTTGCTATGATTATGGCTCATTATCATAGCAAAATAAAGCTCAAGAAAAATCAAAAAGTGTTAAAGTAGTGTGTACACAAGCTAGATGTGTAAATTGTGCAAACAATAAGGCTAAAATGTATGACAAATTAAAAAGTGCTAAAAAAAAGTATAGCACGAAAAGCCTTCTAGTTCTAAAAGTGTAAAAATTGTCAAAATGTAAAGCAACATAATATAGCACTAAATGATTAATCGAATAATTCATGCCTAGACGCTGTTATTGTGAAGAGTGTGCCAAATAGAAGCTTAAGCATAATCGATAGCTAGCCCATAATTTCATACCCACCTAACCTCTCCACCACCAATTCACCATAACCTCACTTGAACTCTAAAGAAATCCTAATTGATCTTTAGGAGAAGTTATAGCTTATTGATGAAGGTATCAAATGGTGCTTTGCTCTTGTTCTTAATGTTCAAATCCGTTTTTATGGTCCAATTGCATTTAAACTTTAGCGGATTTTCAAAAATTGTCATATGCGTGTAAAATTTGAAAATCTCTTATGCATAATTTCCAACCGCATATGTTTGTTGAGAGAGCCTAGGTTTTGAGTGGTAAAATTAGAGAAATCCTAAAAGATATAGAATCGAGACGAAATGCTATCATAAGACTCTTGTATTCGATACTTTTAAAGCTATGTTCGCTGAGAAGTATGGAATTACAATCTCTCTTGTTGTAGCACCTTAGCTTGCACTTCCCAAGCTTTATCTTAGGGATCTTAGCATGTATGTGCCTCAATTCAGTCCACCCCTTATTGCATCTATGTCTTTAGTTGGCTCAGTAGGAAAGACATTTGTGAGTGTCGTTTTGTAAACCCTCACGAGACTTCACTCATCCACTAGGGATCGCCTAGGGGTTTAAAAAGCTTGTGGCACATGCCAAGTGTCATCGTGTCACCTGCGAAAGCGGTGTTTTTTTTTTTTTTTTTTTTTTTTTTTTTACTTTCTTTATTTTATTTTATTTTATTTTATTTTATTTTATTTTGCTCAGGAACGACTAAAAGATTGGTTTGGGGGTATTTGATTGCTTCACTTCTACACCTTGTGTAGCCCCATTTCCGTATCTTTTTGTGTTCGTTCTCTGGTAAAACCGTGTTTCTAACACTTAAATAAGTTGTGCAGGGTCAAGTTAGATTTGAAGTTTAATAGTCTTGGACAGAGCTGGAATAAAGAACAAGAAAGCAAGTTAAAGCACAAAGGTGACCCCAAGGCGAGCTCACCTGAGCTCGCCTCAAGGTCACTATCATCTTGGGTTCAGCCCCTTGAAACATAGCAAAAAAGCCACTTCAACCAAGATCGCCTCAAAGTCGCTATTGCCTCGGGTTCAGAAATTATACCTTAAGGCGACCTCAACAAGATCGCCCCAAGGTTGCCTTTTTGTCTAGAAATTTTTTTGTCCAAGGAATTACTGCCTTGCCCCTGACCTAATTCATCTCCCTATATATTCATCTGCTATTTTTAGGCAAAAGTACCAATCTCTCACCCAAGAATATTCACATAACATTTTCCTACATCACCATTACTAAAATCCTACACAACCACCTAATACTTTGAATCAAACTCATGATCACTTATTGTTTTTGGGCAATAGGGAATTGAAGGAGATTTGAGGAGAACAAGAGCAAAGGAAGAAGAGAACACTACTCTACATAGTTTTCTCTACAACTTTATCTCTTTCATTTCATTACAAAGCCATGTATTCATTTGATCATATATGTTGTATGGCTTACTTTTGTAATCTGAGCTAAATTTCTAGTGCTAGGACTTGATGAAACCTCACTATTGACTTTATATATTGTCCTTTGATTTATCCATTATTTGCAATTGTGATTTGTATGGATGTTTCTGAGTAATTAATGCTTTCAATAGATTGATCTCATATTGAATGATTTTTGGTGGTTTGTTATGAATCGATCGGAGACACACACACTGTGTTTGATAAAATGTCTTCTATGCATGTCTAGTAAGGTAAACTAACCGAGGCTAGCGTATAAGTCTCCTTTTAGTGTGACAATGTTCTATTAAACTCATACATATATTTTGAGGTAATCGAGAGATAATCTCGAGTGTGTTTTGGGTGTAATCACTATTACTCGACCGAGAGTAAAGGTTAATAATTGGATGCACGAGTCTACAAATTGCACGTGCATAGATTGGGTATGCAAGTGAGTCTAGAAAGGAATTAGGAGAGGTTGGGGTGGAGTCCAATCTTAGCATCGTTTCCCTTATTATTACATTTGATTTCATTATTTGTTATTTTCTTACTGCAATAGCATAAAACCTTTTGAGTGGTTTAATTTAACTTGCTTAAAGAATTCAATTATGAAAACCATCTTTTATTGCTTGTCTAAATAACAATTAGGCTAATCAATTTTAGTAATCAATAGCTCAATCTTTGTCGGGGAACAAATCTTACTTATTAGTGGGAACAAATCTTACTTATTAGTATACTACTCTCCGACCTTGTACGATTGCAAGTGTCACTAAGGAGTGGTCAATAACAATAACTTTTTAAATCAAAAAATGAATGTTCCAATAGTACTCCTCAGTACACTCCGTTGATGGATCCTCAACCTCAAGACAAAGCAAAGATTTGTATATCAAGGCAAAACCTGTTAGGTTTTGACTTGTATTCCTAAGCAAACTAAATGTGAACCAAACAAGACTCAACTGATGTGGAACTTCCTGGAAGACGTGGGATAACGTTTGGGAGTTGAAAGCGGTGTTTGAGGGAGGAAGAAGAACAGAAGAAACGAACCAACAGCTCAAACTGCTGCCACTGCCGCTGTGTCTTTGGGCAGCGGTAGGGCAGCGGTCATGGCTGTGAAGAACGCTGTGGTTTTTTCGACAGCGGTAGGGTAGCAGTCATGGTGACAACGGCCAGATTTGTTTCAGCATATAGATCGCAGTTTTCTGAGCGATATAATTTAAGGTGACTTGTAACGGTTTAGGAAGCGGGGTGTACAACTGTGACCCGAATCGTAATCAATCATAGGCATACATGAAACGGGAAATCTTTAGCGGAAAAGGAAGTAGTTTGTTTCTGGAAGTTCTTATGCTTGAAGGAAAAGGATTTACTCCCTACAAGAAAACTTGTCATAAAAGGAAATAATATTTATGTGGAACAAGTAAGTCTTGTATGTTTAGGAGTATGATTTCCTTTTATCTTAAACTCCCTGTAACTAGTAAAAATAGAACCTTGTAATTAGGTTGGATGTGTGAGTTGAACACCATGTAAACATCAGAGAGTGTGAGTGAGATCCGGGGAGACCCAAGGGAATATCCGAGGAGGGATCCAAGGGAATATCGGTGGATCTAGTTAGAGATCCGTGGGTGATATTTAGGGGAGACCTAGGGGATATTGTGGGGTTCTTGGTGAGGATCTTGTGAGTGGAGTTTGGGGTTTGGTGTGAGAGAGAATCCTGAAGTATATGGTTGTAACAATTTATCATATAGTGGAATTTTCTCTGTCGTCCTAACGGCCCCTGGTTTTTTACCCGTTTTGGGTTTTCCACGTATATCTTATGTTGTGATTGTTTTTTATTCTCTCTCATCTATTTTTCTACTTATTAACGTTATTATTTGCTATGAGTTATGAGCGTATATTAGACAGGGCAATTCCGCATTCATCGGTTTATAGGAATTATCCCCAACAAAACCAACATTCACTCTCTGACACTCAAGTTAAGAAGGAGAACACAAAGGGCCATTGAGAGAAAGATCATATATATATATATATAACCGAGTAAAAAAAGATATAGAGACCTCATCTCACATGAGATGGGGTTAATTTATATAGAGTTCTAATAATTGGAAGGACGGATAGTGAGGTAATTATCTAAAGGGAGCACAAATGTCCCTTTGTTATTCCTTATCACATCCCCGACCCTTCTTATTTTACATGCATGTGGTGAGACCACTAGGGCTGGCTGGACCTATAGGCAACGGAGGTAGTTGCCTAAGGCCCCACCTTAAATCAAGGCCCCATATTTTCATGATCAATATATATATATATATATATTAACAATTAATATCCAATATATTTTTTTTCTATTTATTACTCAAAAAATATCTCTTTAAACTTAGAAATTACTGTTCATTCCTACTTTCAAGTCAAAGATTCATATTTTCAAATAAACAACATTTAAGTGGCTTAAATACTCATTAATGTTTTCCTAAAAAAAATTACACATTAATGTTATTCTTTTCTTTAAACGGTTTTTGGATAATGCTTGGGTACTGACCAGTCAGTACCTAAGGTGTTGACCACACCACTCATTGTTTGCCACGTAACTCAAGACAATGAGAAAAATGGAAAAAGCAAGAGAGTTTTGCCACGTGACAACACCCGATTGGGTGGTTTGGTGTGGTCAGTATGGCTTGGATACTGACCAGTCAATACCTAAGCAATTTCCTTTTTTTTTTTTTTTTTTTTTTATCATATATTCACACTAAAATCTATTAGTTTATATCTTCTTCTATATTCATTCAAACCATCCTATTGTAAAATCAAACCCTCCTGCTGCAAACAAACTCTCTCAATGTTTCTCTATATATGTACTTTTTCATAAATATTTTAGGTTCAATTGTTCCAAACTCGATTATTTTAATTTCATTTATTAATTTATTTTGTTTTCAACTGTAACAGAATTATTATTATTTTTTTAAGCTTTGATAACCGATAATCTTATATTAGAATTGTCTAGTAGAAAATACGAATCTGGATACAATATATATATATTTAAATCGCAAAAAGGAGCTCTTGATGAATTTATAACCAATAGCCAAAAAAAAAAAGGTCGTAGAATCGCAAAGCCTCATTTTAAATTTTCGCCTAAAACCCTGGCTATCCTGGAGCCGCCCTTGGAGACCACACTCTAGAGGGTTGAGATTTCTCCACCTAAAACTGGTGTGCATTGCTAGAGTCCTACGTGGTGATTGAGTGTCAATTTGTTACTGCGTGCAAAGTGGCCTTTTTAGAGGATCCACAATACAAAAGTGGAGTTTATTTTTTCTCACCCCTTTAATTAGGGGTGAATCGCACACATGTTGACATGTGTCCATAGGTTAACCGAATACCTCAATAATTAGAAATTAGTTAATTAAATAAGGGTAAATAGCTAAATTTGTTAAAAACTTAAATTAGTTTTTTTTTTTAATAAATATTAAAATTTAAAAAGTAATATTTAAAAGGGATAATTACCTCGGTGACCACCCATTTGGTTATACACTATCAAATAATCATTAGATGGGGATTTCGTTTCAAAATGGCCTTGGAGCAGGCCATTTGAAACGATAGAAAGCCAAAACTTGCCTATGATAATGAAATGGGAGGACCTGAATTCTAGAGAAAGTTACCAAAATGCTCATCTATTTAACAACAATTCATAAGAAAGTTAACGGAGTATGATGGAATGGCCATGAGTGTCACCTCTTTACCAAAAATGGTTATTTTGAAACAAAATCTTCATCTAATGGCTATATTGATAGTGTCCAACCAAATGGGTGACCACCGGAGTAATTATTCTTATTAAAAAAAAAAAAACAAAAACAAAAAACAAAAAGAGAAATGAAATCAAAATCTCTCTCTCTCTCCTCATTTTCTTCTCCATTGGTGATTGGTTTCTCTTTTTAAATCACAACCTCCTCACTTTGACTCCAATGCTCTGATTTCGCATTCAAAATTTCATCTTTCTCACCACCCATGATCCACCTCTGATTTTGCATTTAAAATCTCATCTTTCTCAACATTTTCCTCACTCTTTGTAGAAAAACCCAGTTGGGAGTCTGTTTTTTTTCTCTTTCCAGAAATCAGTCAAGGGTTATAATCTTTGGCTTTTTGTTGATGTGTATCAATGGGTTTGTTAGACAGAGATGTAGAGGAGAGAAACAGTGGATGTATTTGGTATATAATTCGATACCTTCATTCAACCAACATCTGGCTTTTTATAAGTCTTACACCAATTACGAACTGTACAACCATATTACTAAAAAATAGGAACAACAATGCAAAATGGGAAAATGGAGCTCAACTGATGTAGCACCTCTGCACGATGGACACGAAACAACTAAAACAAAAACCACTAAATTATTCAATCCTAACCACTACTTTGAATTGACTTCAATCCTGATGTTTTTTGGCTTGCCTGGCCTAGCTGTGGACCGTGGACGTTCATGGGTGGACCACACACGTATCATCTGGTTTGTGGTTTTTGAATGAAGAAGATGAAGAGCAAAGAAAAAGAGTTATCAGTGAAGGAAAAAAAAAACATTTTGTGCTTGAGTGGTGGTAGTTAAGATTTAGTGTTTAAGTTTAGGTTAGGGTTTGGGTGTTGCAGATGATGGTGGAGAAGATGATGATGTTTTAGTTCATAATTTTTAATATTTTTGTTATTTTCTCAATATTAATTTTTTATTTTAATAATAGAGTACATAATTTTTAATTTTAGTTTCTTATCAATTAACTATTATGTACGTTGGCTTTCAATACTTTTTCTCTTACAGAACATGGGTAAAATTGATAGAATAATATATAAAACATATAATAATTAATTTAATTTGTTAACCTATGGTTAACTTGTGGACACATGAAAACATGTGAGAAGGGGGGTTGAGCTCCCCGGGGTGAGCAAAAATGAACTAACAAAAATGTTTGGCATCCATTACAATAAATTTTGACATATTAAAAATGTAAAGAGAATTGCTTCTTAAGTGATATAAAAATTTAATTGATAGACAACCAAATGAAAAATATGTCTCCAATGCTTATGTTGAAAACATAATTTATTAATGATTTGTCTAGTTATTTTACCCTCTGGAAGTAGACAATTAAAAAACAATCCATTGAAGCACTTTAATGAGATGAGATGAGATGAGATGGCTCTTATACGAGCGTTCATCTTTTATTGGTCACAAAGCTTTGATCCTCAACTGCAGTGACCTTTGTTCCTGAAACTTCAGATGAAGTTAGAATCACCATCGGTACATATTCGTTAATAACTAGAAGAAAATGATATGGTCACAAGGCACGTAGGTGGCATGTGTTCATGGACCAAGTCAGCGACTCCATGTTTGTTTATCATTTTTTTGTTTTCAGCCTTTAATTTGGTAGCATTAGGTCTCTGCATTACATTCCTGTCATTTCTGAATTATAGATAGGGAGTTGTAAATCGTCTGAGTTGTAGGTCTATAAATGGCCTATTCTTCGTATAATAAAGACAAGCAAATTTACAACTAAGTTATCTATTCTCTGCTTCGAAAGGAAGGGAATTTGAGAGGAGATGGATAAAATTAGTTTAAATAATAACATTTTAAGTTTTTTTATTTAATAAATAATTAATATTTCGATCTAAAAATAGTATACATATTTAAAATATTAAAGATCGTACTAATATGATATATGTGTATTCACAATTTATTTAATCATTTAACTAGTTTTATTTAAGGGTAATGTTAGAATATATTTTTTAAAAAATAAAATAAAATAAAATAAAATAAACTGATTTTTGAGTTTTAAAAGAATGTAAATATCACTACCACCGCTACAATCTTCACTACCCAAACCAAATTGTAAAATGGTTGTGTTGTTCACTTGTCAACCCAATCCAACCCAAATTCACTTTTCAAACCAAACTAGGCTGATCGGTTTGGCAGGTTATTTGCCCCGCATGCATGCTGCACTCAAGATATTTGCTGCCTATAGTGAATTTCAGTCCCACGAACAAAAGTTTTCTCTTCAGCCCCAAGTAAAATTTTATTTTACATCAATGTGTACTGGATGTGAATTTATATACATACGAGTTTTCTCTTCAATACTCACTGATGTAATAAAAGCAATACAATACATGTGAGCCATTACCATAAATGAAAGTTGCCCGAATCAAAGTAGATGAAGGGAAAAACTCAAATTATTATATCAACACACCGAGGAGAAAATGATTAAATATAAAAGAGTTCTCTCTAGTACATATATATATAGCACAAACAAGGAATCAAGGATACAATGGAAAGGTTAAGCTACAATTCTAGTGCAGTAGTATGAACATGGGAATATATGGCATTCTGTCTCTTTGTCATTCAACAGACGCAAAGAGACGAGTAATGAAGAGAATAAGTAATGAAATAAGGAAGACCCACTAGCAAACAGATACTAAATATGATACACAGATATAACAAAAATATATACCAAAGTATATCCAATGAGCAGTTCATATGAAATATTACCAGCTAGAAGGAAGAGCCAAACCAGAATCCAAAGTCCAAACTCAAGTTTATTTAACAATAGGTAACCTCATGAGTCGTCATCTGATCTGATGCAAAATCTGTAAACTAACAATACTCAGAAGCCTGTACCACAAGTAGTCCTCTATTCAATCACTCAAAGTGACCTATTTGGTTTAGGTGATGACGACGATGATGATTTGGCTTTTGCAAAATCTACCAGATCCTTGAAGAGAGCATCTTCAGGCTTTTCTTCTTTTGTAGGGGTAGTCTGATTAAGAGAGAGATTCTGGGTATCTCCCACTAAGCTGTCATAAGAAGAACCAGATCCACCACTTGAATTAGGAGTATGTTGCTCAAAGAATTGCTGTCTCTGATTGTACCTGGAAGGGGGAGGTGGAAGGTTTCCAGCAGGCTGAGTATCCCAAGGAGCAGAAGGCAGCTGCTCGGTAGATTTGCTTGGGGGAGTTGGTTCATCATATATAGGCCGTGATGAGGAGGATAGTGCTGAAGTCATTGGCGAGGAGGAGTTTGAGTAAGAATGAGTTGGAGCGGCAAAAGGTGAGGATTCAGTTGTTTCAGAATATGCTTCAGATTTGTAGACATCACCACTGAGATAATCAATTGACTTAGCATCTGTAATTACTGGTCTTTTTGATGATGGCGGGGGAGGAAGAAGTGGGCTGACTCGCGTTGGTTCTGTCTGAGCACCGACTAGTTTCCTGCCCAGTCCTTGTGAATCTCTTGATGACCTGTAGTGATTTAATTATACAAACTGGTTATAATGTGATTTATATTATAGAAAAATGCAGACACAATTTTCACTCGTTATATAGCCTCATCCTTCCGGTAAAAAAGTGACAAAGATCATAATGAAAAAAGGAAAAAAAAAAAAAAAAAAATTGCCAAAACAATACAATTTAATCCATAGAATTTATTTTAACATTTCCAGTTTAAATTCACAGCTACAATCCCTCACACATACTCCAAAGAAAAGTAAAATTTGATGGTGAACCGGAAGCAGCAGTCTCCGAGACTCAACATTCACATTTGAAAGAAAACTTTGAATATGCTTTGCCATCTTAAATTATATAACACTTCAAGCAAAAACATGCATAAAATATGTATTGCCCAATGAAAGCAAATGACAGAATCTAAAAAGGAATCGAAAAATTAGAATCAATCAAAACATCCTAAAACAGAAATCTCATTAACAAAGTCACCTGTGAGCCAACTGGGCAAGATCATCATCCGAGTCATCATCCTCATGTTTAACATTAACAAGTGGCACAACTGGAGTCTCTGTTGCTCCTGCAGTAGCAATTCCTTTCCCAAAGTCATCGTGCCGCTGAAGTACACGCTGCAAGTTATCATTCAATGCCAATCCCTGGCATAAAAGCTCCTCATCTCTGAAAGAAAGAAACTGCTACTGTCAGAATGATTAACATTTTATAAACAGAAAAGAGCAATATTGTGAATAAAATTCTTACGTGGTATTATTTACTAGAAGCATGACACGTTTTTGGTAAGAACGGCACTGATCAGCAAGGTCAACAATTATTTCTTGCTTCACGCCCTGTCAAAATACCCAAAAATATTAGAATCCCTGATGATTGATTCAATGACATGCATCTCTTTTTCCTCAAGATAAAACAAAATCAACTTATAAGATGCTTATGTTATTCCAAATGAATGATTAATTGACATGCATCTCTCTTTCCTCCACATTAAAATCCATTAAGAAGCTTAGATTATTCAGAAGTTCCTTAAAGCAAAGCAAGCATCTCTCTGTCTCTCTCTCACAAATAATTAGATACATGGCACAAATGACCATAACTGACAACATTACAAATCAACTGCTGCTGAAAAAAGCTATTACATAACAGATATAATCAATGTCAAAGGTACAAAGCCAATAACAGCAGGCTGAGATACATATTCTAAGAACATCAGAATTCGAGGACTGAATTTCTACTTAGATGACATTCCCATTTTTTGCCTGGAACAACTTTCAAAATGCACAAAATTACAATAAGTATCCTACTCAAAACAAAAGAAGAAAAAAAGGTTAAAGAAAGCACAACATTGCGCACTTAAATCACTCTTCACATAAAATAAGGAAAAATTAAAAAGTAAATATTGTTCAAAATCTTTCACAAAATCCAAAAGAAAATTTACCTCGGGATTCTTTGGATCCAAGGCACCTAGCATTTCCATTAGCACATCTGATAGCCCCCGAGCACTTTGAATCTCTGCCAAGCTGGAACAAATTTTATGATGGAAGAAATCAAGCATAGAGTTAATCTTAAACCCTTCACAGTATCAAAGACGTGATTGATAGTAGATTATAATAATGACGGCTTAAAGGAAAACACTTAAAATTAGATTAAGTATTACAACAATGAGTACAAAGTTTAAGTAAATAATAAACTCATTGACAAACATTTACAAATGTCTGCATATTATAAAATCTTAAATTGAAAAAAAGAATACATCTAAGCAAGCACATGCACGAGTGCACATGCATGAGTGCACATGCACGAGTGCACACACAGCCACGCCCAATTACAGATATGCACATGCATGCACTGAGGTAAGGAAGGAATGAGGGGGAGAGAAAGAGGTTAAAGAATCTAGTAATGTTCAAATACTTATGAATAAATTAAGAATATATCCTGCAATAACTTTAGGCTACTAGGGAAGTACCAGCTCTTCATACAATGCTAAGGATTTTTAACAGCCCTTCAGTCATTGGACATACTTATTGGTTAATTATCTACAGGTTATGTGTCCGTTGCATCTCCAGATAGCAAAGATAAGGAAGTAGAAAGTGAAATGTCAACACACAAACACACATGCACGCATGCATGCACACACAGAGACCTAAACAGACCTTTACATAAAGCTTTGATACATGTCTGGGGTTAACAGATGAGCACAAAGAAGGCAAAATATTCTTGAAATGATACCTGAGGTCGGAAGCATCTGACTGCAAGGATGCCTGTATAGCAGCATCATCAAATGCAGCAGTAGGGTGAACTACTGGCTGGGTTTGGGGTGGAGTAAAGAATGGTACACTGTTCTCTCCCCGTGGTGGGAATTCCACTCCAGCAGACTGTCAGTTATCAAATAAAATTTAATTTAGCATAATGAAGATTCAAGAATGTGTAGCAAAAGAAAAGAGAAAATGTGATCTTCCAAACAAAAATCAGTAAATGAAGTATATTAATGCCTTTTTCAATACTAATGTATATACACACAAGTTTATATTAATTTATACCAGATTATGTTAGTTTATTATATATAACAGCTGATGTTATAAAATCTTTTTTCTTTCCCTTTTGGGAGAAACAGTAAAATTGAAAGAAATGCCTATCTAAGGACCTGCAGTTTGGGTCTCCTGTTCTTCAGGCGCATTTAACATTCACATGTTTGCACCAAAAGAAATAAGTAATAGAATGTTCTAGAATGGAAAAAAGAAACTGCTGGAGTCCTGGTTCAAGAACAATACTACCACATGCAAATATGCAATTGTGAGGTCATTTCTATTTTCCTTTTTAAAGCTGTCTAGATGCAACTTAAAGTCCTTTAATTCTTGGGAAGATCATTTGCACCTATTATGAGGAGCTCAACAATTTTAGATTCTTTGGAAAGCTCTTATTGAGCTCATACAGAAGGCTAACGTCCAAAGAAAAAATCTTCAATCTCAAATCACTATTACATCTATTTATCTATGTCGGAAGAATGCAGGTCTAAAACTCGGACATAGAGGGACTTCCATTGTAATTATCAATCCATATAAATACTCAATAGAATTGATACTTGCAAAGAAACATACTTACCAGCAGCACAGTTTTTTTTTTAAAAAAAACAAAACAAAACAAAACAAGAAACAACCATTAGTATAAAGACAAGATAAACACATTACCCGCAGTTCATTATATGCAGCATAGTACTGAGGATACCTTCCCCTTTGTCCCCCAAAAGCTTCTTGCCATGTATCAATCAGAATAAGTATCTTTTCCCTCACATTCAAGTCTGGCTGGTCAACGAAATTAAAAAGATGCAGTATACAACAGCTTAGTATCAGAATGGAACAAATGAAAAGGAAAGAAAGCAATTTATCAGGTCAAGAGAAGAATTGGGAACCTTTTTCTTCACTATTTTAACCATATCATGTAAGATATCACGGTCGATTATCTGCTGAAATACGCTATCGCCACAATTTTTGCTGACAGTCTCCAGTGCCTATTTCAGAATATTCCAGTTCAAATCATTGAACTAATCAGGCAGTTTCTTCCATGTCTTTAATAACAAGTATATCATCTAATTCACAAGATCAACAATTAAGAACAACAATAGTCTCGACACTGTGGCAAAGATCATGTTGAAACAGAACTCAGAAGGAGGGTGGGCACCCAAACCGCAAAACCGATCAACCCACCCAAACCAAACCAATTTAAGTGGGTTAGTTTGGTTTTTTTAAATAAAATAAAAAACCAAATGGGTTGTTTTTTAGCAACCTGATTGGTTTGGGTTGGTTTGTGGGTTATGTTTTATCAACCCGCATAACTCAACCCAAACTATTAATCTATTACATACTATATATATATATATAAATTAAATTATGAGAAAAAAAAAACTAAAGTTAACCTAATTTTATATTATATTTATTTCCAAGTTTCCTCTTTCCAAGTTCTAAGTTCTAACCCCTGTTCTCAAAACTATTTGATCTCATCCGAAGTTGTTGGCACTAAACTAATTTTTTGAGAGTAACTATTTTTTTTATTGTTTTGTACAAACGCATTGAACGATATAATTTTGTTCATTCTTCATATTCATATTTTCTTTAATGTTTATTCCATAAACAGCTATTAGGTTAGCATGCACTTGTGTTTGCAATTAGACATGCAATTTAGATTATATTTATTCCTTTGATTGATGATAAGGGAATGAAGAGATCAATTTAATCATGTTTGATCCCTTCATCCCGTATCATGACCTGGCTCTACCAAACTGCTTTGCGAAGGCAATTATAATAAGTTAATAACAAAACAAATATTTCCATTTTTTTTAAAAAAAAAAAGCCTAAGTAAGCAAATTAACTCTGGTATTGACAAATGCAAATCTTACTTGACTTGTAATTATATACAAGATAATTTCTCTTCTTAAACCGTCAAACCAAACCGAACCAAACTGATTTTTATTGGTTTGGTTTGGTTTGGTTTTACCTTATAAATCGTTTGGTTTGGGTTGTAAAAAAAGAAACCGATTAATATGGTTTGGTTTGGGTATCGTCAAACCCAACCCATAAGTATGTATTTAATTTTTATTCAATTTCAAAAAAAACTAAGTCACAACATTTTGACATTGCATGATTTACAACTCTGAATTAAACAAGACAGAAGCTATTTCTAGGAAGTTACAAATGATTTAAAAAAAAAAAAAAAGTTACTTACAAAAAGAGCCAGAAGTTGTATTTTAGCATTTTTACTGCCCAGGCGCTTCTTCAGTACCTTCAAAGCATCTTTGGCTTGCCTGCCACACCATCCCAGGATTACAATGAACACAAGCAAAATGTATGAAATAAAACTATCAGAATATTTGAATATGCAATTATAATTTCTCAAAACTGGGGAAGTTGCAGACTTGCAGGTCAATTGAAACTCTAGATTCAAAGCAATTTCACTTCAAACAATCAACTGGCCTTTTGTCCCTTTTTTTTTTTCCGTTCATTGGCAAGATAGATGAACCTTGTTTATGTTTCCCAATGATATAAAATAACATATATATGAATTTTTGGTGTTCTCCTCGACTTAAATACTAAAATATTAAGGAATACATCGGTTCTTTAACAAGTTCTCCTTGACACTAACAGCCATTGAAACAGGGTAACAAAGAATAACAAAATCAGATAACCTCAAATAGCCTTCAAATATCAGCAAACCTACTACAAAATATAATGTTTCTTGCCCAACCACATCCTAAAGCTAGCCACCTTTGAGAGGATTGCACTATGTAGACCATACATGGGAACATTCTAGAAGGAATACACCTTTTAACCGAAAGTCATTATCGGGCAAGAAAACTCATCTCACCCAACTTATATGAGCTTCCATTAAACTTAAAAGCATATACCAATGCAGAAACATCTCATCTGAGTTTTATTGTCCCTACGGCCATCGCAAAAATACAACAAATGTACAAAGGAAAATGGAAAAGGAAAAATCCCAAATCTATCAGTGCATCGGCTAACTAGCATTAATAAATACAAAATTCAATTCAAACAAACATTCACTTCAGTGTTCTAGTAGGCGCTAGTCGGGTGGCAGCCAGGCGCCTAGCGCCTAGGTCACCTAGGCGGTGCCGCTGCAGCCGGAAAATTGTTTTTTCCCTAAGTAAAACGACACCGTTTTGAAGGGGCAGTTTTAAAAAAATAAAAAATAAAAAATTTACCGCCTAGGCAGAGTCAACGACTGACTCCGCCTAGCGCCGAATACGCGCCGGGCTGCCTAGGAAGGCCGATTTGGCCCAAATTGCAGAGACCATGGGCGCCTAACGACTAGGCGGTCGCTTAGGCCGCTTTTTCGAACACTGATTCACTTATACCAATAAGAGTATGCTTCCAATAAATTCAGGTTATTAAATTCCTATATTGAAAGAAAAGAGAAATTGCAGAGGAAAAGAAAGTTACCCAGGATCCATGTTGATGAGATCGCATAACTCAATGTTAATTGCCCAGTCTGGACCAATCAGCATGTCACTAGTGGCCCTATCAGCACACGCCGCTGCATTATTAGCCATAATTGCTCCGGCCCTTGCTATAAGTCCCTAATCACTGATTATCCTATAACCACATCACAATCAATGCTCAATTTTAAGTCTAATACATGAAATTGCAAGTGAAATTGTCACTTTTAATCATACAGATACAGAGCGAAGATCGGATCAAAATACGCGGTCAATTTACGTTAATTCAGTTCTAAACCTTGATTTCCATACACCCTTTAGAATTCATACCCATAATATAACATTCCCTAAACAATTAAATCATTTATAAAAGCAGATAAAACCCACAAATATAAACCCAGGATTACCAGAAGAAAACTCCACGAGAAAACACCAACAATCATCAATAGATAAAAAATAAGAGAATAAAAGCAACAACAAAGAAGGATTGCAACTAGGTAATCAAACAAATTTGAAAATCAGGTCCTAAAAATTTAAGCCGTACCCAAGTTCGCAAAATCAATGAATTACTAATTTAAAAAATGAAGAATATCCGAGACAAGATCTCGAGAGAAGCTTACCGGTCAAAGAAACCCAAAGCAAGTAGAGAATCGAAAGAGATTGTAAAATGAGATGGGGGTTGTGTTTCTGTGCGTAATTGTTGTGGGTATATGCAAATTGACTCTAGCTAGAGATTTGTTTTTTCTTCGCTGGTATTAGAATCAACTTTTACTTTGTATTCTAATCTTATTATTTATTTTTTTGTGAAGCTTTTATTTATATTCTAATTTCAGTTTTATAATATAAGATAAGAGATTTAAAAATAATAATAATAATAATAATAATAATAATAAAATAAAATAAAAAGGATCAGATAATTATTAGTGTTCTAAATGGCAAATTGCACCGACTAGCCATAACAAATAGTCTAATTGCACTCTGAATACAAAAATGCTTTAATTATACTAACTACCCCTCTAATTGTTGACTAATGGTTGACTACCTTTAGTTAATGCTAAGGGGCAATATAGTCCTTTTACCTTGGGTAGATAATACATAAATAAAATAAAATTGGTTGCATGATCACGCTCAGCCACATTAGCTTATAACATTTTAAATTAATCAAAATATAAAACTAAAAATGATCTTTATCTTATCTGAAGATCAAAAGCGACCCTCATCATCGGTGGAGTTCTTTACATATATATATCTACATTGGAAATGAGCCTAAAATAGCACCATATCCAATTGGAGTTTTGTGAATATCACTAAGTTAATAAGTTAAGTTTATATAGCACCAATGTAAGTGAGTGACAAAAATGCCCCTCTTGTCTTATTCTTTTTATTTCTTTTTCTTTTCTCTATCTTCTTTAGCGTATCTTCCTCATCTTCTTCAACCTCTTTCACAAACTCAACAAATCTCATTTATTTTAGTAATTCTGGGTAGGGGTGGGTGTTTAATGGATCGGTTCACTTTTCGAGTAAACCGATAAAAAACTAATAATATCCGGTTTTTGAAAAAGTGAACCGATCCGATAAAATTTAAAAATATGAACCGATCAAAAACTGATTGAACCGGTTCGGTTCGGTTTTTTCGGTTCTCGATTGAGTTATCAAATTGAGTTAGTTTGTAATGTTTTTGGCTAGCAACTTTATCGGTGAACAACCGTTCCATTGATGAAAACATGACTAAATATGCAGTGTTATGAGTTTTTAGGGTTGAAACTAATAAGAATTAAAGGGCATGCATTCATTAGTAACTAATTTGAAGGCTTGTTTACAAAATCAAATGGTAGATCAACGATTCAATGATAGCTTAGGTTACATACATTAAAAAAATGTGTATTAAAAAAATATTGATAATGAAATTATGTGCAACAATATTTATGAATTACTATTTTTGTTTTTAACATTATTAGTTTTAGACAAAGTACAAAAAATTTAGGAATTTTTTATTATATACACCGGTTTTTAGTTCGGTTCACTGGTTCGACCCCAAGAACCGGAAACCGAACCAGAATAGAACCGAAAATATCGGTTTTTTAAAAAACAAACCGAACCAAACCGGTTAAAAGTGAAAAACCGGAAAAAAACCGATTGGACTGGTTCAGTTCGGTTTAATGGTTTTTTTCCCACCCCTAATTCTGGGTACAAATAAGCTTATAAATAAATAAATGAATAAATAAAATAAAAGGCATCCATTGGAGGTCAAACAGATTCGATTTCCAATGAAGTTCGAAAGAAAAAAAAATTCTAAAAAATTTATTATTTGTCCAATAAGTCTCGGAAATTTTGTATTTCTGAGACTTATTTTGATGCTTTCGAGGCTTATTTTGGTATTTCCAATACTTATTTGGGATTTCCAAGACTTATTTTGTGTTTTCGATACTTATTTGGGTATTTTCAAGACTTATTTTGTATTTTTGAGATTTATTATGGTATTTTCGAGACTTATTGGAAAATTTCTTATTTGTCCAATAAGTCTCGAAAATTGCAAAAATGTACAATAAGTACTGGGAATTACAAAAATACCCAATAAGTCTTAAAAATTACAAAATAAGTCTCGGAAACACAAAATAAGTATCGAAAATACCAAAATAAGTCTTGGAAGCACTAAAATAAGTCTCGGAAACACGAAAAATAAGTCTTGGAAAAAAAAAGCTCGAGATTTATTTTTGTGAATGTGTTTTAAGGGTATTTTTGTCCGAACAACACTTTATAGACACTATTAAAACTAAAGTTATTAATTTGGTGATAGTCTTAAACGTAAGAAAGTAAAAAGTGCTATAAAATTGTCGAACCATATAAATATATATATATATATGTAGTGGTTCTCTAGTAAGGACGCCCTGAAATTATAAGTTAAGGATATCCAACCATAACAACACATTCATATTGGGTGTGGATATTTGTTAATGTGGAACTGTGGGCCCACTGTAAATGTGTAGCTGTGATTGGAAGTATTAAAACTATAAAGTCAGGATGGTCCTGATTAGAGAAGTATTAGATATATATATACATACGGTCTTGTTCTGATTAGTGTGCACCGATGTGACTGCATTAGTACCAATACATGTGGACCACTGATTATGAAAAAGCTTTGATAAATGTATACATTTTGAGTCAAAGTATGTAAATCTAATGGTCCACATATAATGAAGTTATATCAATACGCACTACCTTGAACATATATATATATTATATGTTTAGTTATTTCTTGCAATTTTTTGTTGTGATGGTTAGATTGGTGGGTTACGGAAAGGTTTTGAAGATTAGGAAAGGAGTAAATGGGTAGGATGGATTGTGAAGGTGGAAAACAATTTGTGGAGGCCTCAAAATTCTTTTCTTATACTTTATTTCCTTCTTTTTTCAATTTTTCTGAAATTGTTTTCAAATTTTTATTTATTATTCAAGTATTTGATATAATGATGTCAAGACAAAAATATATGTTAAAAAAGAAGAAGAAAGTATTAAGTATTAATGGTTGTGCTTGTGGATTGGTTAGTTAGACTTCATCGTTGTATTTGGAGTTTTTAGACTTGACTTTTTGTTGTTGAATCATATGAATGGGTGGAATGGAATTTTGATCCGAGAGTCGTAAACGCGTTATTTTAGGGCCGACTGCAATTGGACCCAAATAGTCTGTGTGATGTGTGAAACCCAAAAGTTTTTTTTTGAACGGCGAAAAGTTGACTGGGTCGGTCACCGCCGGAAAACAACAATGCCTCATATATGCTCCAACAACCTATATACTATTACTTTGCATCATCATCTCTATTTTATCTTAATTCACCATTATTTTAATGTCTACAAGTCAACGACTTTTGTGGGCTTCAAATCCTAATCAAACTTGTTTCCATCATCATTTTGACATTTACTTATTCACCCACTCAAATGAATTTCCAATACAATTATGCAAAGGTATCCATAAGTTGAATAAAAATGTTAAGAATAGTTATTTTTCTTCAAGTCTATTTATCGTGAGAAAAGCTATCACATTTGGAGCGTAGCTCAACCGGTAGATGGACGAATTTAGGGTTTAGACAAATGACTCATATAACTCAAATCTGTAGGGGCGGAACCCTGTAAAAGCCAGGAGGGCATGGACCCCCCTTTCCCATTGATTTTTTTTTTTTTTTTAAATAGTTAAGAAAATATATTATTTTTTTCAAAAAAATTATAAATTTATAATTTAATGCTATTAATTTTAAATATTTGTAATTTGGTCATCCTAACTTTACACTCCAAGTTCCACCCCTACAAATCTGGGACATTACAATACTAAATGAGCACTCTCTCTACTACCAAATCATACTATACAGCTGTAAGTGAAGGTTTGAACTTGGTTAAGAAATTAGGAGTACAGTCCAAATGTCCAATGGAGTTTCTAGTAAATACACACTGGGGTTAGCACACGAGTGAAAATTTTTTAAAAATTTCTCATTCCGGGCAGGCAGCCTAACAAATCAGTAACTCGAAAATTAAATATTTAAAAATGGTCACCTTTTTTGGTTTAAGTTGACTAATTAAATACTGAACACCTTTCACTTCATTTGAACATGGCAAAAGTAAAATGGGTTTACAAATGAAAATGCAATCGGTCCAAATGGAGGCAATTGTAATTGGCTAAAAAATTGACAAATTATGATTGCCGGTGAAAGGTGGCTTAGCCGATATATGTATTTTGTTTCTTCAAATGTAGAATGTAGAATGAAGAATTCAATGCTCTCTCGTCTGTGTTACCAAATTTATACTTTCATTTATTTTAGCTTTACAATAAGATTGTAAGACATTCAGATTTCGTAAGATTTATTTAAGAGTAATTCACAACTACTATCACAACTTTTTAATCACAATCCATATGGTAAATGAGGTGTCAATTGGTGAATGAATACATGGGTAAGTGGCATAAATCATTATTAATATGTATCCACTCACCAATTGACACATCGACAGCCAAATGTATTGTGATTGAAAAGTTGTGATAGTAGTTATGATGTCTAGCATTACCTTTTATTCTAAGAAGCACGGATACTTCATTTGGTGGAGGTAACTTGTATCGAACTCGTATTCAATTCCGATACTAATCGTATCCAATTCCGATACTACTCGTATCCAATTCCGATACTTCTTGGATACTTCAGGATATGTATTTGATAGGCCAAATGGCGTATCCGTTGACTTTTTTCACAGGTTTGACTGGAGGATACTTAGGGGATACTTAAGGGATATTTTGAAGATACTCGGGGGATACTTGGAGGATACGTTTAGGGCAATATTATAATTATTTTAGTATAAAACGGGGTGAAATTATAATTTCAAAATATTATGGGTCAAAATGAAACTGTAAAGGAATTTTGGTTTTGATTCCATTGACATGGAGAATAACGGGATACTTGAGATTGCAAACCTTTCACTTGATGAACCAGAGTTAGATACTGAATTATTTAGATCATTTAACAATGGGAATGATGATAATGAAGTTAACTAGGAATTTAAAATATGTTTATGAGTTTTTTTTTTTTTTTTTAATTTTTTTTTTTATGTATTATTTGGATTTTGTAATATGTTATGGCTTATGTAATATATGTTTTATTTGGATTTTATAATATGTTCGACTTATGTGATATGTTTTATTTGGATCCTATAATATGTTACATTGTTATGACTTATGTAGCTATATGACATGTTTTATTTGGATTCTGAATATGTTTTGATTTTGAATGAATTATCAAATATGTTTATATATATATATATATATTATTTTAATTGGCGTATCCTGCCATGCCCGTATCCTATTTTTTGAAGATTTACCGTATTCATGTATCGTGCTGTATCCGTATTAGTGCTACATAGCTTTTATTTATAGTTCAAATATTTTTATATATTTATTTCAAATATTATAATTTCGAGATTGTAAAAGGAAATAATAAAGGCCAGAGTTTTAAGAAATTCTGAATCCAAATATCCCATGCTAATTTTATTTTACGCTTACATGTGACTTTGACCAATTTATTTACTTTTATGCATTTACATGTGTTATCGGAAAATCGTCACTGGGGTGAAATTCCAAATAACGACTTTACAGGGACCAAAATCAAGATTGACCCTGGTCGGAGGGGTATCAAGTGGTTCGATACCGACTATCCTAAGCAATGCAAATACGACATGGGACACCAGAAAATAGATAAAAATGAGTTTTTTATTGATCGTCACTTTGCATTACAAATATGTGAACTATACATTCAGGATTAACTGTAAGGTATGGAGATTCAGTGGGTAATGGAGATGGTCGTGATGGTGATCTCGTGCATGTCGATAAGTAGAACTTGATCGTAGGGTTTCTGGCGGTGATCTTTGGTCCCCTTTTTCCGATGAATAAGTAGTTGTATATATAGGTCCTGTTGCTTGCCATGCACTCTTATAATTTCGGTATAGGGTTTGGCCAATGCAGGATCCTCTTCTTTTTAGGAGATAATCTCAGAGTTTTACGTGTAGAATCTAGTCTTTCCTTCCTAGGAGGAGTCAATCTCGTGATCAAATTGTTACCTTCATAGTAGGATTCTTAC
This sequence comes from Acer campestre, assembly GCA_954870605.1. Taxonomy (NCBI): domain Eukaryota; kingdom Viridiplantae; phylum Streptophyta; class Magnoliopsida; order Sapindales; family Sapindaceae; genus Acer; species Acer campestre. The sequence continues at coordinate 18,035,369 of OX940810.1, forward strand.
TGTGTTGACTTGCTCAAAATAGAACTCTCTGGCGGGAAAGAGTATTTCTCCTCTATACGGCAGTGTTTTAATGAATCTTTTATGGAGTTTTTAGTTTCTGATATGAGAATCTTGTTGCCTGGTATCTTCTTGCTTGGCGGGCTAGCTATATCAGAAAGTGTAAGCCAGTAGGCATCCAGCAGATGGAGTAGGGGGATATCTAGTTGGTATTATAGCGGGATGCTCAGTGGAACTCCGTGTCGGGGTGCTGCAGGGTTTATAGGAGACCAGGGTATGACGGGGTTGGACCTCGCTACCGGTTCTAGCGAGTACCCCGACTTGGGACATTGCTTATGAATCAAGATGCTAGCGGGGTCCTAAAGAAGCTGGGGAAAGTCTGGGTCGGACCCCGCTGGAGGGGGTGTGTACTCGGATCAGTCGGAGTCCGCCTTTGTTGGGGTAGTTGGATGGTGTCTGTACTCCTATATTATCCTTGTGTTGAGGTGGAAAATTCTTCCTTGGTCCTTCGCCAATTTTGGCGGTTAACAGAAGTCCCCCCTGACTTGGACACTGATACCTTGTCGGGGTCGAAGTCAGGATTTTGTCTATACTTGAAGGATTTTCTGTCTTATCTGTTTATTTCCTTGTCTGACTAGTTCTCCACCTAGGAGGAGGAAATCCTTACTTGATGCTTAAATACTGATTGCGTGTCGATTAATGATTGGGTTCCTCGTTTTCAAAAAGAGCCGTTTTGGCGCAATTAATACGGAAAACGCCTCTACCCATTCTTTCGGTCACCGATTCCGGTTTCTTGGTGTGTAACTGCCACCCCTCTTCTATAAATAGACCAGCTCCACTGGTGCTTTCTTCCTTACTTTCAAACTTTCAAAATTACAACAGAGAACAAACCCTATCTGACTTGCCTTCTGCTTTCTTTCTTCTCTACTTAGCAATCTTCCATAAATCTCTTCTACCTTCTTCTTCTCTAATGGCATCTCCTTCTAGACTTCCCACTTCATAGGAAACTCCTATTGATCAACCCCCTCATAGGATAGCCTCATCCCATCCCGACCCCGTATCTCCGCCTCTTTCAGATAGTATCGATGCCCTCTTCAACACGGAGAAGGCTGATTTGGTGAAGGACTCGCTGACGTCAATAGGAAGGAAACGAGATCGAGATGGAGACGAGGCGACTGATGGCACCCCGCGGGCTCAATGCCTTCGCTCCACTCGAAACCCACGAATCGGGTCAGGTTTTCACAACCAACCAGGGGATCCTGTCATTATTAGTGACCCGGTGGATGCGGCGAAGGTGGGTAGTGGCGATGGAGGCAGTGATGAAAGGGTTTCTCTAGTCGGGGTCCAGGCCGGCTCTTTCGCCCTTTTTCATGACAGGAGGATAGTCCCCGACTCCGTATGCATCCTGGATACTCTGGCCAAGATGAGGGAGGAGTACAAGATTCCAGATAACATCACTCTCTCTCTTCCTCATCGGGGTTACGATGTATACACCCCGCCTCAAGATCGCCTGCTGATCCACAAGGCGGCCTTCGAATTTGGTGTTCGGTTGCCATTTCATCCCACACTTTGCCTGGCTCTTGTCGCTCTGGAGTTAGCCCCCCTCTAGATCTCGCCGGGGTTCTGGAAGCACTTAACAGGGTTCTTGGTGCTCTGGAAGGAGCAGTGCGAGAAAGATCGCATAGAGCGGGAGCCGGGGTTGGACGAGCTCCGCTTCCTTTTTAACATCACCAATATGGTGCCCCGGGGTCAGTTTTACCTGAGGACATCGAATGACATGAAGTTTACTGTTCCAGGGGCAAATGTGAAGTACACTGCGCCCTGGAAGGAAGAATGGTTCCTGGTGGAAGGCGAGTGGGGGCGCACTGCCTTTATTGGGGGGTATGAATACCCCGTCCCTACACAATTTTCAGCAAGGGACAAGTGGGCGAAGGGGGTGCTGGCTCCTAAGTCCCGGGACATTCTTACAAGGATCATGAAGAGGGGGTACACCAATATGCAGTATCCCACTCTAGATCCCTTTGAGGGAGTCCGCCTGGAGCGATACTTGAGGATTTCTGTTGCCCTTCCTGGTAAGTGACTACATCTGATTCCCCTATTTCTTTCATATGTTTCCCTTTTGCTTATTCTCATTATGCTTTTTTTTTTTTTTTGTAGTGTCTACAGCCTCGATGGCAGCGGGGTCTCCATCTTCTTTTGGGACAGGGGGTCTAGCTTTGCCGACTCATGCTTCTCCTGTTCTTTCTCCTTCTCCTTTTATTAGAGACGTGTCGGGGTCCCCGCAAGTTGGGACTGATCCCACTCCTCCTCCAGCTTCATCAAAGGCGTCTTCTGGTCTTATCACACCCCGTCCCACTCTAATGGGGTCAAGGGCCAAGACTCCTGTCCGTCTTCCTTCTTCTCTTCCATCGCACTCAAAGATTACGGCGATGTTGGCCAGGGAAACTAAGGCCTAGGGTTCTGGAAGATCAGCACAAAAGAAGGCTGCTCCTCCAACAAAGACTTCTCCTGCTCCTCCTTCTCTCACATCCTTCTTCAAAGACCCTGCTAGAACCTCGGAGGAGGAGTCTGCTATCCCTATTCCTACCCCTACTGCTAAGGTGGCTTCTGGATCGGGATCAAGGGGTGTCACCTTTGACGAGGTGGTGTTTCGATTTGCGGCCTCATGCCCCGACGGAAATTTGATGGAAATGGCCAAGCTTCCTACTGACATTTTAGTCACCAAGGGAGCATCGGTTCTGGCTGAGGTAAACTCCTACTTTTTCCTTACTATTTCTTTCTTTCTTTTGGCGGAAAAACTGACTTTCTTTCTTTTTGCAGGGCTTCAAGTTTGCGTTAGCCATGGAGAGGTAGCTACTAACTTTGAGGGAGGCGTACATTGGGGTCCAAGCTAAGTTAGAGGACGCCCAACAGGAATTGGTTCAGACTCAGTAGAGCATGGCTCTTCTGCTCCAAGCTGCTAGAGAATTTGAAAAAGGTAGACAGGCGGCCTTGGTAGATATGAGGCGTCTTGAGCGTTGCATAGATACCAAGACCGTCAGATCTGTGCACCGTCGGGAGGAGAGAGAGTGTCTGAAAAGAGAGAAACAGCTACTGCAAAGTGAGAATCAACTCATATGAGATACCATAGCAGGTCTAGAAGCTCAAGAGGGCCATTCATTGGAAAATGGCTACTTCACAGCTTGCTATGAGGTTGCCACAGCTTTGCCCCCTCCCTTTGACCTCCAAGCCACCTTGAACTGGGATCGGGATCAGATAATGACAAAGACTGCCCAGTTAGCAGAGGGAGATCAGGAAACAGAAGTTCCTCCGTAGGATGCTGCTTAACTCGATCCAAGTGTCGGTGTAGCTATGGGAGCCCGGATTGATGGCGCGGAGGGGATAGCCCAGGATCCTCATATCCAAGAAGAGCAGGTGGTGGACCCTGCGCCTTCCTCAAGTGCGATCTAGGTGGAGGATGAGGTAGACCTGGCTAGATCCGAGGTTCCTACAGCAGGAGGGACCCAAATTGAGTCTACTGCTGAGGAGGAAGATGATGCTGTTCAAGAGAAAGATCCCGCTATGCTTCAGGTTTCAGAGGTTGAGGGGGCCCAAACTGACGCAGTAGCTGACGGCTTGGGGGAAGAAGCAGCCTGCCAAGGAGAGCATCCAAAGGAAGAGAGAGAAGACTGATCTAGCCTTTTCCTCTTTTTTTTCTTTTATATATATATATATATGAGTCTTACTCTTTTGCTTTGTAGCACGACTTGGGAGCTGGGCACCCCGCTTTAATATAACAATTTTAGTTACTTAATTCATACTTGTGTTTTGCTTACTTCTGTACTTAGAAAACTTTCCAATACATATAAACATGTTAGTAACTGGATTCCTGATGAGTAACTGGACCCCGATGAGTAACTGGACCCCGATGAGTAACTTGAACTATGACAAATCTCAGAATGTTTGGAATATCCTTCACATCCTGAATCGTATAATAACTTGAAGTATCGAGTGTCCTGTCGAGGTAGCCTGATACTTATTATAGTCTGATTTGATGAACTTCTCAATCCCTCTTAACTGTCGGCCTTTTAGGAGACCAAATAGAGCAAGGAACCTGGTACCTTGTCAAAATATCCCGATCCTGCTATAAGTCTATCCTGGTAGACAACTAAGGCCACTTTAGCACCAGACTTCTTGGAGGGGGGTATTCCCCGACCAAGGCAGCAGGAGCGCCCTGAGGCTATTTCCTGGCCTTGAAATGGCGAATTAAGGAACCAGGTACCCTGAGGCATCCCGATCTTACTGTAAGTCTATCCTGGTAGGCAACTAAGGCCATTTTAGCACCAGACTTCTTGGAGGAGGGTATTCCCCGACCAAGGCAGTAGGAGCGTCCTAAGACTATTTCCTGGTCTTGAAATGGCGAAGTAAGGAACCAGGTACCCTGAGGCATCCTGATCTTACTGTAAGTCTGTCCTGGTAGGCAACTAAGGCCACTTTAGTACCAGGCTTCTTAGAGGAGGGTATTCCCCGACCAAGGCAGCATGAGCGCCTTAAGGCTATTTCCTAGTCTTGAAATGGCGAAGTAAGGAACCAGGTACCCTGAGGCATCCCGATCTTACTGTAAGTCTGTCCTGGTAGACAACTAAGGCCACTTTAGCACCAGGCTTCTTGGATGAGGGTATTCCCAGACCAAGGCAGCATGAGCTCCCTAAGGCTATTTCCTGGTCTTGAAATGAAGAAGTAAGGAACCAGGTACCCTGAGGCATCCCGATCTTACTGTAAGTCTGTCTTGGTAGGCAACTAAGGCCACTTAAGTATCAGGCTTCTTGGAGGAGGGTATTCCTCGACCAAGGCAGTAGGAGCACCCTAAGGCTATTTCCTGGTCTTGAAATGGCAAATCAGTAATGGCAAAGTACAAACATTCTGTAGGAGATACTGGAGGATCTAGTAGGAAATATTAAACACTGGACACAGGAGAGTCATCTGAGAGAAGAAATTTCTTTTATTGAATTTTCCAACTAGTACAATATGGAATCGGGGTGAAAATTCCCACCGATATGAATTAAATTTCTAAGGGTAGAATTTCCTGAGATGATCGGCATTCCATGTATGATCCACAGGGTATCCCTCTATATCTTCCAGCTTGTAAGCACCACCCCAGAGTAATGCCTTAACCAAGTATGGACCCTCCCAGTTAGGGGCTAGCACCCCGTCAGACCTTCTTCGTGTGTTATGGCTTACCTTCCTAAGAACCAAGTCTCCTTCTTTGAAATTTTGGATCCTCACCTTTTTGTTGAAGTGTCGGGCTATCTTGCTCTGATACACAACCACCTTCTCAGCGACCTTGCTTTATCTTTCCTCCAGTAGGTCCAAGCTAGCTCTTAACTTAGCCTCATTGTCTTCCGGTTCATAATTTTGGACCCGGAAAAATATGAGTTTATGCTCAATGGGCAAGATCGCCTCTGTTCCAAAAACTAGGGAGTAGGGGGTCTCTCCTATTGCTGTCCGCATAGTCGTTCTGTAAGCCCACAGTACATTAGGTAACTCTGCAACCCATAACCCCTTCTTCTGTTGGAGTTTTTTCTTCAGGAGCTTCTTAATGGTCTTGTTGGTGGCCTCAACCAGCCCATTGGTTTGAGGATAAGCCACCGATGCAAAACGAAGATTGATCCTCCGATCCTCACAGAATTCCTTGAAGTTGGCATTGTCAAATTGCTTTCCCAAATCAGTTATAATGGTCATCGGGGTGCCAAATCGGCAGACAATGTTTTCCTTGACAAAGTTGGTGGTTTTTTCTTCAGTTATCCGGGTGAGGGCCTTGGCTTCTACCTACTGAGTAAAATAATCTATCGCCACCACTGCATGTTTGGCTTGGCCAGGTGCAGTGGGAAGTGGCCCGATCAGATCTAGTCCCCATATCGCAAAAGGGTAGGGGTGCTGATTGATGAAAGCTTTTCCGGTGGGAGATGATGGAGGTTTGCTGTTTTCTAACAAGCTTCGTAAGATTGCGCAAACTGCCTTGCATCCTGGTGTATAGTCGACCAGTAGTAGTCCATCTTGATTACCTGGTAAGCTAAAGTTTCCCCTGATACGTGGTTACCACAGTCCCTTGAATGTACCTCGTTGAGCGCCCAGTGCGCATCGGCAGGATGGAGGCATCGGAGTAGAGGGAGGGATTTCCCCTTACGGTATAGGAACCCTTCTACCATACAGTACCGAGTAGTTATCCTCTTGAGCCTGTGGGCTTGATCTGGATCTGCTGGGAGAGTGTCACTTTGGAGATAATCTGCTATTGGATCTATCCAACATGGAGGACGGCTCATGGGAAGGACCTCTGCCTCCTTAGCTATGCTGGAGAAGGGAACCAACTAGAGGGGTACTCCTTTTGGTAAAGCATGTCCTTCACCTGTGGCAATCTTAGCCAGGACATCTGCGTGATGGTTCCTTTCTCTGGATACTTGTTCTATCCTCACACCCTTAAACTTCTCTATAGCTTCCTGAACTTTAGCCATATAGGCCACCATGTTGTCACCTTTTGCTTGGTATAACCCTGTCACCTGATTGACCACTAATTGGGATCCACTCTTGATCAGAAGGTACTCAGCCTCCAAAGCTCCTGCTACTTTCATTCCAGCTAGTAGAGCTTCATACTCTGCTTCGTTGTTGGTAGTTCTGAATTCAAACCTGAAACAATGACTACACTCAGCTCCTACGTGGTCGATCAGGACGATCCCGGCTCCGCATCCTGACTGGTTCGAAGCTCCATCTGTGTAAAGGACCCAAATCTTGCTATCTTCAGTCCATCCCAAATTGGTTTGATTCAGATCTGGGTCTATTGATTTGCCCGGGTTTTGAGTCGGGCTAAATTCCACTATAAAGTCAGCCAAGGCTTGGGCTTTGATTGTAGTCCTTGCCTTGTATCTGATGTCAAATTGGGTGAGCTCTAGGGCCCATATAACCAATCTGCCTGACACATCCGGCCTCTGGAGGAATTGTCTCAATAGTTGATCAGTGACAACCGCGATGGTGTGAGCTTGAAAATAAGGCTGGAGCTTTCGGGATGTAGTTTCCAAGGCGTAGGCGAGCTTCTCTAAGAGGGTGTAATTTTTCTCGGATTTAGTGAAAGCCCGGCTCACATAGTAAACTGGTCTTTGGACCTCGTCATTGCATTCTTTCACCAAGGCTCCACTAGTAGCAATTTCAGAAACTTCTAGATAGAGTAGGAGTTCTTCACCCAGGGTCAGTTTTACCAACAATGGCGGACTTGACGAGTACTCTTTTAAAGCTTGAAAATCCTGCTCGCTTTGTTCGTCCCACTTCATCTTCTTTCCCTGCTTGATGATCTTGAAAAATGGGAGACACTTATCCTTGGAATGAGATATGAACCGGTTTAGGGCTGCTATCCGTCCGGTCAATCCTTGTGCCTGCTTGAGAGTTGTAGGGGACTCAAGGTCTAGGATAGCTTTGATCTTCTTGGGATTAGCCTCGATTCCCCTTTCATGCACCATGAATCCCAAAAATTTGCCTGCTGCTACCCCGAATGCACACTTAGCGGGGTTCAACCTCATCTGGTTCTGCCTTATTACCTGGAAGGCCTGGCGTAAGTCCCCTATATGTTGTCCTGCTTCTGGAGATTTTGTGATCATGTCATCTATGTAAACCTCCATGGATTTTCCTATCTGCTCCTTGAACAGTTTGTTCACCATACGCTGGTAGGTGGCACCTGCATTTTTGAGTCCGAATGGCATTACCTTATAGCAGTAGAGGCCTTGTCCGGTGATGAAGCTAGTCTCTTCCTGATCTAAATGATGCATCATAATTTGATTGTACCCTGAGAAAGCATCCATGAAGCTTAGGAGTTTGTTTCCTGCAGTGGAGTCAATGAGCTGGTCTATCTTAGGTAGAGGGAAACTATCCTTGGGACAAGCCAGGTTGAGATCGATGTAATCTACACACATTCGCCATTTCTCATTGGACTTGGTTACAATAACCACGTTGGCGATCCACTTGGGGTACCGGGATTCCCTGATGAATCCGGCCTTCAGGAGCTTGTCAACCTCTTCTTGGACCGCAGCGTTCCGCTCGGCGTTGAAGTGTATTTTTTTTTGCTTAACTGGTTTAAAAGTTGCATCCACTGCCAACCTGTGGGTAGCCAGGCTAAGAGAAATGTCAGGCATCTCCTCATGGCTCCAAGCAAAGATGCCGTTGTACTCTCTGAGAAGTTCTACCAAATCCTTCTTGATTTCAGGGTCCAGACCCCTTCCAACTTTTACTGTCTTTGTCGAATCTATGCCCCTGATCAAGATCTCCTCCAACTGGTCTACGGGGAGCCCACTGGTCCAACCACGCTCTTCTTCTTCTAGCTCTTCCACGATTATGTCTGGTACCTCCCATTCTTTCAAGACATACCGATCCCGCTCTAATGCTCCCTGATTTGGGTCACTGGTCATATGTGCGCACTGTTTGGCTAATGCAGCGGGGTTGGTAGACACCGTATAACAATTGCGGGCTGCTTGCTGGTCCCCCCTTACTTCTACTACTCCTGATCCCACTGGAAACTTCAACACATTGTGATAGATGGACAACATTCCTCTAATCCCTGACAGGAAAGGTCTTCCTAAGATTGCATTATATGCAGACGGGGTGTCTACTACAATGAATTCAGTCATTATGTTCTGTTGAAGAGGAGCCTCTCCGACTATTACTGGCAGAATCTTTGTCCCCATTGGCATTACGGAGTCCCTTGTGAACCCATACAAAAGGGAGGTACAACTGTTGTAGCAAGAATTTTTCAGATTGAGCTGCTCATGAGCCCCCTTGAATAGAATATCCACGCTGCTCCCTGTATCAATCAGGACACGGTGTACCAGGTAGTTGGTGATCTGTACTGTAATCACCATAGGATCATTATGTGGCTGAACTGTATTGTAGACGTCTTCCTCTGTGAAGATGATTTTGGTGGAGCGGGATAGATCCCGGGATCCACTATTGACTTTGAGTATCTCGTGGTCAGTATTAAACCTGTGAATCTTCCTTGCGTGATTCTTCCTCGAATTATTAAAGGTTCCAGCTAAGGTAGGACCTTCATTGATGGTGTGGATCACCTGGATCTGCTGCATCAAATCTTTCTCCCCATCTTTCCTTCTTTCTGCTGCCTCCTGCATCCCGTTTTGAATCTGTTTCCCTTCTTTGATGATGTCCCATACCTGCTGTAAAAATTCAGTTAAAAGACCTCCCTTTACCAGTCCTTCAATCTGATTGCGGAGGTTGTAGCACTCTGAGGTGTTGTGCCCGATATCCTCGTGGAAGTCGCAATATTTGTATTGATTCCTCCTGTCAACCAAGATTTTCATGGGACCTGGTTTTCTAAGTAGACCCTTATCCCGAATGGTGAGATAAATAGTTTCTCGTGAAGCATTGAGAGGGGTGTAGTGATTATACCTCTCTTCCTCTCCTGCCACCCTGGATACTTCTTTCAGGGGAATCTCTCTGGGAGGTGATCTCTTGACCAGATACCTTTCCTGGTACGAAGGAATATGAGGCGGCCTGTAAGTAGACCGGTTCGGAGGTTGATTCTGAAACTTCTTAGCTGGTGCGGGCTTTGGAGCTTCCTTCTTATGGCACGAAGCTAATCGGGCTTCATTGTGCTCGATTTTAATCTGGAGTTGTTCCTCAATATCCACATGTTCCAGAGCCCAGTTGTAGGCTTCCTGGTACGTCTCTGGAGGATGTTTGGTAAAAGACCAGAATAGTCTGCTAGCCCATAAGTTCCTCTGAAAGTTGGCTAGAGTTTCCTTCTCGTTGAATACACCCATCTGGACGACCTCTTTATGGAATTTCTCCACATAAGATCTCAGAGTTTCACCCCGCTCCTGGACCACGTACTACAGCAAGATGGGATCCTTAGGACGGGGCTTGATCCCCTGAAACTGTGCACAGAAAGCTTTGATGAGTTTAGAAAAAGAATCGACACTACCTGGTGGTAACTTTTTGAACCATGTCTTGGCACAGTCAGTCAGGGTTGATGGGAACATTCTGCACATGGCTAGCCTGGTTGCACTTTGAACCTCCATTTGGTGGACAAAGCTTTCCAAGTGGCTGACGGGGTCTTCTGTCCCGGAATACTTCTTTGAAGGCATCCTGAATTTGGGGGGTAACCCTGCCTCCCTGACTCTTTTGGAGAAAGGTGCATTCATCTCACCCAAGGGGTTCTTTTGGATTCCTTGATATTTTCCCTTCTTTAACTGCTCTAACTCCTTCGCCATCCTTGTCATCTGATCCTCCAAGCGCTAAGATTTTTTGGTTCCGGATCGGGCTACTGAAACCTCTTCATCCGAAGATTCTGAATCAATTATTATCTCCTTTCGCTTAGCTCGCTGATGCTTTTCTTTAGAGCTCCTTCGGGATTTGGCGCTTCCTTCCGAATCAGGATGTGGATCTCTCTCCTTTGCCCTTAGTTTTGGTGGGGACTGAACCCTCATAAGAGGAACCTCAATTGCGGACTTTACTAGTCTGGGTCTGAGTTCTGCCTATCGGACTGGGAGAGGTGGACCCAACCTGTCAAAAACTGGTACCCAGACACTTGGACCAACATCCCCTAGGATCCTGACTGCTTCAAAAGAGATCCCTTGAGCTATCATCCGGAGTCGGATAGCTTCTACATATGCTGCAGCATGCTGTTCTAAGACACATCGATCGACTTCCGGCCTAGCGGGGTCTTGGGGGATAGGGCCTATAACTGGTGGAAGATTCTCATTCCTGGTGCCCTTACCCCGCCTCTGGGCTTTTTCAATGGAAGCAAGGGACTGGAGTCGTGATGGCTCGGGATGACCTTGGGAGGATCGGAGTCTTATATTAAATATCACTGGCTGAAAATAGACTATTTCAAACAATGGTTGGGATAAGTTCCCACAGACGGTGCCAAAAGTGTTATCGAAAAATCGTCACTGGGGGTGAAATTCCAAATAACGACTTTACAGGGACCAAGATCAAGATTGACCCTGGTCGGAGGGGTATCAAGTGGTTCGATACCGACTATCCTAAGCAATGCAAATACGACGTGGGACACCGGAAAATAGATAAAAATGAGTTTGTTTATTGATCGTCACTTTGCATTACAAATATATGAACTATACATTCAGGATTAACTGTAAGGTATGAAGATTCAGTGGGTAATGGAGATGGTCGTGATGGTGATCTCGTGCATGTCGATAAGTAGAACTTGATCGTAGGGTTTCTGGCGGTGATCTTCAGTCCCCTTTTTCCGATGAATAAGTAGTTGTATATATAGGTCCTGTTGCTTGCCATGCACTCCTATAATTTCGGTCTAGGGTTTGGCCAATGTAGGATCCTCTTCTTTTTAGGAGATAATCTCGGAGTTTTACGTGTAGAATCTAGTCTTTCCTTCCTAGGAGGACTCAATCTCGTGATCAAATTATTACCTTCCTAGTAGGATTCTTACTGTGTTGACCTGCTCAAAATAGGACTCTCTAGCTGGAAAGAGTATTTCTCCTCTGTACAGCAGCGTTTTAATGAATCTTTTATGGAGATTTTAGTTTCTGATATGAGAATCTTGCTACCTGGTATCTTCCTACTTGGCGGGCTAGCTATATCAGAAAGTGCAAGCCAATAGGCATCCAACCGATGGAGTAGGGGGATATCTAGCTGGTATTATAGCGGGATGCTCAGTGGAACTCTGTGTCGGGGTGCTGCAGGGTTTATAGGAGACCAAGGTATGACGGGGTTGGACCTCGCTGCGGGTTCTAGCGAGTACCCCGGCTTGGGACGTTGCTTATGAATCGAGATGTTAGCGGGGTCCTAAAGAAGTTGGGGAAAGGCTGGGTCGGACCCCACTGGAGGGGGTGTGTACTCGGATCAGTCGGAGTCCACCTTTGTCGGGGTAGTCGGATGGTGTCTGTACTCCTATATTCTCCTTGTGTTGAGGTGAAAAATTCTTCCTTGGTCCTTCGCCAATTTTGGCGGTTAACAACATGACTATGCCAACTTTGTCAATTACACAATACCAACTTAATTCACTGTTATGCATTATATATACGGAAATGCCATCTTTGTTTACTATTAGGTTGTGTTTGGTTGGCCAAAAAGAAATGGAAAGGAATGGAAATAAGACCATTCTGAATGTTTGGTTTGCTAATATCTATAAGAAATCGAATTTCATTGGAATGGTGTTTCCATCGTTTTGGTGGAATAGGTTTTTATTATAATATATATAATACATTATATATACTTTTATAATTTATTATTATTATCCATAATATATCATGTTATTATAAATGTTTCGTAATTAGGAGTATTTTGGTCAAAATACAATTAACTCCATTTCATTCAGTTGTTAACCAAATAAAATAATAATGATTCAGAGACTAATTCTAAAGTCTTAACCAAAAAAATATCAGTTTTCCTTTTTTTTTTTTTCTTTTTTTTTTTTTTCTATACCCATTCTCATTCTCATTCCAATTCCTATTCCCATTTCACTATAGTAACCAAATGTCACCTAAGTGTTAAGAATTATATCTTTTCAAAATAAAAAATAAAAAATAAAAAACATGTTAAGCATTATATGAACGACTTTGACGATTTTATTTATTAGAGTAATTGGCACCAATGCCCCCTGAAGTATACGTGAATTCATATGTTACCCCTATATTTTTTTTAGACATTAAACCCTCTGAACTATCACTTATTGGCAAAACCCGACAAAATGGTAATAGAACTCGGTTTCCATTCATCTTTTCGTCACCTGCACCTCACGTGTGTTTTTAAGTAAGGGCAAAATTGGAATAAATTTTTAAAAAAAATTAAATTAATTGGATCTCCACCTTTAAATTTAATCTTCATTTTTAATTTTTTTTAATACGGTGGAGATCGATGGACAGTGGAGATCCAATCTGGATCTCCACATTTAAATTTAATTTTTTATTCCAATTTTGCCCTTACTTATAAACACACGTGAGGCACACATGATGAGAAAATGAACGAAAACTGGGTTCCGTTACCATTCTGTTGGGTTTTGCCAATAAGTGATAGTTCAAAGGGTTTAATGTCTAAAAAAAAAAATTAGAGACAACATGCGAATTTGCATATACTTTTGGGACATGGGTGCCAGTTACTCTTTTTATTATTATGCATGGTGTTACCTACTTTATTTACTGTTATTATGTACATGTGCGGGTTTCGCAACTATTATTTAGAACCTCAAAGTTCTCATTGCATAAATTATGAACATGAGTACTTGAAGTTCTTAATACATATTTTTCAATTACTTTAAACATATTTTTCAACAAATTAAAGTTATTTTGAACCTTTTTTTTTTTTTTTTTTTTTTTTTTTTTTTTTTTAATGTATGAATTGCACCAATCAAGAAGAGAAAAGCATCAAAGAAGACTTAAAGCTTCCCAACTAAGTTGGCACCCCAAAAGCCTCTCATCCCATACCTACAACCCTTCAAGACGACAACTTTTATTAACAAAAAAAGAAAAATAAATAAATAAATAAAAAAGGAAGGTGAAAAACACCAAAACCCAAAGTTGAGCAAAACGGTAAAAAAGCAAGCAAGAGACAATCTCTGTTAACAAAAGAATTACAGAACTCTTGACAAATGAACCACCAAACATCTTGAAAATGAGATAAGTCATGAGAAGCTAAACAATCTGCTGTTTGATTTCCTTCGCGATAAACGTGAAAAACATGAACTTGCTGTTGGAAAATTCCAACATGTGGGGCCACACATGTAAATATTAAATGTGTTATGCTATTTTTGGTTAAGCCTAAATTAAAGTGATCTAATTAAGATTTAAAGTTTTAAGGCTTAAGGGTATAATTGTTATAGAATTAATGTGTAGATACCAGAGTGCTATATCAAATTTGATGAGGGGCCAAATTAGAAATAGCAAATCTTATATTATATATTAGGGTTATGGTCCCCAAATTACACGATTCTTTTTCACTTGTCTGCATCCCCATCACAGAACAAGAGAGAAACATTTAGGTTACAAAAGGTCGTGATAATTTAAAAGATCACAACTCGTTCACCAACCTCCGATAATGGATTTAGGTACGCTTCTGCTTTCTATTATCTCCATCTTCTCTTGAATTGATACGGGTTAATAATATGTGTTTAGGGTTTGATTAATCATGATATTAGAAACATGTTTGGGTTGAGATTCGGATTAATTATGTGCTTATTCATGTTGATTATGTGTTAATCGAATTATCTTACAAGTGGTATCAGAGCCACCCATATCGATTCTTGAGAATTTGAGATTTGGATTTTAAGTTTAAAAAAAAAAAAAAAAAAAAAAATCCTGCAAGTTACGGGTTCTAAGTTTTTCTTTATGATATTTGCTTAAGTCTTGGTGTTTTAATGTTAGTTATTGTGCTATCCAAAATTGCATATTATTTATTTTTTTTCAATTTCGTATCAGATGCATGACTTCATCACTGCTTGTTGAATAGCATGTTAGACAGTGCTTAAGCATTAATATTGTATAATTGTCTGATGTAATATTTGAGACTTTGTTTTTAAGTTTTAAAAAAATATATATATATATATATATCCAATATTTGGTGTTGATTTCGTGATCCATGTTACAAGACATATATATATGTGGTAAATTATTGTTTGAGTTTTAGATTCAGATCAGACCCAATAAAAAAAATAAAAAAAATAAAAAATCGTTTTTTTTTTGCCTCAGGCCCTTGTGTTGAAAATTTGAAATTCTTGAGGAGTTGTTTTGTAATTATTTTGGGTCATTGTGTGATTTTAATAAAGTTTCGGGGCCAATGTCTAATTACCAAAACTTAATGGGACAATTTGAAATTTCAAAAGTATTTGGGGCCGATTTATAATTACTGAAAAGTTTCGGGGTCAGTTTGTAATTTTCAAAAATTTTGGGGCCAATTTATAATTATTAAAAATCAATGGGCCATTTTGTAATTATTGAATCTTGAGGGGCCTTTTTTATAATTTTACAAAATAAAAGGCAGTTTTGTAGTTTTATTTTTAATATATATATAGAGATATATATATATATATATATATTTAAGGATCAACTCAAATTCAAATATTTTTTGGTATATCTTTTATGGTTAAATAAAGTAGTCCATTATTCTGAATGGGCTAATTGAAACAAGATGTCGCCAAAGTGACCTCTCTTATGTAGATTGTTTATGACGGATGTTGGATGTTTGTGTGCGTGCAAATTCATGCGGGTATTAGCCGGCCCAAAGGAAGGTTAATGCTTGGCCGAATTGCACACACACCTGTGGTGATAAACATATGACAATTATAAGGTTTTACATGTGAATAATAAGTCGATCCAAAGATAGATTTATTATTTTACATGAATTATTGTCAATGTTTGATCACTGCAACAACAATACCACTTACATTTACTATTGTGTGTGTAAATTCATGCGGGTATTAGCCGGCCCAAAGGAAGGTTAATATTTTGCCGAATTGCACACACACCTATGGTGGTAAACATATGACAATTATAAGGTTTTACATGTGAATAATAAATCGATCCAAAGATAGATTTATTATTTGACATGAATTATTGTCAATGTTTAATCACTGCAACAAGAGTACCACTTACAATTAATATTACTGTCCAAAGACTTGATATTAATGTAGTGCTAGGTATCTTGAGATGAGACTTACCATTATTTGAATTTGTTGATTATTGTATTTGGTTATTAATGTGAGCATATTTGTTTATTTGTTTTGTTCTCTTTACGGCTAGTGTTTCTACTATATCTGCTAATATCGAATCTATACTCATGCTTAATGGGACCAACTTTAAGAATTGGAAGGAGAACATATTTATTATTCTCGTCTGCATGGATCTGGACCTTGCACTTCGGATTGAGCAGCCCACTTCTCTTATGGATGCAAGTTCTTTTGATGACAGAAAGAACTTTGAGAAGTGGGATCGCTCAAATCACATGAGTCTTATGATCATCAAGCGCGGCATTTTGGAGGCATTTAGGGGTGCGGTATCTGAAAAGATAACCAAAGCCAAAGAGTTCCTAGCCGAAATTGAAAAGCGTTTTGTGAAAAACGATAAGGCAGAAACAAGCATGCTTTTGCACAACTTGATTTCTATGAAGTACAAAGGCAAAGGGAACATAAGGGAGTACATTATGGAAATGTCTCATATTGCTTATAAGCTTAAGGCACTAAAGCTCAAGCTGTTTGATGACTTGCTCGTGCATTTAGTATTAATATCACTTCCTGCACAATACAGTCAGTTTAAGGTCAGTTACAACTGTCAAAAGGAGAAATGGACTTTTAATGAGTTCATTTCTTACTGTGTGCAAGATGAAGAGAGATTGAAGCAAGACAGGACCGAAAGTGCTCATTTGGCTAGCACCTCTGAGCCTAAGGGCAAAAAGAGGAAGAATAATGAAGCGCTCAAAACAGAAGCTTATATTCTGAACAGAGTGCCAACTAAAGCAGCTGCAAAAACACCTTATGAGCTTTGGATAGGCAAAAAGCCTAGTCTAAAGCATATTCACATTTGGGGATGTCCAGCTGAGGCAAGGCCTTACAGGCCACATGAAAAGAAATTGGACTCTAAAACTGTGAGCAACTACTTCATTGGCTACTCTGAGCGATCTAGGGGCTATAAATTTTATGATCCCACACTTAAGTCAATTTTTGAAACATGAACTGCAACATTTTTTGAGGATGTTGAGTTTGGGGGGAGAAATAAGGTTAGAGACATTGCTTTTGAGGAGGAATCGACTTCGATTCCCACTATCGCTTTTGACAATGTGTAGGTTCCTATACCTGTCATTGATCAAGAAGCGAATCTGGATCCTCAACCAAACAATGTTGATCAACCCCCCATTCAAGATGAGGTAATTGTTCTTGAGGAACAAACTCAACAACCTCAAGAACCAGTGCCATTAAGGCGATCCACTAGAGAAAGGAGAAATGCTATTCCGGACGATTTTTTTGTATTTCTCCAGGAACATGAGGAAGGCATTGGAATGGTGGAAGATGATCCAATCAACTTCCATCAACCCATGCAGAGTTCCAACTCTCAAAAGTGGATTGATGTCATGAATGAGGAGTATAAGTCTATGCAAGATAATAAGGTTTGGGAACTTGTCCCATTACCAGAAGGTGCGAAGCCCATTGGTTGCAAATGGATTTTTAAAACCAAAAGGGATTCGAAAGGTAATGTGGAGAGGTATAAGGCTCATCTTGTAGCTAAAGGCTTTACCCAAAAGAAAGGGATTGACTTTAAAGAGACTTTCTCTCCGGTTTCAACAAAAGACTCTTTTAGGACAATCATGGCACTTGTTGCACATTTTGATCTTGAGCTTCATCAGATGGATGTCAAGACGGCGTTTCTCAATGGTGACATTGATAAAACAATTTATATGGTGCAGCCAGAAAACTTTGAGTTGGAAGACCCAAAGAATATGGTCTGTAAATTGACAAAGTCTATCTATGGACTCAAGCAAGCTTCTCGTCAGTGGTACCACAAGTTTCATCAAGTGATTATCTCGTTTGGTTTTGAGATAAACACTGTTGATAATTGTGTATATCACAAGTTCAGTAGGAGTAAGCACATATTCCTGGTTTTGTATGTCAATGACATATTGCTTGCCACAAATGATATAGGCATATTGCACGAAACCAAGAGATTTCTATCAAAAAAATTTGAGATAAGAGATCTTTGTGATGCCTCCTTTGTATTAGGGATCCTGATACAACGAGATCGCTCTCGGGGTATTCTTGGATTATCACAAAGAAGCTATATCGATAAAGTGCTCAAAAGGTTTGGCATGCAGGATAGCAAACCAGGTGACACCCCTGTCGCTAAGGGAGACAAGTTCAGTCTCAATCAGTGCCCAAAAAATAACCTTGAAGTTAAGGAAATGCAAAAGATTCCCTATGCATCAGCTGTAAGGAGTCTAATGTATGCTCAGGTGTGTACGCGTCCGGATATTGCGTACATTGTTGGTATGTTAGGCAGATTTTGAGTAACCTGGGATGGATCATTGGAAAACACCCAAGTGGATTATGAGGTATTTGCAGAGAACAAAAGATCACATGCTCATATATAGGAGATCGAATCAGTTAAAGATCATTGGGTATTCCGACTCTAATTATGCTGGATGCCAAGATAGTAGGAGATCCACATCAGGCTACATATACCTGTTGGCTGGTGGAGCTATTTGTTGGAGGAGTGCCAAACAGACACTCGTAGCTTCTTCCACCATGACAGCAGAGTTTGTAGCATGCTATGAGTCATCCAATCATGGGATATGGCTGTGGAATTTTGTCACTGGGCTGCGCATTATGAAGGGTATTGAAAAACCACTCAAACTATATCGTGACAATAAGTTAGCAGTGCTATATTCCAACAACAACAGAAGCTCATCTAGGTCAAAACATATTGACATTAAGTTCCTAGTTGTGAAGGAAAGAGTGCAAAGTGGACAAATATCCATAGAGCACATTAGGACAAACTCCATGATATTGGGATTAACACCCAAGGTCTTTCATGAGCACACTGCTCATATGGGTGTTATTTTGTGTGAGGATATCATATTATAGTGGGAGTTTGTATTATTTTGTATTTTATTGCTTTATGTTTGGTTTTGGACATTCTTATGCATTTATGTATTTGAATATTTTTCTGATCAGAAATAAAGTATTCAGTTTATTTCACTCTATTGCATTGTATTAAATATTGATCTCACTTAAGAATAAAGTAGGACCAATTGGAAATAGACATGTATAGCTCACATTGCATGTAATTTCCATGCTATGCATCCATGATTGGTCTATGTCATTTGGTTGTGTTGCTGTATGTGACCATTGATAGGTTTAGTCACGCTAAATGTGACGAAAACCGCTTTGATCCTATAACGGCATAATCAATGGACGAGATTGTTCAGATATACCCTAAAATTGTGATAGCAAAATTTTGGAGCTCATAAAGTCATACACATTTGTATAATTACATATGTAGCCCAGTGGGAGATTGTTGGAAAATTCCAACATGTGGGGCCACACATGTAAATATTAAATGTGTTATGCTATTTTTGGTTAAGCCTAAATTAAAGTGATCTAATTAAGATTTAAAGTTTTAAGGCTTAAGGGTATAATTGTTATGGAATTAATGTGTAGATACCCGAGTGCTATATCAAATTTGATGAGGGGCCAAATTAGAAATAGCAAACATTATGTTATCCGAAAATTGTTAGGAGGACAATAATCCAAATAACCACTTTAAAAGGGTCAAGATCGAGAATGATCCTGGCCGGAGGGGTATCAAGTAGTTCGATACCAACTAGGTCCCTGTCAATGCATACATAATCAAGAATACGTGAAATCGAATAAGAACTCGTTTTATTGATCACTCTTTTTTAATACATGAATACATCGACCATGAATTTCTGAGGTTATCACGTTACATAAGAGTTTTAGTCGGTAAAGAGGGTGATGATGGCGGTGGTGAATCTGTGCCTGTCGATCAGTCGTCCTCTCTCTTTCGGCAAATTAGCTGTTATATATATAGAGGTTCTGTTTGCTTGCCATGCACTCCTACAATCTCGGATTAGGGTTTGGCAGCTTGCAGGATCCTCCATCTTTAGGAGATAATCTCGGAGATTTAATGCGCTGAATCCAATCTTTCCTTCCTTGGAGGAGTCAATCACTTACCTTCCTAGTAGGATTCAAAATGTGTTGTCCTGCTCAAATTAGGACTCTCTGATGGGAAGGAGTGTACCTCCTTTGTACGACAGTGTTTTAGTGTGTTTCTTGCGAAGTTTTCCATTTCTGTTTCGAGAATCTTGCTGCCTAATATCTTTTTGCTCTGGCGGGCTAATTATATCAGGAGACGTTACCTAACAGGTATCGTGCTGATGAAGTAAGTAGGAACCTGACTGGTATTGTAGCGGGATGTGGCATGGAACCCCATATCGAGACGCCGCGGGGTTCATATAAGAGTAGGAATCCGTCTCGGGGTGCTGCGAGGTCCTTAGAAGTCAGTGACGGGGTATTACAGGGTCCATAGGAAGCCCGGCCATAATCGGACTGGATCCTGCTATGAGTTTATAGTGAGCATTTTGACTCTTGATCACTCTGTTTGAGCTAAGACGCTGGCGGGGTGGACTCCGCTGAAGGAGATGTGTATTTGGATCACTCGGGGTCCACTTCGTCAAGGTAGCCGGGTGTTGTTCGCACTCTTATACCCTTCTTGTGTCGAGGTGGAAAATTCTTCTTTGGTCCTTCGCCAATTTTGGCGGTTAACACATTATATTATATATTAGGGTTATGGTCCCCAAATTACACGATTCTTTTTCACTTGTCTGCATCCCCATCACAGGACAAGAGAGAAACATTTAGGTTATAAAAGGTCGTGATAATTTAGAAGATCACAACCCGTTCACCAACCTCCGGCAATGGATTCAGGTACGCTTCCGCTTTCTATTATCTCCATCTTCTCTTGAATTGATATGGGTTAATAATATGTGTTTAGGGTTTGATTAATCATGATATTAGAAACATGTTTGGGTTGAGATTCGGATTAATTATGTGCTTATTCATGTTGATTATGTGTTAATCGAATTATCTTACACTTGCATGAGCAAAAGGACTGCTGCCAAGAAGAGAGAAACATTTAATTAAGGAACAATCGGAAAGCGAGTGGAAAGAAGACTAGAAGAGTAACCATGTAGGAAGAATCACATTCTATCCAAAGAGAATCCAATCATAAAGAAAAAGAAATTCAAAAAATGTGTACTTGAAGTTCTTATCATTTTTAT
This sequence comes from Acer campestre, assembly GCA_954870605.1. NCBI lineage: Eukaryota > Viridiplantae > Streptophyta > Magnoliopsida > Sapindales > Sapindaceae > Acer > Acer campestre. The sequence goes on from OX940810.1 coordinate 18,056,156, forward strand.
GAAAACTCTGTACCATCTCTATTGTAAATCAAAATGGTCATTAGATGAGAAATTCAATTTAATATGATTATTATTGGCATACAATGTGAAAAAAAAAAAAAATAGCAGGGAAAATTACCTTAGTGGTCACCAATTTCAATTTTATAAATAGAATTAATCAATAGAAAAAAGATACTTTTTTAAAAAAAATTATTTTCAACTGTCCATAATCGTGATAGACCGTTGGAGAATAAACAATTTTTTTTTGGAAAAAAAAAAGGAATTTTTATCAAACATATTATTTTTTTTAAAAAAAATGGTAGAGATCCCATCTGATTGGATCTCCACCATATACATATATATTTTTTAATTTATATATATAGGAAAATTTCTTCTCAGTGCATATTGATAAATATATATATCAGTGTCTTGTATGTAGATTATTAGATTCAATTGTTTTGACTCAGTCTACATGCATTTGTCAGCACTTATATATAATCTATGGCCCACATACAATGCACTGGTGTATTTTATATCGTTACGTACCGAGGAGAAAAGGACTCTCTATATATAATATATATATATATACAGTCTTTGTACTATCAGTTTGCCCTAATATAAAATATATTATGGCGAAGAATATGAACCATAGATTATAAAGAAGTTTTGATAAGTACATACACTTTGAGTCAAAGTATGTAAATCTAATGATCCACATTTTTCGTCCTGATATATTTTATATTAAGACGAACTGACAACAGAAAAACTGTATATATATATCAGGGATAGGTTCTTAGCCATTGGATCAATCTAATGCCTAGGTTTTAAAATTAATAAAAAAAATGGTGAAAAGCTGAAAAGGTTGAGTGTAGAGGTGGTTTTGTCAATCTCTTTCTTTTTTGTCTTTCTATCTTTCTCTTCATCGACCTCTCTCTCTCTCTCTCTCTCTCTCTCTCTCTCTCTCTCTCTCCATTTCTCTTAACAGAGTAAAAATGGAGAACTCTTTAGTAGGGGTGGGCAAAAAACCAGTGAACCGAACCGAACCGATCCAATTGGTTTTTTTTTCTGGTTTTTCTTTGTTAACCGGTTCGGTTCGGTTCGTTTTTTTTAAAATCGGATATTTCGGTTCGGTTTTCGGTTCAAGGGTTCGAACCGGTAAACCGAACCCAGAACCGGTGTATATAATTAAAAATCCCTACATTAAAAATTAAAATGAGAAATTATATAGTCCAATTTATATAAATTCTCTAGCTACACTCATACCCAGTACAACCCTAAGCAGGTGCCACCGCCCTAGGCATATTTTTTATTATAAAAATTGAATATTATTTTGTAAGATGGGGTCCAGGATTAATGAAAAACATAAATTTAAGCTTTTAAAGCTGTAGCAACCCAACTTTTAAGAAGATTATAATAATATCGTAGTATTTCATTTGTTATCAGGGCTGTTAATTTGGTGGCTCTTGATCTTACTCAGTATGCTCTGACTCAAGTTACTAACAATTTCTATGTAGTTAGAATAATTTCATGGTATGTCAATTGTTCTAGGACTGTCAATTTGGTAGCGGTCTTACTCAGTATACTCTAACTCAGATTATTGTATTGTTCAGTATACATTGAGTCAGGTTACTAACAGTTTCTGTGTGGATCTTGTATTGTCTGATATGTCTCATTTTAATGAAAATTTTGTGTTTTTTTAAAATTTCTAACCATGGTAGATTTTAAAAATTAAGGCCCAATAATTTGGCCCAATAGGCCCAAAACTGAAAAAATCGAACCAAACCGAACCGAACCGAACTTTTCAATTTCATCGGATCGGTTCACTTTTTCAAAAATCGGATATTATTGGTTTTTTATCGGTTCACTCGAAAAGTGAACCGATCCATTAAACGCCCACCCCTACTCTTTAGACTACAAATCTAGTGACGGAAAACATCCTAAATGAAATCCCTAAATCACACTTTTATGAAAAAAAAAAAAAAACAAACGTAAATCCTCTCCACACCATTTTAGTCGAAATCGACCTCCAATGGGGGTCGAAATCTACCTCCAATGTAGGTCGATTAAGAAGAAGATGAAAAAAGAAAAAGAAAATTGGAGGTCATTTCCGAGACTTAATGGTAATTTTCCTATACTTTGGTAATTTCCGAGACTTTCTGGGTACAAATAAAATTTCTTGGTAAAGTCTCGGAAAATTTCATTTGTACCCAGAAAGTCTCAAAAATTACCAAAGTCTCGGAAGTTACCATAAAGTCTCGGAAAATGACCTCCAAGTCTTGGAAAGTTTCATTTGAACCCACAAAGTCTCAGAAATTACCAAAGTCTCAGAAATTACCAAAGTCTCAGAAAATTACCATAAAGTCTCGAAAATGACCTCCAATATTTTTTTACCATTTTTTTTTTCATCTTCTGCTTAATCGACCTCTATTGGAGGCCGATTTCAACCTCTATTGGAGGCCGATTTCGACCCCCATTGGAGGTTGATCTCAACTTAGATGGTGTGGAGAGGATTTAAGTTTGTTTTTTCAAAGAAGGGTGATTTAAGGATTGTATTTAGGATGTTTTCCGTCACCAAATTTATAGTCTAAAGAGTTCTCCATTTTCGCTCTATTAAGAGAAATGAAGAGAGAGAGAGCGAAGTCGATGAAGAGAAAGAGAGAAAGACAAAAAAGAAAGAGTCTGACAAAACCACCTCTGCACTCAACCTTTTCAGCTTTTCACCATTTTTTATTAATTTTTTTTTTTAAACACAATCTATGTTCCTGGCCATTGGATTGATCCAATGGCTAAGAACCTATCCCTGATTTAGACATCATCTCAGGTATACATGAGGTGATAATCACTATATATATAGTAATTTTCCCATGAGGACTTTTTACAATGCACACTTTAAGTACCTTTGATGAAATTGTATGGAATATTTTTTTTTTTTGAAAATGCTATAATATTATTAATAGGAAAAGAAGCCTATGGAAGGCAAACCAAAACAAACATTACAGGGTAACAACAGGGGCAATACCACATGCCCAAGAAAACTGCAGAAGAAAACCAACTCCCAAACAGAAATCAGACATACAAAAAACAAAGCTGCCTATCTAAAACAAATAATCTCCCGCAGCAACAACAACTCAATAAAATGTAGCCCCAAAAAACACCACCAAAGCTATAAAAACTGAATACCATGGGAGAAAGCACCGACAGAACAACCAACCAAACAATGCATAATCTCAAAGTCCCCATTCCAACCTATCTTCTTGAATAACAGACCCAGCCTTGGCCAAATTGTCCGCCAATGAGTTAGCGCTTCTTGGAGTAAACTTAATGGAAACCAAATCTGTCGACAATAAAAATTGCCTAATGTCATAAATCAAATTAACAAGAGATAGCATACCAAAACCTTCACCATTGATCCACGAAACCACAGATTTGGAATCATTCAAAATTGTTATGTTTCGATTCGAAAGTCTCATTCTCGAAGAAATCAAATCGCAAGCTCTATGTATAGCTAATATTTCAGCCATAATTGAATCTGCAATACCAACACAGGAAGAAAATAAACATAAGACTTTCCCACTAGCATCGCGCAACACTCCCCTAATTCCAGCCATTCCTGGATTGCCAAAAGAAGAACCATCCACATTAAACAAAAGATCGTGATCCAAAGGAGGAGACCAAGAATACTGCAGCTTCCTCTTTGAATTATGACTGTCAATACATCTCTCCGCCACATCTAACATCAGAATTGTTAAATCATCAGCTGAACCAGCTCCAAAGCTTTTGAACCAGCAGGCAACTCTAAATCTGATTGAGTCCAAAGCCATGTAAATAACAGCTTCCTTACCGCCAAAGACCACACCATTTCGATTCTCCCAAATTGTCCAACATATTGCACAAGACAACACATTCCATGCCCTATGACTAGCTTTAGAAACACATAAACCTGACCAGCCCAACATCCAATCATACAACTCTCCATTACAGCAAGAAACAATCCCCCACCAACCCATAGCTGAAGACCATAACCTCCAAGACTAGTCGCAATGTAAGAAGAGATGATTAATAGACTCTGACATACCACCACACAATGGACACGCAATAGAAGACATATAAACCAAACCAAATGAAACAAGCACTTCCCTGACCATGACTCTACCTTTGAGTAACTGCCATATGAATACCTCCACCTTTGGAGGAACAAAACCGAGCCATAGAAGAGGACTGACCTCAAAAGCTTTTGAACCTCCTAAATCCTCAAGACATCTTCTGAAGGATTTCATCGAAAAACAACCATTTGTGCAAAAATTCCAAGCTAGCTCATCTGGAATGCCATTTCTTATAATAATACAGTTCACAGCAAGCATGAAACAGTTCCATTGTTGTAATTCCCAATCAAATAATGCTCTCATGAGCTTCACTTCCCAAGTCCAAACCGATCCCACCCATCTACCAAATTCACACACCATTCCTTCTTTATTAGTGGCCAAAGCATACATCCTAGGAAAAGCACTCATAAAAGAAATGGAATCCCACCTTAAATCTTTCCAAAACCGCACCCTAACACCCGATCCTACCACCACCTGAAATCCCTTACTAATTATTCCAGCAGAAACATTTCCATTATTCTTGAGTTTGTTCACCAATTTAACAAAAGGAGAACAAGTCTTGATTTCCATAAAATCCCATACTAAACCTTCATTTCTAATCCCATATTTAGCACACAAAACCTTCTTCCACAAAGAAGAATGCTCCTTCCCAAAGCGCCAAATCCATTTAGCCATCAAACTAATACCTTTATCCTTAATCCGGTCAATCCCTAAACCCCCATGCCTTTTAGATTGACAAACCGACTCCCAATCCACTGCATGAACTTTTTTTTTTCCCAACACCATCATTCCAAAAAAAATCTCTTTGTAACTTCTCAATTTTCTTAGCAACCCCCATCGGAATACCAAAAACCGACATATAAAATATGGGTAAACTTGATAGAACAACCTTTATAAGTACAAGCCTACCACCTTTTGACATAAAACCCCTCTTCCAAGGGGCCAATCTCTCTTCCACCTTTTTGATAACCGGCCTCCAAGTAACTTCCCTGCTAGAATTAGCACCCAATGGTAATCCTAAATAAGTAATTGGCAACGAAGATTGTTGACAACCGAACGCCGTAGCCCATTCTTCAACTCCCAAAAGACATTTACCGATTTTAACAAGACAAGACTTGTGATAGTTAATCTTGAGACTCGATACAAGCTCAAAACATCTCAAGATCCTTTTTGCATTTAGTAAATATTCCATGTTAGGTTCAATAAACAACATCGTATCATCTGCAAATTGGAGATGTGTTAAATGAACCGCCTCCCTGTCAAAACCAATACCACTTACGAGCCCAATTTCTCTAGCTTTCCAAAACATACGACTAAGTACTTCCACTACTATATTAAACAAAAAGGGGGATAATGGATCTCCTTGTCGAAGACCTCTACCAATCGGGAACTCCTTCGTCGGACTACCATTAACCAAAATCGACAACATTGGAGAAGATACACATCCTCGGATCCAATCAATCCACTTTGACCCAAAACCCATCTTACTCATGACTTCAAACAAGAATTCATGATCAACACTATCATATGCCTTCTCGAAATCCAACTTTACAATAAGGCCACCCTTTTCCTTCTTTTTCCACGAGTGAATTATCTCCTCGGCTATCACAAAGCTATCTAATATCTGCCTACCTTTCACAAATGCCATTTGGTAAGGACTAATTATCTTATCCATAACCCTCTTTAGTCTATTGGCAAGCACTTTTGCCAAAATTTTGTAAGCCGCCCCAACTAAACTAATTGGCCTATAATCCTTTAAAGATAACGGATTTCGAACCTTTGGAATCAAAGCTAAGAAGGTGTTATTTAGATGTTTAACCACCGAACCATCATAGTAAAATTCTTCCATTAGACCCAAAAAATCCTCCTTGACAACCTCCCAATTTGATCTAATGAAATTCAAATTGAAACCGTCTGGACCCGGAGCTTTATTCCCATCACATTCACACAAAGCGGACCAAACCTCATCCATTGAAAATTCTTCTTCCAAAGCCACACTGTCTGAAACTGGCAGTGAAATGATTTCAAGACCAGAAATCCTTGGCCTACATGATAACTTCCTCTGAAAAGGATTCTTAAAGAATCCAAAAATACCTTCTTTCACTTGATTCGGTCCAACACACAGCCTATCATTAATATAAATTTCCTCAATGCTATTTCTTCTTTTCCTCATGTTTGCCATAATATGAAAGAATCTTGTGTTTCTATCGCCCTCCTTCAACCATCTCACCCTCGAAACTTGCCTCCACTTCTGTTCTTCGCGTCGAATAGACAACCACATCTTTACCAAGCAACTTTTTCTCTCTGCTCTAAGCCCTTCGGACCAGCCAGCAACCTCTGCCTTTTTTTCTATTTCACTGAGTTCTCATTCCAGAATTTTTGTGTTGTCACCAGACACTCTATTCTCTCTAGCCCAAACCTTCATATATTGTTTTACCGCCTTAGATTTTCTCAAGATATTAATACTATAACATCCCCCTCCCTTGAATTTTTTCCATGTTTCCTTCACACCCGATCTCAATCTCTTATCCTCCACCCACTCATTTTGAACTCTGAAAGGCCTTGGTACCCACTTGGAATCCGGCTCCCCTAGCATTATCGGGTTATTATCCGACAAGCTCCTACAAAGCCCCTTCTGAACTAAAGATGGAAACCAAGACAGAAACTGAGGAGAATATAAAAATCTATCAAGCCTTGCCCACGAACCATCTTCCCTGTTATTTGACCAAGTAAATGCCATACCCTGTAATGGCAAATCAACAACCCCTGCCAAATTTATAAATGACTTGAAATTTATCATTGACCTTCTACTGCCAAGACCTCCCAGCCTCTCACTTTGATCCAACACCGTGTTGAAATCACCACCTATTACCCAAGTACCAGACATAGAAGATTGAGCATTGAGAATGAATTGCCATAAATCTCTTCTGTCTGCTTCTATATTTGCAGCATACACATTGCAAAAGTTTACCTCTTTCCTCTGTTTTATTAACATGCCCGACACAATAACACAACGGTCATTAGAAATTACAGCTGACACCACAAACGAATTCTCATCCCATAATGTCAGTAAACCACCAGCAGAACCTATCGCATCTACTCCTACCCCCTTATTCAGCCACACACCCCCAATCGATTTAATCAAACTTGCATCAAAATTACTTAATTTAGTTTCTTGAAGAAATAATAAAATAGGCTTATGACTACTTACCAAATTCTTAACAACCCTACGCTTTTCAAACTTCCCCAAACCCCTTATATTCCAAGAAATAATAATCATTAAAAAATTGGAATCCAACCTTCTATGGAGCTTGATAACACATTCATTGCTTAACATCAACTCGTAACTCATCCTCAACCACCCTTCTTCTGATTTCTTCTGAAACGTAGTCCACCTGCCCATTGAAATCAAAACCTAACGCAATGCCCACCTCTATTACTTTTGCAACCTCATCACTAAGTCTCTAGTTATCTGTCTGCTGACACTTCTCCGAGACATGCAAATCCTCATCACCCTTTCCAGCATTCAACCCTTTGAGAATACCCAACTCAATCCCCTTTTCCATAACTTTTGCTATTTCCATCTCTAAATCCCATTTGACCGTTGAAGATTCCTTCCTTTTACAAGAAGAACCCAAAACACTTGAATCATTGACCTCCTTCGATCTATCTTTTCGAGTTACCATGACATGTCTCTTGCAAGAACTTATCCCTCTGCCCCTATTCCTTGACAATCTGTTGTTCAGAATTGCCAAAATTCCTTGAGATGATTCCTCTTCACCTTGTTGACTTAACGCCATAGAATCCGATACATGTGAAACAGAGTTCACAAAGGCATCAACATTCTGATATAACTCATTGTTGGACTGAGACTTATTAAAAAAATTAGAACTTGGTTCCCTAGATGCAGACCCATTAAGCAAGTTAAGGCCTAATTCTGAAACATGATTCTTTTCCTGAACTAATCCACAGCCCAAATCAATAATGATATTCCCACCCAAAACCTGGCCCAATCCATCTTTTATGGATTCACCACCAGCCAAATGGTTTTTTAATTCCTTACATAAATTAATTCCTTCAGGTAATGAATTACCGCAAACACCCTTGCCCACTTCTAAAACCACCTCATCATTAATCTCATTACTACCTCCACCAGTGTTTTTAAAACGATCACCACATTCCATGATTGCTTTACCAGAAACCGAAGCGTTTGTAGCCTCCACACACCAATTCGACACAAATTTTCCTTTGTCATTATTGTTTACCTTTTCCCCAAAATTCTTTTGCGGCTCACCTTGATTGGACAACAACTTGCATCCCGTCTGTTCATCTTCATGCTCAGAAATTGAACCTCCACACCTATCTTCCTTGTCCATCACCTTACCGGAACTGGTCCCATTTTCGGATTCATCCCAGTCCAAACCAAGCCAATTCAATATCATTTTATACTTGATGGGTTCTGAATCCTCCTTAACCGTAACATTGAAAGTCCTCTTCTTTGACATTACCTTTACTATGTCAGGACACTTCTGACCAGTTGGTATTAGCACCAGAACTCTGCCATTAGCCAGAGTGCGTCTATCCAAAGTTTCTTCCTCAATCTTCAAGGTTTCTCCCACTGCCCATCCTAATCTTTTAAACAGATCCTCACACCAACAATCCAAAGGAATCCCCCCAAATTCCACCCAAGCAAGCCTAGCTTGAGGGGTGATTGCTGGATTCCAAGCACTAACAGATGAGAAATAATCTCTCCATAAGACCCTTTTCTTCATAAAGAACTCACGATCCTTTAATGATTTAAATAGCCATAAAACATTTTTGTCCCCCAAGTAATAAAATGTAAAGAAAATCTGTCTCTTCAACATGTCTTGAATAATAGCTGAAATATCAGAGAAAGACTTTAACACACCTACCACACTATACTCCAACCAACTAGAATCACACATATTATCATCCCAGTTCAAAGTCTCCACCTTCTTCTTCACATTCTGATTTGCCATATCCTGCTCTGACCAATGATTCTGAATCCTCTTATTAAACTCTTGAAATTGATCATGATGTCCTTTCCCACCCATTGACTCCTTTACTACCTTCACAAAAGACTGTCCAAACTGAATTTTGCTAGAACCGCCCATATTACTTTTCACAACATTCTTCATCTTCTTATCATAAACATGTTCTTGCCTTCTATCCCCTGCACTCCCTCTCTGATCCGTTGTTCGCCTACTAGACCAACCAAAGTCTGCTATCTTCGCCCTAATCGGCCATGAATATACATGCATTCCATTAATCAATTTAGCAACCTTCTGAGCTTCCTCCAAAGTAGTGAATCGTATGAATGCAAACATATTTCTTCTAGTACCAGTTTTTGGTGACAAATAAACATCCCTAACCCTCCCATATGATTTGAAAATATCCCATAATCCTCTAACGTCTACCGTGGGATTTAAATTATCCACAAAAACTGAAACCAGATTGTCCCTGAAATCTTTTCTGCCTTCAAAATTCCATTGCCCAAGCCCTCTCTCTCTAGCGCTAACTCCCCTCATGTTTCTCTTTGTATGGAATATATTGAATCTTGATTTGATTTTTTATATGAACGGTGAAAACATTGAAATACATTTATGGAAAAAAATAAAAAATAAAAATTGGGTGCAAAAACTAATTATTTCCGATTTGTTTGAACATAAACACTTAAAAAATAGGAAAATATAAGAAAAAATAGTCTCAAATCTAAAAAATTTCCAAATTTTTACCAAATTTGTATTTTAATTTTCTTAGGATGCATATAAAAAATCTCATCGAAAAACATTTGATTACATTTAATTTCATCAAAGGTGTTTAAAGTGTGCATTATAAAAGTTCTCATTGGATATATATATATACAGATTTTCTATTATTAGTTCGTCCTGATAATAAATATATCAAGACGAAGAATGTGGACCACTAGATTTACATACTTTGACTCAAAGTGTATACACTTGTCAAAACTTATCCATAATCTATGATCCACATTCTTCGTTCTGATATATTTATTGTCATGATGAACTGCCAATAGAAAGACTGTATATATATATACATATATATAAACTTGTTTAAAAAAAAAAAATAAGGATTCAAATCATATGTCAAAAAATTGTATCTTAATTTGTGTCTAACAAACCAAATTGGGAAACCTCAACCACTATTATGTAAGAAGTTGAAAAAAATAATAATTAAATGTACATGATAGTGGTTGAGATGTCCCAATTTGGTTGGTTAGACACAAACTGGGACACCATTTTTGAACAGGTGATTTGAATCTCATAGAGATTTAATTTATTATCGTAACACTTATGTTTGTACTAAAGATAAAAATCCTTGAGAAGTGCTAAATTTACTTTCTCAACCTACTCTCTCAACACACTCTTTGTTCCTATGTTGACATGTGGACATCAATAAATGATTTATATTAAAAATCTAACCTTTATAAATAGCCTATTTTTTTTTCATTTTATTTACAATACAAACCAACAACTGATTTCCAAGATTGCCCTTCTTCTTTTAATATCAATTTTTAATATATATATATATATATGCAATCTTTCTACTGTCAGTTCGTGATGAGAATCAAGAAGCATCACCAAAGGATCCATTGCATGTTCCAATTGGGCTAATTACAAGGCCCAAGAGGATCAAAGAAGCATTTAATGGGGGCTGATTATGAGTTGTTGAAGTCCAAGTTCGGCCCACATGAAGACCAAATCCGAGTTGAACTTCGTGGACCTCTACAGAGTGCATATGGGGTTGGATTGTCTATTATAATATGTTTTCAGAAAGCACAAGACGAGACCTACAGATGTTATGAAGACTCTGTCATCCGTAACAGATCACAACAGGCTCAAATTCGACTATCTAACTTGTTGCGCGAAGACTTAAGCTGAGGAGTCTGAATTTCAGCTTAATTCCGTATGATTGGAGGAGTCCTAATTTCAGCATATTTGCGTGTGGTTGTAAGAGTCCTAGTTTTAGCATATTTCCTATTTTTAATTATTTTCCAAATAAATAGCTGATTTGTTTCCCAAACAAACTCAACTACTTGCTAGTTTTATTCTTTTTACTTTCCTGATTGTAAGGCAATTAATTGTTAAGTAGTTTATTTCCTTTTATCTTTCTTTTTTTAGGGTTTATATATTTTAGTATTTAAGGGACTCATTGATGTATTATTTAGAGGACTTTTAGAATGAAATAATATTATTGGAGAGAACATTTTTCTCTTGGTTTTTCATTGAACTATGAACTTATCAAAGTTCTACCTTGTGACGTTCAAACCTTGGCTTATCACTCACCTTCTTTCTTGTTCTTGAGTGTGGCGTCTACAACCTTCTTGATACCATTGGTTCTTATCTCCATATAGATAACGGTCGTGGTCCTTTTTTATTTTCTTCGTCCTGATATATTTTATAAAATATATCAAAACGAAGAATGTGGACCATAGATTATGGAGAAGTTTTGACAAGTATATACACTTTGAGTCAAAGTATATAAATCTAATGGTCCACATTCTTCGTCCTGATATAAAACTAACAATAGAAAAATTATGTATATATATCAGGTCTGTGGTTTGTGTTGTTACTCTACGACTCTCCAGCCTCTTTTTATTTTATTTTTTCTACAGTTCCATCAGGTCTGAGTTAACTCTATATCTCAACATTTATAAATAAAAATTGCTTTCTCACCATTGTTACAGCTCTATCCAGATAATTTTTTATATTGTTTTTTATTAAATAATTTTATTTTATTGGATTAAATTTTCATATTTAACTTATATCAAAATAAAGAAGTTCAGTTAAAAAATTTAATACAATACAATAAAATTATTGAATAAAAAAATTATTAAAAAATTATCTAAATATAGCTGTACATACAAGTTATGAAAAACAAATTTAGAAAAAAAAAATTCAAGATAAAATTTAACCCAATGCAATAAAATTATTTAATATTAAAATTAATTAAAAAAATTACTTAGATATAGTTGTAACAATGGTGAGAAAACAACTTATGTTTGAAAATGGTAAGAACTTCATAAACAAGTATTGAAAAAGAAATTGAAATGAAAGAAGTTAAATATAAAATTTAACCCAATACAATAAAATTATTTAATTAAAAACAATGAAAAAAAAAATTACCTGGATAGGGCTATAACAATAGTGAGAAAGCAATTTTTGTTTGTAAATGTTCAGAGTTAGAGTTCACTCAGACTTAGTGGAACTACAGAAAAAAAAAATGAAAGAAGTTGTAGAGTTGTAGAGTTGTAGAGTAACAATACAAACCACAAACTTGATATTATTATTATTTTTATTATTATTATTTTAAAAAAAATTGATATTAAATGAAGAAGGGTAATCTAGGAAATTAGTTGTTGGTTTGTATTGTAAATAAAATGAAAAGGTAGGCTATTTATAAATATTATATTTTTAATGTAAAATATTTATTGTTGTCCATATGTCAACATGTGAACAGAGAGTGTTTTAAGATAATGGATTGAGAGAGTGAATTTAGAACTCCTCAAAATCCTTTACTTTTCTAAACTTGGTTTCTTCATCCTTTAAACTCTAAGATTAAAATCAAATAATTCAAAAACATCTTAAAAAATAAAAAGGAATTTCATTAACTATAGGAATAAATAGTATATAATGGAGAGTCCTCTAGAACTAAATGCTTAATTAAAATAAATTGATCCTTCAAAGCTAAACCAGCCTTAGCCAACAACAACACAGTTGAGATTCCTAGACACAAAGGAAACATTAGCCTCACACCGGTTAATATGGAAACATCAAAAACATCATCTTAAGTAGAAGAAAAAATCCACTTTCTCACCACAAAGTGGTTGCCTTGGTGGTTCAAGGCTTGGGGATAAAAACCCAAGTCCTTGGTTCTACTCCTGGCAATCACACTGTGGTTAGCCTTCAGGGCGCTTAGCTCTACTGGTGGAAGGACGGTTCGAATCCTACCTAGGCGGGGGCGAGTCCCGATTTACCCGCTTACATCGTTATGAGACCAGTGGTGCAGGCCGAGGTATCTTATCTGTCCTACTCCACGTCCAACATACAGGTCAGGCGAGTGTCACACAGTTGAGTGTCATACAGGTCAGGTGCTGTGAAATAATATTAAAAATTATCCTAGTCTTTTTCTAATATCCAAAAAATATTTTAATCGTTAAAAATTATAAAAGTATGCTTGATAAAATTTCTTAATAATTAAACATAAATATATTACTATGTTTAGTTGACATGTTTTAATTATATAAATCAACACTTTTTTTTAAAAAAAAAAAAAAGAAAAAAAAAAGAGAGCAAAAACTATATAAATAACTTATCAAAAGTATGACATTGTATTACGGTACTAGTGTGAGATAAGTAATATTTGGAGAGAGAGAAATTATTTTAAGGATATAATAAAATTAGTTAATATGTCAATTGTAATTTTGATAAGAAAAAATTACAATTGACATAACAAAATATATATGTTGCGATTTGATTATATTTGAGATATAAAGAAATGACAATAATATATTTAGAATCAAATATATTTTCTACGTGATTATGAGAAAATTACTAATACTTAATTTATAAAAGAATTAGAAAATCTAAATATCAAATAAGGGTAAAAGCATGAAAATTTGAAAGTTTAGGGGATTAATTTATAAAACTGTAAAATTTCAAGGATATGAAACAAAGGGTAAAAACATAAAAATATGAAAACTTAGGGGAAAATTTAGAAATTTGTAAGACTTCCAGGGGGGCTCTCGTCCTCACTTGGTTCCATCCTTGGTTGACATGGCAATAATGTCAAGATACTTACTTATTATGGGGCATTAAGATAGACTTGATATACCGATCGTGGAATCCTGTTTTGGTCATCGAACTTAGGCTAAGACTTCACAGGGGGGGCAGTGGCCCCCTCTAGTCCTCACTTGGCTCCATCCTTGGTTGACATGGCAATAATGTCAATATACTTGCTTATTATGTGGCATTAAGATAGACTTGATGTACTGATCGCGGAATTTTGTTTTGGTCATCGAACTTAGGCTTCTTGGTGACCTCCTTCTTACAGACCAAGTCATCGGCCTTTCTTTCCTTATCACCCCTTCTGTCACCATTAACATTCCCATAACGTCCATCCCATGATGCTCTTTGTTTGCCTCCTGTAGGAGCACTGGATTAACAAGGTCCTTGAGTAGGGGTTGTTTTCAAAGTCTTGAGAGAATCAATTCAAATTTTGGTCTTTAGTGCTTCTTGTTTAAAACATATTTATATTTAATGACGTCTCCAATTTTTGTTTTCTTTCTATTTTCTATTTATTTATTTTTTTTTTTATAAAAAATAGATGAAAAATTAATATCAATTTTAAATACTTGCTGAGTTAACCCGAAAAATGGTCATGCAATAAACTATCTGAAAGTAGACGGTCATATTGATAATGTCTAATTTTTTTTTTTTTTTTTTTTTTGTCATATCACCTTGAGATTGAATATACACAACTGCATTGGAGACACGTTTTTTAATAGACCATCAATTTATCTTACGTTACCTCTTTTTTTTTTTTTTTTTTTTTTTTTTTTTTTTTTTTTATAAGCCACTTTTGCATTGAATATGTTTTAAGAAAGTAAAAATATTCATTTTCTTGAGGAATTATTGGTCTTGAATTTTATACCTCTTATATTAACTTACGTCATACGTTAAGACCTTGAGAATATCTGTTGTCGGTGATTTTTGGTGGTCACCGAGTCAACGATTTACTCTTGAATTGCAATAATTTATGAACGAGAGCGATTAAAATCAAAAAGAAACAATTGGAAGTAAACAAGAAATTACGTGGTAAAACTCCAATGATCGGAGAAACATCCACGGATTGTTGCCTAAGCAACGGGGCCAAATTCACTATGAAGAACAATTACAAGAATATTGGACTATAATCTCTATCTCGCCCCTTTTTTCGTGTCCCCTCTTTGCGTTTATAAAGGGGGTATTTATACATGTTGTTAATTAGGGTTTGGTATGTGGTGCCCTAACTGTGTGTTCGAATCCTACACGAATTCGGATTCCCTTTCTGTTGTATATTTCCTGATTCGGTTGAATCCAAGTCTGATTTTGATTCTTCCTCCTTTATTTGCGGAAAATCTACATGTTTCCTTATTTGAACTCTGCAGTCACACTGTTGCTTATCATGGAGTTGCTTGCCACTGATTACGCCTTGAGTTTTGAATATAGACGCTGATAACTATCTGTTTTCATTGATTCCCGACTACGCCGAGTATTTGCCCGAGTAAGATTTATTGCCCGAGCAACTTATCTTTTCTGGTGGTTGGACAGCTTACTCTTTTCCCGAACAGGTTTTCGTGGGGGATTTCTTGCTCCGTTAGTTGACTTTCCTTTACCCCTGCTTACATGGCTTTATATAGTGATGACGTGTCTGCCACGACTATTTTTTCCTATAACAATACCCCCTTAAATATTTGTGCCGATCTTGCTGAGTCAGTTCCTCTCGGGTCAAATATTTAACCTCATACTCATTTACAACTAGTCCCCGTTTGTCTTTTTCTGTATTAATGTATCCTCGTTTGCTTCAAAACTCTTTAAATGACGTGTCTTAATTATGACCGCACGCATTCAATTTATCAATCTTTTCAGAAATCTTTTGATGGTGACGTTTCTGCTCACTGGCGGCTCAATGCGCTCTTCGGCTGCCACTTGTCCTTTTTTGTTTGGCTGTGGCACGATGGCGGTGTGATGCGTTTATGAGACATGACCTTTCTGTTCGCTCGCGTGCAGATTACGTCATCACCCACGCTCCTCTGCTTTCCCGCTTCTTTGTGTTTCTCCTAGGGTTTCGTTTTTTTTTTTTTTTTTTTTTTTTGAAATCAATGCGCTGCCTATATAACTGGCTGTGGTGGTGCTTCTTTTTTTTTTATATTTTATTTCGTTAGCTGCAATCTTCACGTATTCTCTGAAGAACTTGCTCGCATCTCTTGTTTTACTGGGTTCATCTGCTTCAACCGCACCTCCTGCCTCCTTGTGTTCTTCTGCCTCAACCGCATCTCCTGTTTTATTTGAGTTCTTCTGCTTCAACCCCCAGGCCTTCTCTCGAAGATTTTCTCTGCAGTTTTCATCGCCTCTGTTTTTCGCTATATCGAGGTTAGTTCTCATGGATTCTGCAACTAGGTACCATCTTTATACTGTTGGTATGATTGCTATTGAGCAAAATGATGCTCACACTGCATCAGTGGTCCACAATTTACTGAAACCACCTCTCTTTGATCAGCCGCATTTCACTGACGCTGACGTTTCTGTAGTTTACTGTGAAAGTTTCACTCCTTCTGAGGTTCCATCTCCTCCTGAAGTTCACTCCGTTTCCTCGGACTCATCGCCTCCCGACTATCAGCCTGCAGCTTGGTCGGATTCTTCTTCCTCTTCTGCTGATGCTCGGCCTTGGAGAAGACCGGGAAAAAAGATGAGCACCCGCAAAGTTTACAAGGACTCTCACTCGCTGGAGAGCCGAGTTAGGACCCAGAGGATTGTCGAAAATGACGTCGAAGAAGAGCATAGGGCTGCTCGCATTCCTTTCTCTCCCGAGCGCATATGCGCTTATGATATCGAGCCAAATGTGGTCGGCCCTGAGGAAATAAAGAAGTATATGCGGCGGTTCGATCTGGACAGCAATGTGATTTCACTGACGCCTGCTGATGGTTGAGCCGCATGGAATCCCCCTCCTGGCCACGTGGCGATCTACGGGGCGATGCTCACCTGCGGTGTTACTTTACCTCTACAGCCTTTTATTACTTGGTTTTTGGCTGAGGCCCGAATTGCCCCGGCTCAGCTAACTCCGAATAGCTACCGGACGTTGATGTGCATGTGGCACATGTGGCATAGAATGAAGCGGCCACCTCCCACTCCTCGTGAAATCCGACATTTCTTCTCGTTGAGGCCCGTGGGGAAAACAGGAATCTATTTCCTTCAATCGAACCAACCTGAGCTCTGGGTTCCCAAGGACGTAGTGGTCAAGGGTGAAATCGAGCCGACCACGGATGAGAAGATGAAGGGGTTTGTTTGGGGCTTCCCCTCCTCAACCAAATTTTGGAAGAATAGTTGGTTCTTTGTGGGCAAACGATGGGGCCAATCGATCAGCTTCGATCTAGATGGCACTCGGTTGACCTGCAGGGTTCCTCGCCTCTTTTGCTCGCCCCAATGGAACCATATGACTTCAGCCTTTACCGATGAGGAGCTTAAAACCTTGGCTCGGGCTGCTGTCCGTCCTTTGGAGAAGAGGGGTAAACCCTATTTATACAATGAGGGGAAGATGATTAAAGCCCGCCTCTTTCCCCAGATTTCCGCGTGCCGCAGACGTCGTAAGTCTACTGTTATATATTTTTTGTATTCCTGTATTCTTGTTTCGAAATCAATCTACTGACTTGGGCTCTTTTGTTGTTTTTTAAGTGTTTGATGTAGACGTAGTCTGCGACGCTCAAGCCCGCCAGATGAAGGGCATCGTGGAGGTTAGCCGGAAGGAGGCCCTTCGACAGCGAGACTCTGGAATAGCCCCTCCCGAGGACAACTCTGACAGAAGCCCTCACGGGGTTTTTCCTGATGAAGACGACGAAGAGAGGGTGCCTGAATATGTGCCCGAGGAAGCCCATGGTCATGATATGACCTCGCGTTCGACTGAAACCGTGGGCGACCCGGGACTCTTTGGAGTAAGTAGGACCGACGCTGATCAGGGCAACCAAAGGGGTCCTTCTACTTTCAAGGGGAAAGAAAAGGTGGGATACCCCTCTAAGTCTGAGCGGGCATGCTTCCCCGGTGGGTCCCATTCTCCCCGTTCTGCTACACATACACCAAGTGATACTTCTCAAGGTGTTGAAGCAGCAGAGGGGCATTCGGGTACGGCCGTTCCAGAGATCCCGACTTCTACCGAGCCGACTGCCGCTGTTCCGGAGATCCTAGCT
The DNA here is from genome assembly GCA_954870605.1 of Acer campestre. Taxonomy (NCBI): domain Eukaryota; kingdom Viridiplantae; phylum Streptophyta; class Magnoliopsida; order Sapindales; family Sapindaceae; genus Acer; species Acer campestre. The sequence goes on from OX940810.1 coordinate 18,074,222, forward strand.
CCTGTCGATCTCACTCCTACCCCCGGAGGTAGCGATGTCGAGGTGGGGCAGCCTGGAAAGATTTTTGAAGATCAGGCGGTTGACTCGAGTTCTCGTGGGAGACAGCCTGGGAAAAGGAAGGCTTCGTTTTCCCCTGGCCGCCCAACGCCCAAGATCCCCCGAGTGGTCGCTTACATAGATTCATCCTCGGATGACGAAGGGGAGGATGCGGTTCGAAAGGATGCAGGCACAACCCCTCCATTGGATCAGGACAAGGATAATATTGAAGGCTTAACCGGTTCTCCTCGGGTAGCCTCGACCGCTAAGCTTCCTGAGACCAGTGTCGGCGGTTCGGAGTCCTTCCCCCAGACCGATGATCCTACCCCCGAGACCATGCTAAGGGCCATGGCTTCAGGTCAAGCCTACATCGGGTAGGATCATCGGAGTCAATTCAGGGTGGGGACTGTGTCTGACCGGCTCTGCAACTTTTTCAACAGCGCCTCTTACGTAAGTAATGCCTTGGTTATGTCTAAGATCTCGTATTTCTTCTTTCCGTACGTAAGTAATTCCTTTTATTTTTATTAACTTGCTGCAGATGGTGGCTGAAATGTCTGGGGCTTATCGGGCCAGCGAAGCCCAGGCGGACAGAATAAGGCAGCTGGAAGCCCAACTTAAAGAGAGTGAGGACCGTTGCTCTCGGGCTGAGTGGGCTGGTCAAGAGGGGGCGAAGTCGAGTCAGGTGCTTTTGGATCAATGCCTGGCTCGGCAATTGGAGGCTGAGCAGCGAGCAACTTCCGCCGCTGAGGAGGCTAGAATTCTGCGGGATCAGCTTTCATCCACTCAGGGTGCTTTGCTCCAGGCTGAGCAGACCGCTGAAGACGCCAAGTCTGCCTATGAGCGCCGAATTGAAGACTTGGAGCGTTAGGCTTTGACAGTCAGGTCCCTATCAAAGGAAGCTAGGCTGGAGCTGGAGATACAAAGTGTTGATCGGTTCAAGAGATCTCCAGCCTATAATGCTTTGCTTCTGCGCGAATTCCAGCGGGGAATGGTCTCGGCTGGGGAATTTTTCAAGCAGAAGAATAGGGCGACTGATCGGGCTAGGGCCAATTGGAGCCTCTCAATCAAAAAGCATGTGGAAACCTCTCTGGAATCTCTTTGGGTCCAGATGAGAGAGTGGCGAGCATATTGTAGAAGCAAAGGTAAAGCGCCACATCCCATGCACCTTGAGGTTCCTTCTGCTGACTCCTTCTCCACTTTTTATGCTTGTGAGAAGGCGGGGATTGACAATGAGACACCTGATTTGGGACCCGTCCCCGGGATTGATTATACCGACTGGATGGTCGATGAGGAGGAGGATGTCATTGTTTGGCCCTCGGATGAAAGCCTACTGAGCGAGTACGTGATGGAGCCTGATCCAGATATTGGCGGAAGCAGCTCCCGACCCCCGGCGCCACCCTCTTGAGCATTTAACTTCAAGTTCTAAGTTTTTTTTTTTTTTTTTTTTTTGTAGCCGACTAATAGTGTAATTATTTGTAACTGTATTTGTACAACTACAATTGTATATTTGTATTCTTTTCACGTATATACATACGGATTTTTTCTCAAGAGAGTTTTATACGATCGCGTGAATGCCTGAATGGGCCGATCTAAATTTATTTCGTCTGCTTGTACTCGCATTCTTCGAACTTTTGGGTCCTTATGGATTTTAGTCCTTCGGGAATCCCTATCTTTACCTTGACCGGGTGCCTTATCTTCTGGCATTTTAGTCGGGTAGACCGAGTATTTTATTTAACCGGTAACTTGTTTTGACCAAGTATCTCATGTAACTGGCCTTTAAACAATTCGAACCGCGTATCTTATTTAACTACAGTTTTGGCCGAGTATCTCATGTAATTGGCCTTTATTGTTGATTTTGCTTTACCTCAACGTTACGCCGAGGCTCGCCACGACCATACGTCAAGGTCCTTGCACAAGTTACCTAGGACGTCTCCCGGTTTTATCTGTGCAAGGTTTCGCCGAATCGTTGGGGTACATTACACCGGCCAACATGGCTGCGCATCTCACTAGCCTTTCTAGCGGCGCTCCGAGCAGTTTTCCAGTTTATTCTGGTGCCTCGGTTTTGCCTTTTGCTAAGGGATACATTCTTATCGCTTTAGCTAGGCGGGCATGCTACTATAGCTTTTTCGCCCTTCGGGCACCACTCGTCCGTTCTTTCGCGGGTTTATGGCGCCCGAATTTTCTAAAGTTTATTCGACCAACTTTTAGTGGGCCGCTGTAGAAATTTTGCTCATGGATAATCAATTCTGCTGAATTACTCCGTACTAGCAACTGAACTTTATTGAATGATCAACATGAATTTCATTAGATGGACATGATTATGAAACCAAAAAATAAACTTGAAATAAATAAAGGCGGAAACTGAAAAATGAGCTAAAACAGAATAAGTTAAATTATAAAAATGTGGTCGGATCCCTCAGGGATAGAAGATCTTTAGATATTGTGCGTTGCATGGTCGGGGTACTAGACTACCCTCTGGTCGGGCTATCATTTATGCCCCGTGTCCTACAACCCCTTTGATGATGTATGGCCCTTCCCATTTATCGGCGAGAGATCCCGAAGATTTATCTTTGGTGTTTGGGGATACTCTTCTTAGCACTAAGTCTCCGAGTTGGAATCTCCGTTCCCGAACATGGGAATTGTAATACCTCGCAGCCCTTTGCTGGTACGCGGAATTTCTGACCTGTGCTGTATCTTGGATTTCCTCAAGTTCGTCTAAGTTCTGCTGCAGCATATTCATATTGTGTTCGGGACTGTATAACTGTATCCTGGAGGATGTAAAAGTTGTCTCTGCCGGGATGACAGCTTCGGTCCCAAATGCCAGCGCAAAAGGAGTCTCCCCCGTGGACGACCTCATCGTTGTTCGATATGCCCACAACACTTCGGGCAATTTGTCTGCCCAACCACCTTTCTTTGCCTCTAGTTTTGCTTTCAGTGTGTGCTTGATCACTTTATTCACAGCCTCTGTCTGGCCATTGGTTTGAGGATGAGCAGGTGATGCGTAATAGTTCGTGATCTTGAATTCTTCACACATCTCTCTGAACTTCTTGTTGTCGAACTGGGTTCCATTGTCTGTTATAATGACGCTCGGGATCCCGAACCTATATATGATGTTCTTCTTGACAAAGCTGGTGGTGTTTGCCTCCGTGATATGTACTAGTGCTTCCGCTTCCGCCCATTTGGTGAAATAATCCACTGCCACAATGGCGTGTTTCGCCCCTCCCTTTGTTCCTGTGGGCATTGGTCTTATTAGGTCGAGTCCCTACATGGCGAAGGGCCACGGTGAGGTTAAACTTCTGAGTAACTCTGGGGGTTGCCGAATGTCGTTTGCTATTCTTTGGCATGTTTCATAGCTTTCTGCGAATCGTTGCGCCTCTGCGAACAGGGTCGGCCAGTAGAATCCTTGCCTAAGTACCTTGTGTGCTAGGCTTTTACCCCCGGTGTGGTTCCCACACACTCCACTGTGGACACTTTTTAAGATCTTTCCGGTTTCTTCACCGGCCACACATCTTTGCAATACCTTGGAGAATCCTCTCCTGTATAACTCTCCCCTTAGGATTGTGTACCGGGTTGACCTGTATCTGATGCGTTTTGCTTCCACTGCATCCTCCGGTAGTATGTTTTCCTCCAAGTACTTCCTGAGTTTGTATGTCCAGTCGCTTGGGCTTGGTCAGATCTCTGCTACCATGATTTCCTCTGATTCTACTATACTTGGTTTAGTCAGATGTGCCACTGGTATTGCTTTGGATCTGATGCTTGTGGTGGCTGAAGCTAATTTGGATAAAGCATCTGCTTTCTCGTTCTCTTCCCGAGGGATCTGAGAGATTTTGTACAATTTGAACTTTCTAAGTAGCCTTTTTGCAATGTCCAAATAGACTATCATGTGCTCTTCCCTTGCCTGGTATTCGTCCAGTACTTGATTAACCACGACTTGTGAATCGCTGTAAATTTCCAGCTCATCTGCCCCTAATGCTATGCAGACCCTTAGGCCGGCCAACAAGGCTTCATACTCTGCTTGATTGTTGGTTGCTTTGAAATCGAATCTCATGGCACACTCTACGGTATCTCCCTCGGGGGTTGTTATGACTATCCTTGCCCCGCTGCCGTGTGTGTTCGATGATCCGTCCACATGCAATTTCCATTGAAGTTTTTCAGTCCGTTCATCTTCCATTGTCCTCCTTACCTCGGCATCGGGCTCGGTGAATTCTGCTATAAAGTCTGATACTGCCTGTCCTTTAATTGCCGCTTTAGGTGTGTATTTGATGTCGTATTCGCTCAGTTCCACAGCCCATTTGGTCAACCTTCCCGACACCTCCGGCTTTTGAAGAATTAGTTTCAATGGGCAGTCAGTGTATACCTCTATTGTATGCGCTTGGAAATATGGCCTTAGTTTCCTGGCTGATGTGATTAGTGCTAGCGCTATATTTTCTACTGGAGAATACCTGGTTTCTACTGGTAACAATGTCTTGCTTGTGTAATACACTGGCTTTTGTACCCCCTCCTCTAACCGGATTAATACCGAACTTGTCGCCACCTCCGTGACCGACAAGTATAAGTACAATGTTTCTCCCACCATCGGTTTTGAGAGGATGGGTGCTCTCCCCAAATATTCTTTCAACTTCTGAAAAGCTTCTTCACATTCTGCACTCCATTCGAGCCCTTTTCCCTTTTTTATTGCCCTGAAGAATGGGGCGCACTTGTCTGTTGATTTGGCAATGAACCGATTGAGCGACGCAAGACATCCCGTCAGCCTTTGTACATCTTTCAATGTATTTGGTGAAGCCATTCCTTCTAGTGCTTTGATCTTATCGAGATTTACCTTAATTCCTCTTGGTGAACCTGAAAGCCTAGAAACCTCCCTGAGGGTACTCCGAACACGCATTTACTGGGATTGAGCTTCATTTTATATTTCCTCAGAACATCGAAGGTTTCCTTCAGGTCCTCCGAATTTTTTTCTGCCGTAGTGCTCTTGGTCAGCATGTCATCCACATAGACTTCCATGTTTCTCCCAATCTGCCGAGCAAACATCCGGTTCACCAACCTTTGGTACGTTGCTCCAGCATTTTTCAATCCAAAAGGCATCACTTTGTAGCAATACAACCCTTGATCCGTGGTGAAAGATGTTTTTTCTTCGGCTGCTTTGTTCATCCGAATCTGATTTTATCCCGAGTAGGCATCCATGAAGCTTAGCAGTTCGTATCCTGCCGTTGCATCTACCAATTGGTCAATTCTTGGTAGTGGGAAACTGTCTTTCGGGCAAGCCTTGTTCAAGTCAGTGAAATCTACACACATCCTCCATTGGTTGTTCTTTTTCTTGACCAATACTACGTTGGCTACTCACTCCGGGTACTTGACTTCCCTTATCGATCCTGCGGAAAGTAACTTCTCCACTTCTTTCTTGATTGCGACGCTTCTCTCTGGATTGAACAACCTTCTCTTTTGTACCACTGGTCGGGACTCTGGGTTGATGGAAAGACAATGTGATATCACCTTTGGATCTACTCCCAGCATATCCTCGTGACCCCAAGCAAAAACATCCTCGTAACTTCTTAGCAATGTGACCAGTTGGGTTTTGACATGCCCATTTAAACGTGCCCCTACCTTTACTGTCTTACTCGGGTCCGCCGGATTCAGGGCCACTTCTTCGGTCGGCTCATCCTTTCTGACTACAGGTTCTTCTCTGGGATCCAATTCAAACTCTTTTGGCATTTCTGCTTGCTCTTCTGGTTCTTCCACCTTTTGTTGGGCCGTTACCTCGTATACTTGGTGTACTTCCCTATCTTTGTATACTGACAAGTTTGCTCTCCAGGCCATCTCTTGTGACCCCTTAACTACTCCTACCCCATATTCTGTCGGGAACTTCATCATGAGGGCATAAGTTGCCGTCACTGCTTTGGTTTTATTCAAAAACGGTCGGCCTAATAAAGCGTTGTACGGCTAGTTTTCTGTATCCACCACCACAAAGTCGAGTAGCACAATTTTTTGGCAAGGGGTCGTCCCAATTTTCACGGGTAATTTCACTGTTCCTAACGACCTTACCTCGACTCCCCCAAATCCTCTAAGGGGCGTGGGAAACGGCTGTAGGTCTTTCCTGTCTAACCTCAGCTGGTCATATACTTCTGCACTTAGAATGTCCGCTGAACTCCCATTGTCAATCAGAATCCGGTGAACCTCTCTATGACCGATCTGTGCTCCGATTACTAGTGCGTCATTTGGCTTAACATCTACCCCATGTGAGTCAGCTTCTGTGAATATGATCGGGTCCCATCCCTCTTTGATTCTTTTCGGGTCGGGTTCAATGGAATTGACATCCAGGTCTCTCCGCGCCTCCATGGCCTCCCGGATTTCCTGGGTCCTTTCCCTGTTACTCTTGCCAGTTGCCGGTCCTCCAAAGATGGTGTTAATTGCTCCTTCATCCTCAGCTTTCTTTGGACTGAACTTTCTTGCCCGTCCGTCCTGTCGGCTATCCTTCTGTCCATTCGTCCTGTCTACCTGTTTGAGGACAATGTCTTTCAGGTGTCCTTCCCTGATGAGGGTTTCGATGTGGTCTCTTAATTGGAAACTTGGACGTCTCGTGCCCGTTCTATGGAAGCAGCAATATTTGGTGGTGTCCCTCCGAGCGTACGTTGACTGCCTAAGCGGTTCTTTTGACATGTTCTTCTCTTCCAGGATTGCCAAGATTTCACCTTGATCTTTCTTCAGTGGGGTGTAATTTGTATATCTGCCTTGGAACTTCTACCGCGGTTGATCGGTTTTCGGGTAGTATGCTCGCCGTCCATCCTGACCATCCCGTGCTTTGTTCTTCTGTTTGTCTGTTTTGGCGTCGGGCGCCTTCGTTTGGTCTTTGGTTTTGGACCCTTCCGGGCGACCGCCATGCACGAAGTAACCTCCTGTGGCAATTTCTTCCTCTTCAGCCAGGGCGTACCCCCCTGCCATGTCCATCATATCAGCGTAACTGGTTAGTCGGGCTCTTCTGAGGTCAAATGACAATTGGCCATTCTGAAGGTTGTTAATGAACGCAGCAATTATTGCTTCGTCATTTGCACTCCCAATCTCGGACACTTCCTGACCGAATCTCCCCAGATATTTCTTTAGCGACTCATCCTTTCCCTGTCTGAGTTGGGATAAGTGAGCTACCGATTTTTTCCTATGCACATTCCCGAGGAACTGCCTTGAGAAAGCTTTGCTCAGCTCGCCAAAGCTGCTTATGCTTGCTGCTGGTAATCTACCAAACCACCGGGAGCCTAGATCCCCAAGAGTTTGAGGAAAATTCAAACATAGCAGTGCTTCATTGTTGACATATTGTGTCATAGCGCTCCTATATCTCCGGACGTGTTCTTTTGGATCGGTATCTTTCTTGAACAGCTCCACGTGTGGCATCCTGAATCTCTCCGGGAAAGGTGTCCTTAGGACCCCACTAGTGAAAGGGCTTCCGGATTCGTCATCCGACAGCTCATTACACCCATATCGCCTGACTAAAACATCCATTTGTCGATGATTGTTCTGAACTTCCCGGGTCAGACTCTGTATGAGTATATCTCTGTCTCCTTCTGGTTCCCCTATCGCATTGAAATTTTGACTTATGGTCAGCTTTTGACCCCTTTCCTCCGGATTCAACTCTCTGCGATCTCGGTTTAGGCCATGCAGCCGTACCGTGCCCCTTTGGCGCTTGCGATGATGATTCTGCTCACTTCCTTTCGAGGATGAAGACCGGTCTCTCCGGTGACTGCGCCTCCTGGGGTGATCCCGATTTACAACTATCCGATCTTGATCGTAACCCTTGTCAGAATTGTTCCCCTCTCTATGCTCCCTACTCCTCCTATTCACCATTTCGGATAATAATTCTGGCCTGCCTATAGGATCTCGTCTCGCTTTTAAGGGTGCATCAGGCGTTGGTATCACCACTGCAGAACGCAGTCTCGCAGTCTGCTGGTTTGGGGCGGACAGACTGTGAGGCGACATCAAACCTCCTGTGGTGGAAAGGTTAATTCCTTGCTTTGCTGCGTCTGATATAAGTTGTTGCAGGGAAGCATGAAATCGTTGCGCGATTTCTTTATTAGTTGTGGGGAAACGTTGAATACCAGCTAAGGTGGCTGACTGGTTTGCCGTCGTTAGGGTGGCATCCGCTGTATTGAGCGTGGTGTCATCCTCCAACTCGTTACTTGGCACGCCTTGACTGTACCTGGAATCGCTACCATCTCCTTCGCCAGCCATTGTTGTCACAAATTTCTGGGTGCCCCTCCTTCTAGCGCAAATTGTTGACGGTGATTTTTGGTGGTCACCGAGTCAACGATTTACTCTTGAATTGCAATAATTTATGAACGAGAGCGATTAAAATAAAAAAGAAACAATTGGAAGTAAACGAGAAATTACGTGGTAAAACTCCAATGATCGGAGAAACATCCACGGATTGTTGCCTAAGCAATGAGGCCAAATTCACTATGAAGAACGATTACAAGAATATTGGACTATAATCTCTATCTCGCCCCTTTTTTCGTGTCCCCTCTTTGCGTTTATAAAGGGGGTATTTATACATGTTGTTAATTAGGGTTTGGTATGTGGTGCCCTAACTATGTGTTCGAATCCTAAACGAATTCGGATTCCCTTTCTGTTGTATATTTCCTGATTCGGTTGAATCCAAGTCTGATTCTGATTCTTCCCCCTTTATTTGCGGAAAATCTACCTGTTTCCTTATTTGAACTCTGCAGTCACACTGTTGCTTATCATGGAGTTGCTTGCCGCTGATTACGCCCTGAGTTTTGAATGTAGACGTTGATAACTATCTGTTTTCATTGATTCCCGACTACGCCGAGTATTTGCCCGAGTAAGATTTATTGCCCGAGCAACTTATCTTTACTGGTGGTCGGGCAGCTTACTCTTTTCCCAAACAGGTTTTCGTGGGGGATTTCTTGCTCCGTTAGTTGACTTTCCTTTACCCCTGCTTACATGGCTTTATATAGTGATGACGTGTCTGCCACGACTATTTTTGCCTATAACAATATCCAATCAATTTTAATTATTTTTTATGGAGTTGTGATATTTACACCACTGAAAGCTATATGTTTAACACCCCCCTTCCTTTTTTTAAATACACTCCATTAATTTATTATTATTATTTTTAATGTTATTGTCCGTAAGAACACCCCAGCATATTATCGAGAATATCATTACTTTTAGTAATTTATTAGTTAAATTCCATAAACTAATAAAACATCTCGTCCTCACTTAGCTCCGTCCTTGGTTGACATGGCAATAATGTCAAGATAATTGCTTTTTATGTGGCATTAAGATAGACTTGATATACCGATTGCGGAATCCTGTTTTGATCATCGAACTTAGGCTTCTTGGTGACCTCCTTCTTACCGACCAAGTCATCGGCCTTTCTTTCCTTATCACCCCTTCTGTCACCATTAACATTCCCATAACCTCCATCCCATGATGCTCTTTGTTTGCCTCCTGTAGGAGCACTGGATTAACAGAGTCCCTGAGTAGGGGTTGTTTTCAAAGTCTTGCGAGAATCAACTCAAAATTTGGTCTTCAGTGCTTCTTGTTTAAAACATATTTATATTTAATGTCGTCTCCAAATTTTTTTTTTTCTATTTTCTATTTATTATATATATATATATATATAAAATAGATAAAAAATTAATATCAATTTTAAATACTTGCTGAGTTAACCGAAAAAAAATGGTTGTACAATAGACTATCTAAAAGTATACGGTCATGTTAACAATGTCTAATTTTTATTTTTTTTGTCATATTAGCTTGAGATTGAATATACACAACTGCATTGGAGATACATTTTTTAACAGACCATCAATTTATCTTACGTTGCATTTTTTTTTTTTTTTTTTTTTTTCATAAGCCACTTTTGCATTGGATATGCTTTAAGAAAGTAAAAATATTCATTTTCTTGAGGAATTATCGGTCTTGAATTTTATACCTTTTATACTAACTTACATCATACGTGAAGACCTTGAGAATATCCAATCAATTTTAATTATTTTTTATGGAGTTGTGATATTTACACCACTGAAAGCTATATGTGTACCCTTTTTTTTTAAATACACTCCATTAAATTATTATTATTTTTTAATGTTATTGTCCGTAAGAACACCCCCGCATATTACCGAGAATATCATTACTTTTATTAATTTATTAGTTAAATTTCGTAAACTAATAAAACATAAAATAATTAAAATAAAAACAAAAAGAAATGAAATGGGAGGAGCCTCCCACCCAACACACCTCAGTGACCTCCTTACTTCTTCTTCTTCTTCTTCTTCTTCTTCTTTAAATTTTTTTATGTTAACTTATTTTAATTAAATTAAATGATTTTATATTTTTTTAATATTTTAATTTAAATAATCATTATTTAAATTTAATTAATAAATACAGTAGTTTTATATTTGGATAAGAAAAAGATATTATGTACGTGTTCAAAACATTAGTTATGAGGTGCATTTATAATCATTTTAATTCTTTTAAAAGTTTTATTTAAGGGCAATGTTTTTATTTTTATTTTTAAAGATCCAAGTGTAATATTTAAATTTTAAGAAAAATACTAATCGGTGTGTGCTTACAGCTATAAAGTGAGGTGTAAATATCACTCTCTCTGAGTCTCTTATTTATGCCATCGGTGACATCCAAGCCCAAATCGTTGTCCAAATCCAAAAGCCAATCAAGCCCAGCCTAGTCCAATATTAAAAAACAGAGAGAAGCCGGAGAACTTGGGGAAGAGATAGAAACAGATTACAACTTTTGAGATTTGTTCAGAATATTTTCAGCAAAGAAAGAGAATTGTCATTTCAGTTACGAGATGAGAATTATAAAGATTCTATAAGTATAGCATATTTGGACATCTTTCAACAAAGATTGCTGAGACTTTAAGATACGAGATATATATATATTCTTTCTATGGTCAGTTCGTCATGATATATTTTTTATCAGGACGAAGGATGTGAACCATAGATTATGAAAAAGTTTTGATAAGTGCATACACTTTAAGTCATAGTATGTAAATCTAATGGTTCACATTCTTTGTCTTGATATATTTTATATTATGATATATCATGACGAACTGATAATAGAAAAACTATATATATATATACATATACATATATATATATATAAAGGTTTTAGTAAACGCTAGGCGCTAATCGGGCAAAAAGACATAACGCCTAGCACCTAGGTCGATTAGTTTTCTATTTTGTTCCATTTCTTATTTGTGTTTTCATTTTTTTTGTCACTAACTTTGGTGGGGCACATCATAGAGCCACTGTAACTTTCTGGACCTACCATTTGACTTTATTATCATATTAGTGTATTTTTTTTTCTTTCCTTTTTACCATTATTTTTTTTTTTTGGATCCCATAATCTTCTTTTCTATGGCTTCTAGTTCCAGCCTTCCACATCTCACACACACACTCTCTTTCTCTCTCCAAAACTCCATCTATTTCATTTTTTTTTAATGCAATGGAGGGTAAAAGCCCAGAACACTAGGTAAGTAAACCTTTGAAATCAGCATCAAAACTATAACTAATCTATGGACTATGGAGTTTTTTTTTTTTTTTTTTTGTTCTTTCATCTCTTTGTTTTATCTGCAACTCATCTTCTTCTTCTCAATCATCTTCTTTTTTATTGTTGATCGATTCATCTTCTTCTCAATCACATTACTTTGGGTTTCGATGACAACCTCCAACAAGATTAGATCTACTCCTTCGCATCTCCATCTTTAATTTTTTATTTTTTATTTTTATTTTTAGAATTGGTTAGGTATTGTCAACGGCTTTGACTCCATCAGGCCCGCCGAGATTGATTAATCGGCGATTTGACAGATTAATCAGTTGCTGACTAATTTGATTGATTTGTCATTTTCACCATAGTGAGCTATCGACTAGAGGAATCCAACCAATTAATCGGCTTAGGTCATCAATTTTTCGAACATTGATATACAGTAGAACCACTGTAAATTAATTTCCTATAAATTAATATCCTTTCTAAATTAATAAAAAATCTCGGTCCCGACTTGGGCCAATGTAAAAAATTAATAAACCTCTCTATCATAATAATTAATATATTTTTTTTTTAAACCTAGTGTAAAATTTCGATTCCGATTGTCGTATACATTAATAATTTCATAAAAGTAAAATATATATTACAAATTATTCAAGAACTAAGAAAGTATTTCAAGATGATAGTTTGCAGTTTGCACTAGGCCACCATGTTTGATATTTTTGACTTCATCATTCATCTTTTAAATTGTCCTCAATAAGTTATTGTAATCACCTCTTGTAGTAGCCAAAAGGTTTCAATTAGATTTTAGGTACCTTATGATTATCATCGTTATCATCATCTATCTCAACCACACCATCATTATTCTGTCTTGTGATATCATTAATGATATCCTCTTCAGTTGGAGTGTAACATACTTCTTCTTCAAATTTAGTGGCAGATAGTGGTGTTTCTAAATTGGATGTGATTAGGTAGCTTTGTAAGTGGTACATGGACTGTGCAATTGCGAGGAAAAACAAAACCTTTCAATTACCATGGGCAGTGCAATTATGATAAAGAATCTTAAAAAAAAAAAAAAAAAACTGACTAAACAAGAAATCCCGAAAAGGCTAGGAACCTTCCCTAAACAAGAAATCGATATTCGTACGTTTTTTAAGATAAAATAATATTTTATAAGGTAAAACTCTTTAAATTAATAACCTCTCTAAATTAATACTGAATGATGGGTCTCAAGAATATTAATTTAAAGGGGTACTACTGTATATATATATAAATATACACTCACCCCAACAATATAGATTTAGATTATTAGCATGCACGTGTATTTACACATGCAATCAAATATTGATGTATATGTGAGATATTTCCCTTCTATTTTGTGTGTGCGTTGAAGTTTTTTACTCCGTAAGTGATTTTTATTTATATTCTTTAAAACCGACACTGTCACATTGAGATCGGACCGGATGTTTGCTAGATTCTGCATCGATCTAATACTACAAGGAATTCGAATGGTTATTGTCACAATAAAAAGGTCTCCCAACACTTTTTCTTATGAGTAACAAGGCACCAAAACGTAAGAGGACATGATATACATTTTTTTTTTTTTTTTTTGCTTGTTTGTTTGTGACGTGGAGTTAATTTAATATATCTATAATAATTCTATTTCTCTGTGATTTTTCGATCATAACGCACAGTTGTTTTTGACTTTTTGTAATCAAGTGGTTTCTGATTATTGACACAAGGAAGGAGATTATGATCACAAATTCACAAGTCAAAAATTACCTTAAAATGGATCTAAGTGCCAGTTTGGTATTGCTGTAACTTTTATAATAATCACTGTTAGCTGTGCTGAAAGAATAATCAGCTGTGAAGTTAATCAACAGATGTTTGGATAATTAAACTTTTAAAACTATTGTATAGCTCAAAAGCAGTATATATATGTTTGGTAATTTTATTTCAAAAATGCTGAAATTAGTTACAATGACTAAAATAGACATGATTTTAGAACTTTATTTCATTTTTTTTCATTAATTATATTATATTAAATCAACATTTAAGTAGAATATTTAAATTGGAAAAAAAAAAAATCATAAGAACAATAAAAATATTTTTAAAAGATTTTATAAATCAAATCAATATTTAATTAAAATTTTTAATTTTTAGATGAAATAAGGTATATAAATGATTTTAATTTGATTTCATAAGGATATTATTGATATTTTAAAAGATTCATTAAATGCTGAAATAGATTATTCCATAATCACTTTCAAAAAGTAACCCTCCACCTACTTCTCAAAATCACTGTTAAAACTTGCCAGATTATCAATTAATCACTTTTGGAAGTTTTACCAAACATCATTTTATGCCAAAATTATAAAATAAGTTGATTTTAACTTCTCAAAAGCAATACCAAACTGGCCCTAAGAAGGATGTTAACACGTGTAAAGCAGGATTTGATGTGTTAAGATAAATGGATTATGGATATATAATAGAGGGACCGACCGATCGAGCATTCGAGCTAGGTTGATTATGATGTGTTAGGGAAATGAGACAAGTAGGGCAAGTATGGAAACGTAGGGTGTCCTTGGAATTATATAATAGGACATTAATTTCACGTGTAGTGGTCTAAATCTAATTAGAACAAAACAAATTAATTAAGATTTGCATTACTGTCCTCCTTCGGGTATATTTCAGGCAGTAGGGGCTCCTTTTCAATTCTAAATCCATGGATTTATTATTTATTATTTGTTTTTCAAAATTATATATACTTAATTTGGCCCCTTATTTAGTATAAAAATCTTCATTGATTTCAAAATGACTACATATGTTTGTCCATATACATGTTGACCATTCCTCGTGGACTTTAATTAGTACATGATGCAACTAAAATTAAACACTAACACAGTTTACTTCTTCTTGTTATTATTATTTACATATTTGATCAAAATCGATGTCGGCTCACCGCTCAAGCATAAGTTTACTAATTATATTCTTTTAAGGCCCCCTGATAAAATAAAAAAATAAAAATAAAAAAACCAAGGAAATTGACAAAATTAACCCACTCAAATTATTGTTCTTTTGTTTTAGCCACATACATTATTTTTCATGTTTTTAACAACCGATGAAAAATTATTTTTACTTCATAACCAATCAATTACATTAATATTCCATCTAGACAGACAGACAAAAAAAAAAAAAAAAAAAAAGTATTGGAGACAGCAGTGGTGGTTATGGTTTCTGGTTCTAGTTTGAGCTGGAGAGAGAGAATGAGAGATGAGGAAGAGGAGAGAGGAGAGAAAAAGATGAGTGAGAAATTAATATTTTTTTAATATCCTAACTTTTGATTCAGTCTTTTGCGATTTTAGGTGAGCCTCAAAATATTTTGAGGCTCCAACGGAGAACAAAAATAAGCCCCAATTTTACATACTTTTATCTTTTGGAATCTTTTTAAAGGATAATATAAATGTTGTATATTAACGGTTACTTGTTTAATAAATAATTTATAATATTAAACTATTTTCTAGGCTTCAAAAAAAAAAAAAAATTATCATATTTTCTAGATACATTTCCCTATAACTAAGTAATAATAATAATAATAATAATAATAAGATTTGGATCCCCTCCTCATATCATTTGTCATTACCTAAATCAATGATCTAGATTAATTTTATCTTTTGGTGGAGTAAAGACATAAAAATTAATATAAATAATCCAGACAATAGATTTGCTATATTAGAGACGTGACAATATATTATGAAGGTGAGGGAAGAAAATGTGAAGAGATGATCCAGATAAAAAAAAAAGGCCCTTTAATATATTTTTAGCAGTAATTTATTTATTTTTTAATAATATCTTCATAAAAAATGAGGCCTTGTTTATTATCCTTTTTTTATGCCCTAAGTTCATGCCTTGGTTGCTTTGCCTAAGAGTTGGCACTGTATGGGTTTAATGTGTACCCGCATTTGAACATATAACCTACTTGTAATGATGTGGGTTTGAAAATCTGAGTAAAATGGGGGTCACGAGAAATGCGGTCCTAGTATATACCGGAACCACATTCATGCGAATAAGTGTTGGATCCAGTCAACCCGATCCATTTTGCGATTGGTTTGGTTATTTCAGGGTTGAGCGACGATATTTACACCCCTTAAAAACTGTATCTATACCCCAAAATTGGTATTTTTTTTTTTTGAAAACCCAATATTACCATTTACTAGAATACTAAAAGAACCAAATAGTTTGTAAGTACACTGTTACAATCGCAACTCCTATGCACGTGACATTTGCTTAGTTTTGCCATTTTTTTTCTTAATTTTATGTTTGAGTTTAGGATTCTTGAATAAGTCAAACTGTTATAGTTGTTGGGGGTTTAGTTGCTAAAAAGTTGTAAGTGGAGTTGGGATCACACCTGATTTTGTGGAACCAATTCTAACGACTCTATGTAACAAGTATTTATACTGGCAGTCAGGGAATAAAAAGATATCAGAAAATATATTGACAGTGTCATCTGTTTGGAGGTCTGGTCCCTCGAAGAACCAGGAAACTCATTTACTATTTTCTTTTTTCTTTTTTTTCTTAGTTTCAAAACAGTGTTCGTAACAACTTGGTATCAGAGCCTGGCATGGAGCCAATTGAGAATCGCATGGAGAGCATTGAGAAAACCGTAGAGGGACTTGCTGATAGTCAGAAGGAAATCCTACGCCAAGTAACAGAGATGTTTGACAAACTCAATGTTCGAATTGAGCAGAATGTTAGCAACCATACACAAGAAGTGGGGGAGACGTCGGCTTCACCGTTACAACATTTTGGTGGACGATAGCGCAGTCAATTTGGTGGACCAACTGGTTCATTAAGCAGTTTCTTGCCTAAGGCAGTGAAATTGGATTTTCCGAGATTGACGGAAGAGGGGACCCAACTAGTTGGATATGCAGATCAGAACAATTTTTTCAAATTCATAGCACCCCAAATTCGGATCGTGTTACATTAGCATCGTTTCACCTTGAGGGAGATGCCCAATTATGGTTTCAACTCATTAAACAGGAGCTGATTTATGTTTCTTGGGAAGAATTCAAGGAAGGTTTATATTCCAGGTTCGGTCCTAATCAATTTCTAGATTACTTTGGTGAATTAACAAAACTCCAACAATCTGGAACAGTCTTGGAATACTAGACAAAGTTTGAGAAGTTATTGGCAAAGGTTGGACCATTACCACCAGCAAGACAAGTCAGTTGTTTCATTAGTGGGCTCAAGGATAATATACGTACAGATGTGCAAGCCGCCAGACCTACCACATTGACCACATCAATCGGCCTTGCACGCTTGTATGAGGCTCGGGAATTGGTTCAAAAAAGGCCAGTTTCCACCGTGACAAAAACCTTGACGCAATCGCGAGATATTCCTAGGTTCTCACAAGGTGCTCAACCGACAACACCTATAAAAAAGATAACAACTGAGGAACTTAACGAAAGAAGGAGGAAGGGACTGTGTTTTTGTTGTAATGAAAAGTTTGGACTGGGTCATCAATGTAAACGTCTTTTCATGATACAAGCCAGTTTGGAGGAGAGCGATGAGGATGAAGAAATGGAGATCGAGGGGGAGGACGAGGGACAAAATGGTTATGGAACTCCTGAAATCTCTCTATACATGCTATAGCCGGGTTACGAGCTCCAGAAACTATGCGTGTAGGAGGCACTCTATTACATAACCGGTGGTAGTACTCATCGACTCTGGGAGCACACATAATTTCATTAGTTTTGAAGCAGCTAAACATGTGGGGTTACAACCAGAGAAACATAGAAAGCTAGAAGTCATGGTGGCTTCCGGTGAAAAGTTGATCAGTCCAGGCAAGTGTACTAATGTTCATCTCAAGTTAAAAAAGATTTCTGTTGGTTACGGATTTAGCCTTCCGAAACACTATCAGATACAAAGTCTCGGAGATTCACCTTAGACACCGAATGACTCTCGGATACCTCTCTTTTCAGGCGACCCCTACTGAGGGACGTCGTCCACCGATGACGGTTTCGGAGGGTGCTGGGGGTGAATCGCCTCGATCATTGATGACGAAGTGACGAGGCAACAAAATATTCAAAACACCTGTCACAAGGGAAACTATATAAACCCCAATTATAAACTGATAAAGGATCGGATTTTTGGAGAGAAAAAAGAAAGAGAAAGGAAACTAAAAGAAGTGTGTTCCATAGAAAGAACATCTGAAGCACATTTTTACATCAAACAATTGGCACTAGAAGAAGGGGGACTAGGAAAATCCAGCACCTCCTCGGAAGAAATGAATCAATACCCCAGTGTAGATCTCGGATTGAGGCAACCCGGAGATCAAGAACACCAGATGCCACCCCCGTCGCAGCAATGCTATCCGGGATCCGAAGGAGCGACCGTACCACAAAACCCATTAAACCCGACCGGTGACTAGTATCGGCAGCAGTAGAACCCCGGTACTACCCGTATCAGATCCCCTACGCACCTCAGATGCATCATCCAGGATACCAAGGTTACCCTCAGTATTACCCACATGCGCCTCCTCATCCATATTATGCTCATGCGCCTCCCCCGTCTCATTATCCGCCAGCAATGTACGTCCCCCCGTAGACGCAACAGTTCTTCCCACCGCAAGGGGATCCAGCAATTCGAGGCATTGCTAGTAGAATAGGTGCGCTCGCCCAGAACGTAACCAGGGTGGTCAACGTGGTAGACGGCAGAGGAGTCCAAGGGGATTCTGATGAGGCAAACTCTCAGACAAACGTAGACCCTTCGAGAGACAAGAGAGCCAAGCCTCAACGAACAGTACGAATTCAAGAGGATAACCCAGGGGAAGATATTCCTAATAGGACCACAGGGACGACAAGAAGACGAGAGGAGAGAGACGGTATCGTCCGGGAGGAGGTACCACGAAGAACACGGCGCAGGCAACAAGAAGGAAGATCAGACTATCCCGAAAGGGAAACGGTTCGGAATACGATGGCCGAAGAGGAGGCCTTCCGTGCCCTTCAAGAACAGTTAGCGGATATTCATGAACAAATGCACTTCAGCCATCACCGTCATACTACTAATCGGGAGAGTCCCTTTTCAGAAAACATCACCTCCGTGACAGTACCAGACAGCATCAAGCTCTCTCAGTAGGATATGTGCGGATTTTCCAGAACGGGGGACCCTGAGGATCACTTGGATACTTATCTGGATTGGATGAACATGCAAACTGCCTTCGACGCGGTCAAGTGCCTTTCCTTTAACCCTTTCCGGAGATGCGAGGACATGGTATGGCAATCTTAAAAGGCAAAGCATATCCTCTTTTCATGAGCTCTCGAAGGAATTCCAGAGCAGTTTTGCTTCAAGCCGGAGAAGACGCAGAAACATGGTCCACTTAAACTTAGTCAGACAAACAGATACCGAGTCAACCCGGGAGTACATGAAGAGATTCAATGAGGCCGCACGGCAAGTCCAAGGCTTTAATGAGGTGGGAGCTGTAATGGCATTCTCACAGGGTCTCCTTCAAGGAAGGCTGAGTTGGTCCCTTTCCAAGCGAGGCCCATCGACATATCAGAAGCTCATGGAAAGAGCCGAGAAGTACGCCACAGCGGAAGATATCACCCAGACTAAGTCCGAGGAGTTGACCTCGGGGTCCACAAAGCCACCCGGGCAATCAAGAAGATGGATAAAGCCGTATTCAGACAGGGAAAAGGAACATCAGATCTTCAAACCAGTCAATACTGAAAGTCATGACGCTCCCACACCACCTCCGCCTAGGGGGAGGTTCGAAAAATACACCCATCTGAAGTATCCAATGGACAAAGTGTTCGAGATCGCCGGCAAGAGCGGTCTACTCCGCACACCCGAACCAATGCGAGCACCACCGGATAAGCGAAGCAGGAAGCTAAACTGTAAGTTCCACCAGGATCACGGTCATGAAATAAGGAATTGCATTGCTCTTCTGGATCAGGTAGAGGAACTAATTCGGAATGGGAAGTTGCTAGAATGTCTGAAGTAGGGAGACGTTGTTGCAACCACTTCCAGGAAGAAAGTTCCCCCAAGAGGAAGGTCCCGCTTTGACCATAACTCGGACGATGACGAGCCGATAAACTTCATTTTTTCGAAGTCACTCTCCGGAGACCTTCCCACGTCATCGGGACAAGGAACCGCGACTCCCGTATGCCTCACGTCAACCCTGGAGGACCCTCCCGGCATCTGGGGACCTATCTCTTTCTCTCCCGACGATTCAGAAGGAGTCTGCTATCCTAACTGTGATGCTTTTGTCATATCGGTCAAGATCGGGAACATGACCGTAAAGAGAACGTTAATTGATCATGGAAGCTCATTAGACATAATTCACTGGGATCCGTTACAAAAACTGGGTTATATGCAGCAGCAACTTCAAGCCTCCCAGTATTGCATCAGAGGCATCGGAGGACATCGAACGAGACCAATTGGGCAGATTGAGCTACCGGTCCGATTTGGGACGAGACCGTGTATACGGACTGTCTGGGTCAGCTTCCAAGTGGTCGACATGCCATTCCCATTCAACCTCTTGATCGGACGACCGACGTTATACGCCCTGAGAGCAGTAACCAGTGTCTACTCGCTAAAGATGAAATTCCCTACCGATAACGGTCTCGGAGAATGTTGTGCTGATCAAGAGGAATACAAAAGATGTATCCAGATTGGCTCCAATCCCGTATTAATAGTATCCAACATTGCAGCGAACTCACCCGGATCGAGCCGTGTGCTTCGATCAAGGAAACCGAAAGGTCAAACTTACTTCAGCAATGAAGGGAAGGATGATTCCGAGGAACTTCCGGGAGACGAGATCACAATCACAAGTTTGGACCCCCGAGAGATTAGCTCGGCACCAACGGGGAATCCCACCGAAACTTTAACCAGAGTAATCCTCCGCTTGGAAAATCCCGAGAAAATAGTCCTGGTAGGTTCTGATTTACCCGCAAGCATCCGAGATGAACTGGTAAAACTCTTGTTAGAGTTCTCCGATATGTTTGTATGGTCCCACTCTGACATTCCCGGAATCGACCCCACAGTCATATCCCACTCCTTAGCAGTGAACCCCACCTTCAAACCGGTCTCCCAAAAGCGAAGGTCTTTTAATACCGAAAGGTACCAAACAATAGCCACCGAGATAGATAAGTTGATTAAAGCAGGTTTCGTCCGCGACATAGACTATAATGAATGGCTTTCGAATGTCGTCTTAGTCAAGAAAAAAGACGGGAGGTGGAGAATGTGCGTTGATTTCACAGACCTTAATAGAGCCTGCCCTAAGGACAGCTTCCCCCTCCCGAAAATAGATCAGCTGGTGGACTTGACATCCGGACACGCCCTTCTTAGCTTCATGGACGCATATTCCGGGTACAATCAGATTCGTATGAATACAAAGGACGAACCCAAGACAGCATTCATTACCGACCTGGGAGTCTACTGCTACCAAGTGATGCCCTTCGGTTTGAAAAATGCCGGGGCAACTTATCAGAGATTGGTCAACCGAATGTTTGCCGATCAGCTCGGGAAGACCATGGAAGTATACGTCGACGATATGCTCACCAAATCTATCATTCCGAACCAACATGCTCAAGACCTCCGAGAAACATTCACCATACTTAGGCAGTACCGCATGCGTCTGAATCCGGTGAAGTGTGCCTTCGGAGTCGCTTCAGGGAAGTTCCTTGGATTCATGGTTCAACAGAGAGGAATCCAAGCCAATCCAGACAAGATCCAGGCTGTGATAAGTGTGAGACCACCTAGAAAGCCCAAAGATATTCAAAAGCTCAATGGCATGATCGTGTACCTCTCCCGTTTCATATCTAAGCTCACGGACAGATGCCTCCACTTCTTTAAAGCTTTGAAAACAAAGGGGGGCTTCAGCTGGACCACGGAGTGTCAATCAGCCCTGGAAGGCTTAAAAACTTATCTTCAGAGACCACCGATGCTATCCAAACCAACAAACGGGGAGGAACTTTTCTTGTATATAGCCGTGTCGGAGGCCTCGGTCAGCTCAGCCCTGGTTAGACAAGAGGGATCATCCCAGAGACCTGTCTACTATGTTAGCAAGGGAATGACAGGCCCGGAAACCCGATACCCTAAAATTGAGAAGTTGGCACTCTGTCTGATGGTTGCAGCCAGGAAGCTTCGACCTTACTTCCAGTCCCATCCTATTACCGTTTTGACTAACCACCAACTACGACAAGTCCTCCAGAAACTCGACTCCGCTGGGAGGCTTATCAAGTGGGCGATTGAACTTAGCGAATTTGAAGTCAACTTCCGACCCCAACCTGCAGTCAATGGGCAAATTATAGCAGACTTCCTGGCCGAGTTCTCAGATCTGGATGTGATGTCTGCAACCACCGAAGTTTTGAACCTCTGGGAGATGTATGTAGACGGTTCCTCTAATCGGCACGGTAGTGGTGCAGGGATAGTAATAAAGACCCCCGACGGATGTGTCACACAGGTTGCACTTCGATTCGGATTCAGAGCAACCAATAATGTAGCAGAATACGAAGCATTGACCACCGGCCTAAAAATACTTCATAACATGGGGGGCAGAATGCGCGGTGGTATACATCGACTCACAGTTAGTGGTCAATCAGGTCAACGAGGATTACCAAGCCAGAGACGCTGAAATGAGCAAGTACCTAAAAGAGGTGAAGAAACTTGTTGCAACATTCCTCCGATGTAATATCCTTAGGATATCGAGGCATCATAACGCTCACGTGGATGCGCTTGCCAAACTCGCATCAACCACCGAGGCTAAGTTACCGAGAACCATCACAGTATACACCCTTCCACAACAAAGTGTCACCGAGGAGTCATCCACCCATGTCTTGATACCCGAAAACAACTCGGAGTCTGAATCATGGATGAGCCCGATAGTGAGGTTTTTACAAGACGGAACACTACCAACCGAGAGGGCTGCTTCACTCAAAATCAGGAGGCAAGCCCCTAGATATTTGCTTATCAATGGAGCCCTTTACCGAAGAGGTTATTCGCTACCATATCTCCGTTGTGTCGCCCCACCTCAGACCTCTTCCATCCTTCTGGAAGTACATGGGGGTATTTGCGGTAGCCACTCCGCCGGTGTGAACCTAGGACACCGGATTGCTTGACAAGGATACTATTGGCCTACCCTCTTTAAAGACTCGAAAGAATTCTCTAGAGCATGTGACCGATGCCAAAGAACAGCATCGGTACCCCACTTACACGCAGAGACGATCACTCCGATGGCATCACCTTGGCCTTTTTCCAAAATTGGTGTCGACATAATAGGGCCACTGCTGAGAGGTACTTCCGATAAAAGATATGTGGTCGTCGCTGTCGACTATTTCACCAAGTAGGTAGAAGCAGAGGCTCTCAAGCACATCACCGAAGCTAACACCACCAACTTCATCAAAACCTTTGTCATTTATAGATTCGAAGTACCGAATACCATTATTGCTGACCATGGCACTCAGTTCGACAACTCAAACTTCCGAGAGGTATGTTCGGACTTCAAAATCAAGCTAAACTTTTCATCCCCTTCACACCCCCAATGTAACGGACAGGTGGAAGCCGTGAACAAAATCATCAAAAACCTCCTGAAGAGGAAGTTGCAAGCAAAAAAGGGTGGCTGGGTGGAGAAACTTCCAGAAGTCCTATGGGCTATCCGAACAACCCCCACCGCGGCAACTGGTGAGACACCTTATTCGTTGTCCTTCGGATCGGAAGCGGTCATCCCTATAGAGCTTCAGATACCCACGAGAAGAGTAGCATGTTACAATCCCGGGGATAACGAGGAGGAACTACGGGGGAGCCTCAAAGAGATCGAGGAGAGGAGGGATCAAGCACTAATTAGGACAGCCTATCACCAGAGCAAAATCACTAAATACTACAATGCAAAGGTCCGAGCTCGGAGATTCTCCCCTGGTGATCTAGTATTAAAGAAGGTCACCCCGAGCACAAGAAAGCCCTCCTCCGGCTGCCTCAGAGATAATTGGAAGGGACCCTATGTTATAGATTCGGCGTCTATGAATGGGGCGTACAAACTCAAAACGGAGGAAGGAGTTCCCCTCAGAAATCCATGGAATGCCGACCATCTCAAGAAGTATTACCAGTGATCGGAGTGACGTTTATTCATAATGTAAATCTGTAACCGAGGGTGATCCCTTTTTCCCACTAATGTACAAGCCTCGTATCGTTTCTATATTGTTTAAACTCCTCTGGGAGACAGGAAGTCTCCTCACATGGAGCAAACTAAACTCCTCCGGGAGACAGGAAGTCTCCTCACACGGAGCAAACTAAACTCCTCCGGGAGACACGGAGCCTCCTTTCGTGGAGCAACTAAACGCCCTCTGAGAAAAGGAAAGCATATACTTGCATATAAACAAAGAAAAGACATCCGAAACAAACTACTTCATATATAAATTACCACCAAAAAAAAAAAAAACGTTCAAAATATTCTTTTTTATAACTATCAATAAAATTATAACATACCCCCGGGACATTCCCCCGAGGGTAAGGAAAACTGAAAAGAGGCTTCATTTTCTTGACAAGCTAGGGGAGGCCCATCACTTCTTTGCGGAGTCCCCATCTTCTCCTGGGAGTTCTGTGAACCGCTCATCATCTGATGAGATTTCCGAAGGCTCACCCTCCGATATCTCAACTTCGTTGAAACTCAAAGACAGGTCCTCTACCGGATCCGATTCGGGGGTCTCCCTTTGAGCTTTGGAGACCTCTGCATCGAATTGAGAGAAGTCAGACTCCGGATATATACTCCCAAGCATGGCCTTGAGGTCGGAGACAGCCTAGTCAAAGATATCTCTGTCTCGCTCGAAGCCTTCCTCGGAGGCCAGGAACCTATCGATGGCATTCTCCCCAAGGTCCATCTTCATGGCAGATATAGTCTCGTTTGCCCTCAGAAGACGTTGGCCGTATTCAAGCACTTTATCATGCTTCCTTCTGCTCACTGCCTTTGACTTCCTATAAGAAGAGGAAGCCTCAGTGTACTTCTCCCTCAGAGAGCCTATCAGGGCGTTGTCATTTTTTGCCTTTTCATGAAGTCTGACGTTCACCTCCTTTATGCTCTCATATTTCTTCTCCTTGTCCAGGAGAGCTCCCATAGCCTGACATCCGAGATAAATAAACACCGAAATGATGAACTTATAAATAAAATAATTAACACAATGCGAGAATAGCGGAACATACCTGCCAAAGGGTGCCCGTCGACTGCCGAACCCTGTCAACGGTGGACATCTTCCCGAACAGACAAGATTCCCTGCTCCTCAACATATTCTTCCCGTAAGAGCAAAGGAACTCGACGCCATTCTCAGGGGTGATAGGGCCCTGAGTTGGGTCATAGCCTATCGTAGGGGGGTTCGTGTAGTAGAACTGGACGCCCCCCTCCGTGTCCTCTAACCTAACAGAAGTAGTGGCATCCAGTGGTTTCTCTACCACGACCCCTTCGGTCGTCTTGTCTCCCAGGAGGATCACCACTGGCTTGTCTACCGGGATAACTGTCGGAGTAGTGAGGGCTCTCTCCGATATTGTGACCACCTCCTCGAGGTCCATCGAAGATTTTCCTTGGCCTCCGGTAGAGGGCTTGAAGAAGGACAACCCCGGAGCAATCTTCCTCTTCTTCTTTGCACTGTTATCTGCACCCTTCCCCTTGCCTTCTATCCTCTTCTTCCCGAGTGCAGTCAGCTTCCCTGAACCATAAAGGGAAAGAAGTTATGGAATGCACAACACGGCGGGAATTATTTTCGGTCTTACTGCTGTGCTTACCTTTCTCGAGAGGTTTGGAATGAAACCGATCTTGTGGAGATTGCTGTCCTTCAGCAACGTATCAATACTCCTCTCCGAAGCAGGCACGGACCACGCTTTCTGAATGTGCTTCTGCTCGACCTTCCGAAGCTCCTCCCAAGAGACGCGCTCCCACGAATTTACGAGAAATCCCATAAATCAGATAATAAAACTAAGATAATAGGGCAACAAGATAATGTGTGAGAATAGAAGGGGTTCCCAGACACTTGGGAGATTGAACACTGAACGAACACTCTGCCGGCAACCACCGAGCCGCAAGTCTTTGCCCCAATCTCCAGCGGCAACGAACCAGCTCTTCTTCCACTCTTTGTAGGAAGTCTGTAGCCCGATTATCAGAGGTTCGCCCCCTTGCTTGTCATATGAAGCAAGGGCCCACCAACCGTCACCCCCCGCTCGGTGGGGACGGAAGCTATAGCAGTGTCCAATCTCCCAGAGTTTTGGCTCGGGAAATCCTAGCCCGCGCCACAGAGCAAACATGCCGATCACAACCCTCCACGCGTTGGGGTTTAGCTAGGCAGGGGCGACTGAAAACTCCTAAAGAATTCTCCGGATATACGGATGGAGGGGTAGCCTAGCCTCTATCTCCAGAAAGGCGGGATGAAATGCCACCGATACGCCAAATGGGTTGCTAACCAACTCCCCCGCCGTGGGCATCCTCATACCGACTGAATCGGGGATAGAGAACTCCGCAGCAATTTGGCTGATCCTGACTGCCGTCATCTTGTTCACTCCGATCTGATTGGCAGCAAACCGCGAGTGGTCCATGTTGTGTCGGAAGTATTCCTCGGAGTTATATCCGACCTCATACCCCTCCCTCCCTCCCTCCCCGAGAGTAGTGATTCGGGGTCAATCGAAAGTCCGTCTCCTCCTTTGACTTTCGACCCCGGTTTGCTTACCTCCGGTTCATTATCCACCGGGTCATCCCTTGCAGCAAACACACTCCTAGTGCTCTCACCCTCTGACGAACTATCTGAGGAACCCGACGAACTAACGGAGTCCCCTGCACTAATTGCGCTCACTTTCCTAACCATTGTTACCTACCGGGACACACAAGCGACACAGACAGTTGGAGGAATCTCAAGGAAAATGAGGCTTACCGTAAGCGTTGACTCCGAAGAAGCTCTGAAACTTTGAAAATCAGCAAATGATTCTTTCGAGCAAACAGTCCCCTTTTTATAGACGCTGAGCCCGCCCTTAGGCGAATTTGAAACGACGCGGTGGTTACCTTTCCGAGGGGACCGCCGCCCAAACGTCGCTCTCGCTGGGCGACATGTGGCGACCCGTTATTGGGGAATGGCACGGGCCGGACCCGAAAATGTTGTGGACCAAGCATAGGGCCCATCGTTCAGACCTGCAACTGTTAGCTCCGTGCGGAAGCGCCCTACACTCCGATTACATCCCTGAGGGGCAGTTGTTGGTTACAGATTTAGCCTTCCGAAACACTATCGGATACAAAGTCTCTGAGATTCACCTTAGACACCGAATGACTCTCGGATACCTCTCTTTTCCGGCGACCCCTACTGAGGGACGTCGTCCACCGATGACGGTTTCGGACGGTGCTGGGGGTGAACCGCCTCGATCATTAATGACGAAGTGACGAGGCAACAAAATATCCAAAACACCTGTCACAAGGGAAACTATATAAACCCCAATTATAAATTGATAAAGGATCGGATTTTTGGAGAGAAAAAAGAAAGAGAAAGGAAACTAAAAGAAGTGTGTTCCATAGAAAGAACATCTGAAGCACATTTTTACATCAAACAATTTCTATTGTTGCATATTTTTTTATTTTGCCCTTAGAAGGTTACGAAGTGGTATTAGGGACTCAGTGGTTGAGAACCTTGGGCCCAATACAGTGGGATTTTTCAAAGCTCTACATGTCCTTTAGCTTTGGTGGGAAGGCTATTTTTTTGTAGGGGTTGTCCAACTTTGAAAATAAAATAGTTGCAGCATCAAAATTGGAGAAAGCTAAAAACAAACAAAAGGGAATTATTCTACAATTAATTTCCTTGGAAGCAGATCAAACGCAGCAACTTCTAGTACCCAACAAAATCCAATATCTTCTCAACCAATATAAAGAAGTCTTGGCAGAACCAAAGGGACTTCCTCCAACTCGAAAGGAAGATCATCGAATTCCATTGCAACCCAACCAAGGTCCTGTTTCAGTGAGGCCGTATTGATACCCGCATTTCCAAAACAATGAAATTGAGAAGTTGGTAGATGAGATGCTCACCTCAGGAATCATCAGGCCTAGCAATAGCCCTTATTCATCTTCGGTGATTTTGGTTAAAAACCAAGACGGATCATGGAGAATGTGCATTGATTATCGTGCTTTAAACAAAATCATC
Organism: Acer campestre; assembly: GCA_954870605.1. Lineage (NCBI taxonomy): Eukaryota > Viridiplantae > Streptophyta > Magnoliopsida > Sapindales > Sapindaceae > Acer > Acer campestre. The sequence goes on from OX940810.1 coordinate 18,101,929, forward strand.
GTCAAAGATAAGTTTCCTATACCGGTGATTGATGAGCTTCTGGATGAATATGCAGGCGCCCAATATTTTTCCAAGTTGGACCTTCGTTCTGGATACCACCAAGTGAGGATGCATCCGATAGATGTGGAGAAAACAGCCTTTAGAACCCATCAAGGACACTATGAATTCCTGGTAATGCCATTTGGCCTCACCAATGCACCCTCCACCTTTCAGGCTCTTATGAATGAGGTATTCAAAGCTTATCTAAGAAAATTCGTTTTGGTGTTTTTTGATGATATTTTTAATTTATAGTAAAAATTGGAGTGATCATCTTAAACATCTAGAGACAGTTTTTTCTATTTTACATACTCACTAGTTACGTGTAAAAATAGAAAAATGTCAATTTGGCCAAAAAGAAGTAAAATACTTGGGCCATGTAATCTCAAGGGAAGGAGTGGCAGTAGACTTTGAAAAAGTTGAAGCTATGCTCAAATGGCCCAAACAGGAGACTGTGAAAGCTTTGCGCGGGTTCTTGGGATTGACAGGGTATTATAGAAAATTTATTCAACACTATGGAAAGATTGTAGCCCCTCTCACCAAAATGTTGAGGAAAAATAGCTTTGAATGGAGTGGACTAGCAGATGAAGCATTTTTAAGTCTTAAGGAAGCAATGACCCGTGCACCGGTATTGGCCCTACCTGATTTCAATAAATAATTTATCATTGACTGTGATGCTTCTGGTTTTGGTGTAGGTGCAGTCTTGTTTCAGGATAGGCCAATTGCGTTTTACAGCCATGCTTTACAAGGGAAACATCTCTTACTTTCCACTTACGAAAAAGAAATATTGGCACTGGTGTTAGCAGTCCAAAAATGGAGACCTTACTTGATTGGAAGGCAGTTTGTGGTGCGAACAGATCATCAAAGTCTCAAGCACCTATGGTCCCAAAAAATCACTACAGATGCACAACAATGATGGCTGTATAAACTAATGGGGTTTGACTTCATAGTTGAATACAAAAGGGGCAAAGAGAATGTCGTAGCAGATGCATTGTCTAGAAGACATGGGGAGGAAGAAGATCAAGTAAGCAATTATGCCATCACTCAACCCATTCCTCATTGGGTTGAAGCCATTAAAGAGGAGATTCAAAACAATCCTTCAATGAAGGAACTGATCCAACGGATTGATATAGGAGAAGAAGTGGGTCCTTGGAGGTTGTAAGATGGGTTGATATTGTTTAAAGAAAAGATGTTTTTGGCTGAAGATTCTCAACTTGTTAAAGAAATTATGAAGCAGTTCCAAGGAAGCACCCATGAAGGCTTTGTGAAAACCTTGCATAGAATTCGATCCAGTTTTTATTGGAGGGGCATGAGAGGCCAAATTAAAGAGTTCATCCGCAGTTGTGAAACTTGTCAGCGTCACAAAGTAGAGCAAATCTCACCTACAGGCCTCCTTCAACCACTTCCCATTCCAAGTCAAGTTTGGGAGGACATCTCCATGGATTTTATTGATGGCTTACCTCCTTCTAATGGTAAGACTACTATATTTGTAGTGGTTGATAGACTTTCAAAGTATTCCCATTTCATCGCTATTTCTCATCCATATACTGCCATGACAGTAGCCCAAGTATTTTTTGATAACATTTTTAAACTACATGGTATGCCAAGAACCATTGTTTGCGACAGAGACCCTCTATTTACAAGCTCCTTTTGGAAAGAATTGTTCAGGCTCAATGGGACAACTTTCAATTTCAGTTCTAGCTACCATCCACAAACAAATGGTCAAAGCGAGGTGGTGAATCGGACACTGGAAATGTATTTAAGGTGTTTCAGCAGCTCAACACCAAAAGATTGGGTGAAATGGTTATCTTGGGCAGAGTATTGCTACAACACCAGCTGGCACTCTGCTATTGGGCGAACTCCATTTGAAGTGGTCTATGGAAGATGTCCGCCGACTCTTTTAACTTATCTTCCTGGCACAGCACGTTTGGCTGTAGTAGAACAAGAACTTCAGGACCGTGATCAGATATTAAGGGAAGTGAAGGAGAATATTCAAAAAGCTCAATCCAGAATGAAACGAATTTATGACTCCAAGCACAGGGAAAGAGAATTTTCAGTTGGTGATTTTGTGTATTTAAAGTTGCAACTGTACAGACAACTATCAGTTTTAGCAAGGAAAAACTTGAAACTCTTTGCAAGGTATTATGGACCTTTTGAAGTGATGCTATGGGTAGGACCTGTTGCCTACAAGTTGAAACTACCTACTACTTCACGGATACACCCAGTGTTCCATGTTTCTCTTCTTAAGAAAAGAATTGGGGATGATCAGACAATACAGACCAGCCTTCCAGAAGTTAGACAAGGAGATAAAATGTTTCCTGTTCCACAAGCCATTCTTGATCGCAGGACGAGGAAAAAAAAAGAGGAGGTCTTGATTCACTAGCAAGGACTTTCTCCTGTTGAAGCCACATGGGAAGACAAAGATTTTTTAAAGGTTCAGTTCCCTAACCTCACCCTTGAGGACAAGGGTGTTCTTTGAGAGAAAGGGAATTGTTACAATCGCAACTCCTATGCATGTGACATTTGCTTAGTTTTGCCATTTTATTTTTTAATTTTATGTTTGAGTTTAGGATTCTTGAATAAGTCAAACTGTTATAGTTGTTGGGGGTTTAGTTGCTAAAAAGTTGTAAGTGGAGTTGGGATCACACCTGATTTTATGGAACCAATTCTAACGACTCTATGTAACCAGTATTTATACTGGCAGTTAGGGAATAAAAAGATATCAGAAAATATATTGACAGTGTCATCTGTTTGGAGGTCTGGTCCCTCGAAGAACCAGGAAACTCATTTACTATTTTCTTTTTTCTTTTTTTTCTTAGTTTCAAAACAGTGTTCGTAACATACACCCACAAATTATTAATTAGTTTCCTGCTTTTAAAGGTAAAAATATTTTTCCAAAACCAAAAAACAATTATATTAGACTACTTGATATCTTTCTGAACTTATAAGGACTAATAACCTCTACTCAAGCCAGATTTAATCTCATCAACATCTAAACCACTGCATTAGATTCTAAGCACACGAACTATTAATAATTGTTTGGATTTTTTTTATGGATATTCAAGCACTCATGTGCAATGAATATCTTGCATTATCTTTTTATTATTAATATTATTATTTACATTTATCACCCGTAAACAAATTTTTTATTTAGGAGTTAGAAATTATTTGTTTTATAAAAAAAGAAACAAATAAAGTTTTTAAAATAATAATAAAGTTGATTAGATAGCCAAATAAGTGTATGTGGGTGTACTTACAAAAATACAATAAAATATAATTAAAGAAAGGGTATTTTAATTTTGATATTAAATGGGGTCTATTTACAAACTACAAACTTTAAAATTTTTTAATATGATGTACTTATAAGGGGTGTAGATAGGGATGACAAAATTATTCACGAATACAGATATCTGTAAAAATCCACTCCATTTAAAATGGGGATGGACACTATTATTTCGGGGATGGAGCGGAGATGGATGTCATCCTAATATCCATTTTATTTTTGGATATATGATAGGGATGGATATCATCTATGGATATCCATACCCATCCAGATCCATTATAGATTTTAATATTTTAAAAATATAAACATTTATTATGTAATTATTAATTCTAATTATATAAATTATTATTATTTTTTATATTTGAACTTTATTGGATGTATTTGTTTCTCTTTAAATAAGATAAAATGTATTGTTATATATGTTAGTTACATTTTTCTCTTGTAAACTATAAAAATTTAAAGATTTTTCATCGGATACGGATATAAACGGAACAGGGATGAATATCTTTATTTTAATTAGCGGATTATCCGAATCCGCCCCGCTCACTTAGAAATGGGGATGAAGATATATATCTCAAACGGATACGGGGATGGATATTGGAGTATCCATACTCAATCTGATCCATTGCCATCCTAGATGTAGATATAGTTTATGAGGGATGCAAATATCGCCACTCTTAAGCGTTTGGTTTTGTTTAAACCAATTTAATTATTTGGTTTGGTTATTTAAAGCAAAATATTGAACCCATTGTGTTGGTAAAAAATAACACGATTTGGATTAGTTCGTGGGTTATATTTTTTGAGTCCTGAAAACTATACGTGCACCTCTTTTATAGATATACCCCATTAATCATTTTTTTTTTTTTGAAGTATTACATTATGAGCATTATGAGCAATACTATTTTGTCCAAATTTGGAGTCTACGTGCACCTCTTTTATAGATATACCCCATTAATCATTTTTTTTTTTTGAAGTATTACATTATGAGCATTATGAGCAATACTATTTTGTCCAAATTTGGAATCTAAATGAGGTGGCATCCCAAAAATTCAATCATTTCAATAATGCAATTCTAATACAAAAAATAAATAAATAAATAAAATAAAATAAAATAAAACTAAGGATGTTACATCATTTGGACACTAAATTTATATAAAACAGCATTATTGATTATACTACATGTAAATTTAGGTTTTTTTTTTTTTTTTTTTTTTTTTTTTTTTTTTTTTTGTGGGGGGGTGGGGGGAGTGGGTGTGTTGGGTGAAGATTTGAACCCGTAACCTCGTAGTACATGTGTGAGAGGTTTACAACTAGACCAACTGCATCTCCATCTCATCCCCATTAAACAATTTTAATTTATAAACACAACCCACGTATTACAAATATGTCCTTTCTTTTTGCACAAAATATGCCTTTTTCTTTTATTTTTTGAAAAGAAAAAAAAAAAGGTATGAAGAACCGCCTCCTCTCAGATTGGCAGCCTCTTGCATATTTTCTTTAATTTTTTTTAATTAAATTCAATGGTTTTCTCTTTTTAAAGTTTTATAACAATTAATTAATTTTGTAATAAAAAATATTATTATCTTTATTTTTAACTAATTATAATGCTTATTAAAATGTAAAAAATGTTAAATATCAGATTATATGATGTATGATATAATTTTAATATAAACATTTTAATAAATTTATTAAAGAGTTAAAGGTAATATTGAAATTATAAAAAAAAAAAAAAACATATTCATATATGGGGTACACATACAATTTTAAATGGGTGTAAATATCACCTTTTTTTTTTTTTTTTTTTTTTTTTTTTTTTTTTAAATCGAATAATCCAACCCAAACGGTAAAACATGCCTTAAGTTTATTAATAACCATAAAGGTTGGTTTAATTTTCCGTGTTTTATAAGTACTGAATTACGTTGTTGTATACTTGTATTATGTATACTGTATTTGCAATTACATTTTTTTTGGAAGAATATTCCTATAAGTATATATATTATAAGTGGTTATTAATCACACACCGCCATTGATAATCTATTATACTCGTTGTATTTCTTATTTCTATACAAATTTAATTCGTGACCAAGGTACTTGTAAGAGTCTGAGCTCGAGTTTAGCTAATTGTATAAATAATATTATATATTTTTTGAAATGAAAAATTAATTGTATATAAAAATGAAAATAGACCAAATTATATTATTTTATAGTCAATATTACATGGAGAAAACAAACCGATTTTTATTAGTTTGGTTGCAAATCACTAAACCAATTAGCTAACGGTTTGGTTTGTTTACAGCTAAAAACAACCAAAACCAAACGATGCCCGCCCCTTTTAGTTGCTTCCATTCTATGGCTTATCAAACTCAAACTTTTATGAAAAATGCTAAAATCCTGCATATGTAAGATGAAAACATATATATAGTCTCGTTCTCATGTGGACGTTCTGATATAATACTTTATGAGGATATTAAATGTGAGTCACTGGTTTAGAAAAGTGGAAAGTTCTAAACCAATGACTTACATTCAATATCCTCATGAAGTTATATCAGAATATCCTCATTTGAAAATTGATATATATATATATATATATATATCAATTACTATAGTAGTAGTCTCATGTGTTTTATACTTTTATCAAGAGTCAAGACTTGAAATGACATAACAAATGTCAATTAGTGATGGGCGTTAATGATTAAGACCCTATATAACTATATTCATATGAGTTTTCACTTTTCATGACATTTAATCATCCCGTGATATTTATACTTTAAATTTTTAATCAATATTATTGCATAATAATTTGTTTTGTTTTTTTGTCTTTTTGTCTTTTTTTTTTTTTTTTTTTTTTTTTTTTTTTTTTTTTGGTTTTTTCTAATTTCCTTTTATTAATCAATGATCACAACCTCATGAGATTACTTGAGTGAAAACTCATATCAACGAATCATTTTTGTTTTGTTCTTTAGTTAGAAGTAAAAATATTGAAATTGGTTCCCAAGTAATTAAGATGTGGGAATTAATGTTAATATCTCCAATGATTTGAATACCAAATATTTAAATCTGGAAGATAATAATGAGAATCCTCAATGTTCTATAGAGAATATTTACATTAATAACAAAGTGATTTTTGACAATCCAAAGATTTCAAACTTCCAGAATTTTGATCAGCAAGTTTTGGATGAGGTTTCAGGAGATAAAAAAGGAAAGATTAATTTGGAGCATATATCAGAAGATCAAGATATTAAGAGCATCTCCAATGCAAAAGTGGCTTGCATACCAATAATTATTGACATGGCAACAATGTCAAGAGGCTTGCTTCTTATGTGGCATAAAAATAGACTTGATAGACAATCAATTCAAAATTTTGTCTCCAATGCTTCCGTCTAAAACATAATTTTTTTAATGACGTGTCCATCTTTTTTTTCCTTTTTTATTTTATATTTTATTTCCTTACCAAAAATATATGAAAAATTAATGTCAATTTTAAATGTTTGCTGAGTCAACCTAAAAAATAGGTGTGCAACAGACCGTCTGAAAGTGGACGGTCATGTTGACAATGTCTAATATTTTTTTTGTCACGTCAGCTTGAGGATGAATATGCACGGTTGCATTGGAGACACAATTATTAACATAATGTCTATTTATCCTACGTGGCATCTTTTTTTTTTTTCACAAGCCACGCTTGCATTAGAGATGCTCTAATACTTCAAATTCTAATCATGGTCCAGTAGATCCCATGTTTGACAATAATTGGATTCCCGTGGTGACCAAATCAAAAAGAAAAGTGAAGCTAACTTTTAAGATTTTATCTAGTTCCAAGTCTCAAGTGAGTAAGAAAAGTTCTGCAGCTTCACGCATTGTCGCTAATTGGGGGCGCACATGGTGAGGCATAAGTAAATGATTTCGTTGATCTGCTTAATTAATTTCATGTTTTTATTTTTTTAAGGTCTACGTGCCTCTTAAGATTAGCGTGTTTTTTTTTTTCCTCCCTTTTTTTTTTTTTTTTTTTTTTTTTTGCCTTTTTATTTTTATTTTATTAATAAAAAAGCTCTATAGAGCTTGTTGTTTTTAAAAAAAAATGGTTCCCAAGTTTGATCCTTAACTCTCTATTCATAAAATCCCTATAAAATAATATTTTTAGACTAAGAAATATTATTATTTTAGAGGGCTATTTATTTATGGATAAATGAAGATTTATTAATTTAAAAAAAGGTTTTATGTTTTTACTACTTGCACATATGTATTATTATTTTTTGACCAAATTATGTTATATTTATATATATATATAAAACATGTTTTTACTAACCTATAGAAATATGATGATGTTAATCACATTTTTGAATTATTGTAATGAAAATGATTTAGTAATGAAATCGTCTATTGATGAAAAGATTATTCAAAGGGTAATGAATACGTCTAACGATAATGATCATGATCATAATAATAATTGTGTTTTACCAACTGTTCTTCAAAAGAGGTCTTTCAATGAGTACTACCTTAAATAATTACTTGCTACAAAATGAATATATATATATATATATATAATGTGATGTTGCATTAGAAAAAAAATGATGTTGAGTTCAGTTTAGTTACAAAGAAAAGACAAATAACCTTTAATGTATATTTTGAGAAAGAGCTAAATTGAGAAAATAGAAGTAGTTAATTAAAAAGTTCATTAATAAAGGTGTATTATGAATTTTTATGTGCTATTTATTTTATGTATTTAATTAATTATTAATTTATATATTTGTTGGACCCTAAAGATTTTTATTTTTTTTTAAAAAAAATTTCTTATGCATTTAATTAACGAGATTATTAATTTAGTTTTTTTGGCCCGAGTTGGGACCGAGAGATTTTATTATTTAAACAAGGTTATAAATTTATCAAACATTCATTTATAAAATAATAATAATAATAATAAACTCTATCTTTTATCCCTATTCTACTAACTTTTAATATCTTGATAATCTTCCCAACTGAATTCTCTATAAATGCATTATCTTAGCCTATAACGACTCCTACGCATCTCCAAATGGATTCAGGTGCTTCTACACTTTCCTTGTCATCTTCCCTAGAGCTCCAAAACCAGAATTCAGATCACTACGAGGGTTCTTCTGTTGAGCCATCTTTCTTCCAGACACAAACCGGTGTACCCACACAATTTATTTGGCCGAAAGTAGACTTAGTGAATGCTCATGAAGAGCTGATGGAGCCAGTAGTGGACCTTGAGGGTTTCTTTAGAGGTGATAGTGTGGCAACACAGCAAGCTGCCACCATCATCAGAGCTGCTTGCTTAAGACATGGTTTCTTTCAAGTGATCAATCATGGCGTCGATTCACGTCTCATTAGTGCAGCATATGATCATATGGATCATTTCTTCAAGCAACCAATCAGCCATAAATTAAAAGCTCGAAGGATGCCAGGTAACATGTGGGGTTATTCAGGTGCTCATGCTCATCGTTTTTCGTCTAAATTGCCATGGAAGGAGACACTATCTTTCGGCTTCCATGACAACTCCTTGGACCCCATTGTTGTAGATTTCTTTACTTCCTCTCTTGGAAAAGATTATCAACAGACAGGGTAAGATTTATTATCTGTATGATTTATTAAAAGACAAAATTAATTACGTAAGATCTATTCTTTGTATGATTTATTAAAAGACAAAATTAATTACGTGACAATACACCACGTCATAATAATACATGATCAACTTTGCGGTTTTGTAGGGTGGTATATCAAAAATATTGTGAAGAAATGAAGAGAGTATCGGGTGTAATGATGGAACTATTGGCAATGAGCTTGGGAGTTGATCGATTGCATTATAAGAAATATTTTGAAGATGGTTCCTCCATAATGAGATGTAACTATTACCCTTCTTGCCAAGAGCCAAGTCTTGCCCTTGGCACTGGCCCCCATTGTGACCCAACATCCCTAACAATACTTCACCAAGATCAAGTTGGAGGCTTACAAGTTTATTCCAACAACACATGGCAGACCGTTCGGCCTCGTCATGATGCCCTAGTCATTAACATCGGTGAGACATTCATGGTAAGATTTCTTCTGTGAACCAAGTAAAAAAGTTAAATTGTCATATTCTCTTTGTTTCTAATTTTGTGCATGGTGTTATTGTTACACGAATATGCGGATATTGACATCAATATATTAAATCGAAGAGAACTATTAACTAGGTTTATTATCTGATTTTTCTACTGCTGATCTGATTGTACAGAATTCTACATATTCTTTTGCTTAATACAATCGATTTTATAATAGTCGATCATAAGAGTTATGTTGTGTAAAATCGTATAGAGATTCACGTACATATTGGAAACGATATATAGTTCATTTTCTCTTGGATTTTCAACCAAATGGAATCATATATAATATTTTGGTAGTAAGATTGATTAATTTATACCGTTTAAATCATATTATCATTTATATTGCGTCCCTGCAGTCTTCACGGTTTTTTGTTCCCAATTAAGTTTAAATCTAAAAGATGTTATAGTAACTTTTATATTATCAGTACATATAGCCAAGCTACCTACTCTAGTTAATTAATTCATGATAGATGATGTTCACCCTATATCTATCATCATGATATTAATACTTGAATCTTTAGGTCTGGTCTGGGTCATCTCCTTGCTGCGATCTTGGAATGAGATTTGGATTCTCTACTGATCTAATCATTTTTTTTTTTTTTTTTTAAACCTTGTGATTGGTTGTTTATAAAGAGGTTATGAAAACTAATCATATCTTAACCGCACATTCATTGCAATGTTTATGTGTCATGAGATTGGGTGACGCCAGGAAAAAGATTAGATTAGAAGAGAATCCAAATTCCTTATAATGAAGAAGAAATTTCTTAGAATGAAAAAACATAATTAAGCTTGTTGACTTTCCTCAAAACAGAACATAAACAATTTCAAGTTGAAAGTCAAAATATACTATTTTTATAGTCATATTCTAGCTGTTACACTAGCTAGTAGTAGTAGTGTAACAATTAATAATTGTGTAGCGACATGCAGAAATGGATGTTTCTTGTATGTATAAATTAATTTAACGAGTAATATTTTATATGTGATGTGGGGTTATGAATCATGTGGCATGCAGAGTAGTGTTGTTTGATTAAAATTGAAATTGTTTGGATGTGCATGTGCAGGCATTGTCCAATGGGAAATACAAGAGTTGTCTGCATAGGGCAACTGTGAACAGGTACAAGGAGAGAAGATCATTAGCATTCTTTGTTTGCCCAAGAGAAGACAAGGTGGTGAGACCCCCATCGGATCTTTTGGGCACCCAATCGACCCGGATGTACCCGGATTTCACATGGTCTGATTTGCTCCAATTCACACAGAATCACTATAGAGCTGATGATGCAACCCTTCAAAACTTTACCAAATGGCTCCTATCTTCCAAATCACTTATATAGTTATATAACCATCAACTTTAATTTCTACTTGCTTCTCTTACGTATCCATGTTTATTTTGATTTTTGTGTGCCTAGCTACATATATAGTGTGATTTTAGTCCCAGTCCATGGTTCAAATTAAGGAGCTTTTGCAATGTTGTTCTATAGCTAGTTGCAGTCTTTTCTTTTATTGCAGTGATGAAATATTTATCAATATGGTGAAGAATTTATCGAACCTTCCTTCTTCTTTTTTTGTTGCTCCTATCTTCTCATTGGCTGATTCACAGTATTGCTATATACCCTGTTATATATTATTAATAAAACAATTAATTATTTATTTTAAATATCGTGTTGCACTGTTGTATTCGTATTTGACAGATCCTCCTTAGGGGGGTGTATTCAATTAGAATTCTTGGGGATATTTAAAGACATTATAAATCCTGGTGTATTCAATTAGGACATTTAAAGACTTTAAAAAAGTCTATATTAATCCAGTGGTATTCAATTAAGATTTTTATGGACTTTTAAAGAATCTTTCCAAATCTGGGTGTATTAAATTGAGACTTTAAAAATGTCTACAAAAATCAAGGTGTATTAAATTAGGATTAGATTTTAAAAGATTTTCTTAAGTCATGGATTTTGGTGGATTTTGGTGGACTTGATAGTGAGAGATATAAATATCAAATGTCATAACATGTCCGGCCTTCTCCCAAAGATTTTGATGGACTTTGTTCTCTCTCTCTCTCTCTCTCTCTCTCTAAACAGAAACGTGCTGCTTCTCACTTCTTCTCTGCTCAAATAATCATGATCAATGATCTTCCCTAACTGATTTTTTTGACCGCAATCTTACCCAACAACACCAAAAAAAAAAGACAATTAACCAAAACACATTCCACTACCATGATTAGTGCCATTTTTTTTTTTCCTGTGAGTTACACACACCGGCAAGTGGCAACACATACAAGCAAAAACGTTGATTTTTATTTTTATTTTTTTATTTTTTTATTTGTCTGTGTTTTACCTTTTATACATGTTCTATGCATTTACCTTTATTTTTATTTTTATTTTTTTATCTTCTTTTATTATTTTAATATACCACTTTAAAATAAAATTAGCTTAAACCCCAACTCATCTTGATGTAATTTATCTATTTAAGAGTTATATATATATATATATATATATGAAAACAATAAATTCACAAATTTTTAAATAATAATAAAGTTGATTGGACTTACCAGAGAGGTGTACATACATCTTTTAAGGGGTGCAAATATCGTCACTCTTCTCCATTTATAATTGAAGTCAGAGATAAAAAATTCATAAAGGTCCATGGATGTCTAAACAAATCCATAACAATCTGAGATAGATGTCTAAACAAATCCATAAAAGTCTGAGATAGATGTCTAAACAAATCAATGAAAATTCGTTTGGATTTATAAAAGTCCTTAAAAATCCGTAAAAATCTATGAAAATCTGTCACTTAAAAAATGTCTTTAAATGTTCTAAAGAATCCTAATTGAATACACCCTCCTTAATTTGTATGTGTGATACTGAATGAACAAGTTACCCTAATTATAAATAATGTATATAATTTTTAAAATAATTTGAATTTTATTCATTAAAATTTTGATATTATTTTATCTTATTTAATATATTATTATTTTTTGATCCAATCCAATGTTGTACCAAATGACATATTTTTTTTAATAAAGTCTTAGGAGCTGTTTGCTTTTTTGTCTAAAGTCTTATAAGACCTTAATTTATTAGATATATGGATAAGTCTTATAAATTAAGATATTATGATATGTTTGTTTTTTTCATTTTAGATGACTTATTACAAATATAAAATTGATTAGGTTGTGTTAGAGTTTCTTCAAAATTGGGAATTTTTGGAAAATTGATTTTTAGTATTTTATTATGTGCGGATAAAATCATAAATGTATGAATTGTTATAAGATATTTTTGGAAATTTATTAAAAAACTCTACTGTATCACTTTTTGAATAAGATAAAAGTAAAAAAATTTTACTTTTTCTAATAGACATATATATCTTAAAATAAGATATAAGTTGAAAAAACAAACAAACTGATTTATCTTAATTTAAGATATAAGATGTAATAAGTCTTATTGGGAAAAAAACAAACAGCCCCTAAATCCGGCCACTAAATCATAATATGAAATCGATAACTTATATCATTATCAGTGTTTTAGTAAACACTAAACCTTAGTGGTACAGCTGACCGTACGATAGCTCATGAATTAGCTAAATTTACCATTTCTTTAGCAGAGAACGTACGGGTGTAGGGTTTCTCTTAGCCCTGTTTTTGTTTCCAGCTTTGTTAAAGCTGATTTTCATCAATAATAATTTCTCTGGGATCAGTGGATCACTACCAATTTTTTTTTTTCTTTGGGATCTTTTGTCCTTTTTCAAATAAAAAAAACTTATATATGAAATCGATATCTTATCTTGCTTCATGCACCCATACAAAATAGTTCACAAATCCTAACATGTATAATTCTCGAATTAAGACTTTAGTCTTTATAAAATATAATATCTTTAATTATTTATTTCAAAAACATCAAGATCTTTAAATATAATATCTTTAATAAATAAATAATTATTTATTATTTATTATATATGAATGTGTAACCTCATTAAAAATAAATAAATAAACAATAACAAAAACAAAAATGTCCTTTTCGTAATTTTAAATTTAGAATTATTTTTAAAATAGATAACAACTTTTGGAGTCAACAATATTAAGTATATATTTTTCTTTTTGGTTTACACCATCCGGTTTCCGGGTGGGGCGGATCCATCATACGGTGCAATCAGCCCAAACCACACCCCGACTAATTCGGACTCGCACCGGGTCGGCCCACTTAAGGGGTGAAGTGCTCCCAATATGTGCAGCTCCATTCACAAGGGGGGTTGAACCCACGAATATTAAGCATATATTAACCAATCTTTAACTTGAATGTATTTTGTCTCTTGCATGTTCTTACGAACAAAGACTTGTATATAGATTATGAATCAAACAAAAACATGGGATTGTTCTTTTTCTTCCTTTTTTTTCTTCTCTACTTTTTTATGTCGTTGAACTACAATGACTCTATAAACAAACATATTTACATTAATATGGCATAATTAGTGACAGGTTTGAACAATGAGCACACCCAAACACGAGGGGTGTCTTTGCCTAGATGACCAAAGGACAAAGAAGAATGGGAGTGAAAAAGACTAGAGGTGGGGCCAAATAACTAACTTTGTTTCCCAACTAAAAAGGCAATAACAAGAGACAAACTAACCACATTTGTTGCGTTCAGACCCAAAAAGATATATAGTAGAATTAAAGGTTAATTGCAATAACTTATCTTGAGTTTTTCCTAATTAAAGGCTTAATGTTCAATTAATTTCCTTAACTGTAGCAGACCCTCTGTCGATTGTTGACTTCAATCTTCTTTAACGATTGATTAAGGTGTCACTACAAAAAGTTGAAAATGCCCATACTATTTATATTTAAAATTCTTATTTTTTATTTTATTTTTAATATGGCTCCTTATCTCATACCGGCCTTGATTTGAACCCAAAAAAGTCAATAGCAATCTTGATGAATCTAATCACATCTTGTAAGAGAAAACCTTGTTTTGAATCTTCTTCTTCTCTTGTTTTTCCTTCTTTCATCAAAAACCATCAAAACTCATCAAACCCTCCTTGGAACCCATAAAAGAAAAATGAAAAAAGAAATCAAAACTCTCTTACATCATAAAAAAAACAACCTAATCAAAGTCATATATTAATGGAGATCCGATTCTCCATTTTTGGATAAGGAGATCTCTCCTCCATTAACCGGAGCTCGACGATCTCCATTAATGGAAAAACTCAGGGTAAGTGATTGTAATTAACCCTAGAATTAATATTGAATGAGTTGGTGTAAGTAGGAAGAATTTGACTATTCCTCACTTTTCAATGAGCTCACGAGATATAAACAATACAATGAATGAGTAGTTATGATGTGATTGTTTCCCACCATTTTATTAACCAATCATATGATTTAAAAAGTTGAACAAATAGCTGAAGTAGTTATAAATTCTTTTAAAACATAAAATCCTGTATATTAAAATATTAAAAGAATATATATATATGTCAAATTATTTTAAGCCATTAAAACACATTAAAAATATTGAAAATTGGGTGTCTTGAAGAAATTTAACTTTGTCGGATATGAAAAGTTCAATTGAGAAAACAAAAATCTTATTCAATTTAATTAGAAACAAAATTATTAGTTTTGTTGAAGAGAAAAATTATTAGACCTTTAGGATTAGAGATATCTACGTACTCCCTTTAAGAAAGAGAAATCAATCACTACAAACGGGGCTAATAATATTGTTTGTTTTGTATGTGACAATGAGAGGGCGACTAAATGAGAATGTGACATTTTTTCAACCAAAAAAAAAAAAAAAAATTGAGAATGTGACATAAATCAAAAGGATTATTACGGCCACAAATGACAAATCGAAGGAGATTTGTGAAGAAGCCACTTAGAGGGATACGCTAGAGGTTTTAGGGTATGTGAGTTGTGAGGTTGATCAAGAGATTAAGATTTAGAAATGGTCAAAAAGTCAAGGGACAATGTGAGAATTTTCTTATATCTAAATATGATCACAAATCTAGTGAAACCTATAGGTTCAATATATATCTCTTTATATTATGGTTATGTTTCTTCAAAGTTACTAATAAGATATTGGAATGCAGTTTAATAGATTCAATCTGCAAAATATAAAAGTACTTGTCCTAATTTATAATAAAAAACCAAATGAATTATGGGATAAAGATTTGAAGATGACAGCGCTCGTAGGTCTATGTCAAAAGAAAGATGAGTGTCCCCAAAAAATACAACATTTGGGTTTAGACCACGTCGTGCAATGTATGATTGATTGATGAATATAAAAGATGGAGGATAGAGATATTTCAGGCGTGTCGGATAACTGTTCATTCATTCATAATCATGCCCAATTATGTTATCTGCAATTTTCATCTCACACAGTGGACTGCCCGTGCGAGTTGATATGACTAGCTAGCTAGTTGCCTCCTCCAATTGTCAATAATGATATAATGTAGGTGAAATTTTGACAATCAGTCGTACCCAAATCCACGTAGCATTGCTTCCCAAGATGTCCAATTGATTTTGCCACCGAAGTGACCCTCCTTATTTGTATGGTCTATTTTTGGTTCTTTTGATCGTTTTCAGCTAGACTTCACACGAACACAGATGTAAATAATATAAACTAATTACCGTCCATTTTGTTTTTGCATGGAATCTCAACAAATCTGTAACATTATATATATATAGTCGAGATCTTGATATTTTACAAATTCAAAATTTGTAATATTATAGAGTTAAATCCCATACGAAAAACCTGAATCCCACATCAGATTCCTTTATATTGTCATAAAGTCAAATTATGCATGAAAAAATGTACAAGATCCTAAAAAAAAAAAAAACAAAAAACAAAAAACAAAAAACATGCATGATATCACACCTAATTAATCATATATATATATATATTCAAAAGAAATTGTACATAATCTACTCAAGACATACCTATTCACATGGTAAGGTACTTTCAAGTGACGTATGATTCCAAATGAAAGTTACCAATTACTAATGGAGGTAGACCCAACGTCACCGAATCTCCTCCACAGGGGTGTCAATTCCTCATATTTCCTATGGAGGAGATTGATCAATGATCTCCTCTCCTCTCCTAGGAAGAGGTCGTTTGACAATCTCCTCCTAATGAAGCGTGATCTCCTCCCGGTGGATGAGATTGTCAATTTTGATCTTCTCCAAGTTAGGAGGTCACCAACCGATCTCCACTCCTAGTGAAGGCTATCCGAAGAGTAGAGCATAGATGACCCCTAGTTTTCGTTGCTTGAATTATATTATATATATATTTTTTATATTTTTAATTTAATTCAGTTGATATTATTTAAATTAATTTATTATAATATTTAATTGATGTTTTATTTTCACTTTAATGTTTTATCATTATTTTGCTTTTATTGAATTATACCAAATTATCCTTTGACGTTTAAGTTGACTAACAAAAGTTTGACTTTAGGGACTGATTTGGTACTTCATACAAAAGTTGAGGACAAATTTTGTCAAAAATAAAACAGTTACAAACTACTTATAATTAAGATAAATGTTTGGGACTTATTTGGTAATTCCTTTAAAATAAGAGTAATAATTTCATTAATTAATCTATCAATAAGAAAAATTTTAACTTACTATAAAATAATTAAAATAAGCATGGAAATAGAACATAAACTTAAAATAGAAAAGAGAGAAAGAATAGTCCAAGAGAAAATATATTCTTTTATTCCTCAAGAGCTAAGTTGCACGGATACGAACATAAATGCAAGGATAAGATACGATGATACGACAAATCTCCAAAAATTAGGATACGGATACGGATACGGATACGGACACAACATGATACGTCAATTAAAATGATATATATATTTATATTTAAGGGATATTATTATTTTTCCTCTTGAGATTTGTCATATTAGTAACTTTATTTCCCTAGTTTTATCAATAGTCTTTTTTCCCCTAAAAACCAAAATATTCATCATTTTCCCCATATAGTTTGCTTTTATGTTAAATTGTTAAACTAGAAGGATAGTATGGTAAAAAGGTAAATTAAAATTAATTTAACAAAATATTAAAATGAAAAATGAATATTTTTTCGAAAAAATTATAGTATATATATCTTCTGTCATCTTTCTTTCTAAAAAAAAATTAAAATCTCTCTCTCTCTCTCTCTCTCTCTCTTCTGGATATCCACGTTTATGGTGATCGAATCAATTACCCTCTCTATCTCGATCTTGATCTCATCTCTCTTAATCTCAATGGCTCTCTCTCTCTCTCTCTCTCTCTCTCTCTCTCTCTCTCTCTCTCTCTCTCTCTCTCTTTTTCTCTGTCACTCGATGGCTGGTTCATGGGTTTGAGCAACTGGATTGGTGGGGTTGGGTGTCTGGTGGTGATTCTGGGTTTTGGGGTTGGTGGGTTTGTTTTTTGATTTGGTGGTTTTTTGGATTTCAAGTGGATGTTCGATTTGGTTTTTAGTGGTGGTTCTAGGTTCGATTTGGTGATGTTCTAGGTTAAGGTGGTTATGGGTTTGAATTGGTGGTGGTTCGTATCCATCTCGTATTGGCAAGTCAAACTTGTAAAAAGTCAACGAATACACCATTTGGCGTATTCGATACGTAACCCACGAGTATTTGCACGTATCTGTATCAAAAACGTATCGGATACAGGCTACCTTGGCCAAATGTCATATCCATGCTTCCTTACATTTCTCAAGGTACATACATCAAGATGATAATTCTTATTTATAACCTTACAAATCTTTTGTTGGCATATATCAGGGACCATTTATGCGAAAGTGTGTTGTATAATATTCTTACATAACAAATAATAACGTCTATAGCAGAAAAAATGGATGAGAGAAAATAAACCAATCACAACATAAGATATATGTGGAAAACCCAAATCGAGTAAAAAACCATGGGCCGTCAAGATGACAGAGAAAGTTTCACTATATGATAAATTGTTATAACCATATACTTCAGAATTCTCTCTAACCTCAACCCCAAACCACAAAGCCTTACCAAGTCCCTAAGCTCACAACCGAGCTTTACATCATGACTCTCAACTCATAACACTCGCAAGATCCTCATTAAGAATCCCCCAATATCCCCTATATCTCCCTTGAATATCATCCTTGGATCTCTAACTTGATCCGCTGATATTCCTCGGATCCCTCATTGGATATTCCCTAGGGTCTACCCTGGATCTCACCACACTCTCATGTTACAGGTGTTTTTTCGCTCCTCGCCCTTAATCTAATAACATAGATATTAGGTCTATTTATACTAGTTACATGGAGTTTAAACCTACAAGGAAATCCATCTCTTATATGTATAAGACTTACTTGTTTCGTATAAATACTATTTCCTTTTATGACAAATCCTCTTGTAAAGAAGAAATCATTTTCCTTCAAGCTTGAGAATTTCTAGAAAGAATACTTTCCTTTTTCGCTGAAAATTTCCTGTTCCACGCATGCTTATAATTGACTACGATTTGGGTCACGGTTGCTCACCCGCTTCCTAAATTGTTACAAGTCACTTGAAATTATATCGCTCAGAAAACCGTAATCCATTCGCCATGTTGAAACCGCTATCCCTACCACAGTGCTTTGCACATCTGTGCAATTGCACATCACATTGGAGCATTGTGGGAACCACTGTTCATCCCATAACGGTTGTCGTTTTTTCAGTTCTTCTTGGTCTTCAAACCTCCCTTAAACACCATCTTCAACTTCCAACGCTTCCCACATCTCCAGAAAATTTCACATCAGTTGAGTCTTGTTTGTTTCACACTGGGTTCACTTGAAAATACAAGCCAAAATCTAACATCTTTATAGTCATGACTTATACAATAATTGATATAAATTACAACATAAATTGACCATAAATCCTTTAGTGTTACAAGAGAAATGAGGTAGATGATAAGTTTGATTTCTTAAAATGTACATACACTCATGATATTGAAACATTGAATAATGTTTTCCTAACAAAACTTAACCAATACATTTTTTCCTTATGTTGTCACCTTCTATGTTCCAACCTTTCATCTCTCTTTCAATTAATTCTCACTTATTAGTTCTCATACATTGAATTTACTATTATGATTTATGATAGTGAGTTTAGCTACTTGTATAAAAATTATTATATTTTCTTAAGAAATCTTTAATGTTATGTTAGAGCAACTCTAACAGACTCGTTAATTGAGGTTGTTGGAAAAGTTAGATGAGCCACATTAGCAGATGTGGCTCCAACAAACTCATTAAATAGTATTCTTCAATTGAGAAATTCTTTCTCAGTCTTCATATTTTATTTTATTACATTTTATTATGTTTTAACAACTTTATCTGATTTTAAATTAAACAACTCTTTTTAATTTCAAACAATTTCAAACGGCTCTTTAAATGCTTTGATTAAAATAATATAAGACTAAAAACCACTGGTTACTAATGTGCTCTCATTTGTTTTTTCTCTCGAGAAGGCGAACGTAGAGATAACGTACCTGCAAGGGATAGATCTCTCCATCCCGGAGTAGACTCATGCTCTCTTTCTTCTCATTTCCCCCTTTCTTCTATTTGTTTTGCTATGGGTCTCCTTTTGTTTATTTCCCAGTTGGAACATACTTTTGCCCTAAATGTTCTCTTTCTAGGGTTTGTTTGGTCTGTGATTTTTTCTAGTAATTGACCGAGGGTTCGAGGTCTACTTCCCCTTTTGGGTTGAGATTGTGTCGTGGATGCTTGTGTTGGGTAGGGGTGGTTTCTTAGGGTGATTGTGAATGGCATCGGAGGATATTGGAAATCTTTGCGAGATGTTAGCTCAATTGGACATTGATGGACCTGAAGTTGTTATAAAAGGTCAAGCCCATAAAGAGGGGATCAATGAGGTGTCTCATTGCCTGGTGGGGAAGATCTTGGCTGGCAAGAGAGTGAATCGAGAAGCTTTTAAGGGGGTTATAGAACAACTTTGGAGCCCCATCGGTATGGTGGAAATAGAGACAATTGATGATAATGTTTTTGTCTTCTACTTTCCAAGGAAGGAGAACAGGGGCTTAGTCTAGGCCAGAGGCCCCTCGTACTTTGACAATAATCTACTCGTTTTGGAGAAGCCTAAGGGTCTTGGAGACATGATGTCTATGAAGTTCAAAGCAGTAGATTTCTGGGTCTAGATTCACAAAGTGCCACTGATGTGTATGAATAGAAGAATCGCGAAAATCCTAGCTGAGCAGATTAGCCCTGTGATTGAAATCCCGTCGAATTCCAGGGAATGCTGGGGTAAATTTCTGAGGGTTAGAGTAAGGATTGATGTATCGAAACCCCTTAAAAGATGCCTCAAGGTCCGGCTGTAGGGGATTGAAAAACCTATTGTGGCCCCTCATAAACTAACCCATTTGTACAGTAAAAGTTTGAAAAACCTAGGGCTACGGATCGCGTAGGGGAAAAGTTTTAAATTTTTAAAATTTTTTAAATGCAATCATAAACTAACCCATTTGTACAGTAATAATCAAATGCAATAAGAAGGAGATGAAGATATTTCATACCAATGTTTGTAGGCTCCTGATTTCTTTTCGATCCGCTTCCTGATTTGAACCACAAGATCTTCCTAACAATCACACGAGATAGATAACGCTGTGTGGGCGCGTCACAGTACTCAGGAACAAAGAGGATGAATGGAGGTTAAAGAAACACCCAAAAACAACTCTTGTTTTCTCTATGGAGAATTCGGCTACCTAGAATAAAAACTCTTCTTTTTTTTTTGTTGGTGGCTGCACCTGTTCTCTTTTGTTTCTACTTTTGCTTGTTCTGTTGTGTCACTCAAAAATCTCAACTTCAATTACGTTAATTGATTGAGTGTTTAAAGTATTTCATAAACTTGATATTAGATAGAATAGGTTTCAAAAATATCAACAAAATGGTATCACATAATCAATTTTAAATATCAAATATTTAAAATAAATATCAACCTATTATCCGGTTTTTAAAAACAATTAATAAAAACAAAATATCTTAATATCTTATATCAAGTTAGGGTTTCAAGTGACCTAGATTAAATAGGATTCTAAATCCCATTTAATTCAATGTTGTCACTATGACTTGAACCCATGATCTGCCAAAGATTAAATAATCAATATTATTTTATATCTTTGCTTAGGTCTTGGTTTGAACCCTTGACCTCCACAAAATAATTAATTACACTAATAATTCATAATTATTAATAGAATTAAATAATCACATTATTTAATTTAATTAAAAATTAATCCATTTATTAAATAATCACATCATTTAATCAATTGCTTGAATTAAATTCTTGTTACTTTTGTAACAAAATTAATTGGACCATCCAATTAATTATCTGTAACCCTTGTTACCTAAATCGATCGGGCTAGGAAGGGGACCTAATGGACCCACAGTATTTTGAGCTCAAATAATCCTTAGAAATAATTAATTAAACTTTTTAATTAATATTTCATGATTATTAACTTCGGTGTTATTCCACTAAAAACCCGAAGCTGCACTCTCTCAACTGTAGACGTTTTTACACAAACCAATAACTCTTGGTGTCCATCGATATAGCTATTACATATGATATGATCTTCCACAAGTAGTTCATAATTAGAGCTAGGTCATAATGTCTGTTATATCCCTCTATTTACATCTTTCCATTAAGTACCATTGATTTTCTAATGAATAATAAATTCTACATTCTTTACGGAATTAGGAGAGCATTCATATTATTCAAGCCTCGAATCAACCCTTAAGGAAACTACTATTTACTTATCACAAGAAGGAGTGGATTCCACTATTGTGTGTAAACCTTCCCAGCCATAAACCAAACCGCGGTTTCAACATACAAAGTTATTGACCAGAAATGCAACTTCGATTTCACCCATGGTATATCGAAAACTACGATTTGACTTGAAGGAGTCGATAAAACACTTAGGATTAAGATCACCCAAATATAGCTATCATTTATTGATATATATGAATCTCATCTTGTAACAGATCTTAGTGAGAGATTCATATAAATCATGGCTTAGTTCTATATGATCACATCATATAAGTGTTGGAGTTTTTGCCTTAAAGCTTGTAATTTGTAAATGTGATTGAACATAAATAAAAAGAGTAGTTTATTCATTCAAATTGTCTTATACATTTATTTATATAATGTGTACTTAACATCCAAGATTGACAGATGTAATCTCTAACTGAGTATATGAGTGTCATATACAGAGGTATTTAGTTTGAGATGAGCAATCTAAAGAGTCTGTAGATAGCAAATAGAGTTGGGTACTTTATTTGTGGTTAATCTATAGCTACTATCCATTCCGTAATGAGAATGGAGGCACCTTATATGATGTGATCATATAGGATTAGGTCATGATCAATATGAATCTCTCACTAAGATCCGTTACAAGATGAGATTCGTATATATCAAAATGTGATGGCTTTATATGGGTGATCTTAATCCTGAGTGTCTTATCGACTCCTTTAGGTTAGATCATGGTTTTTTATATACTATGAGTGAGATTAGAGTTGCATACCCAGTCAATAACTTCGTATATTGGAATCGCAGTTTGGCTTGTGGCTGGGAAGGTTTGCACATAATAGTAGAATCCACTCCTTCTTGTGAGAAGTAGATAGTAGTTCCCTTAAGGGTTAATTCGGAGCTTGAATAATATGAGCGTTCTCCTAATTCCGTAAGGAATGTATGATTTATTGTTCATTAGAGAATCAATGGTACTTAATAGAAAGATGTAATTAGAAGGGTATAACGGACATTATGACCCAGCTCTAATTATAAATTACTTGTGGAGGATCATATCATATGTAATAGCTATATCGATGGACACCAAGTGTTATTGGTGTGTGTAAAAACGTCTACAGTTGAGAGAGTGCAGCTTCGGGTTTTTAGTGGAATAACACCGAAGTCAATAACCATGAAAGATTAATTAAAGAGTTTAATTAATTATTTCTAAGGATTATTGGAGCTCAAAATACTGTGGGTCCGTAAGGTCCCCTTGCTAGCCCGATCGATTTAGGTAACCAAGGTCACAGTTAATTAGTTGGATCGTCCAATTAATTGTGTTATGAAAGTGACACGTGTTTAATCAGGAATTAGTTTAATAATGAGATTATTTAATTAATGGAAAATGATAATTATGTTAATTAATTAATTAGATTATTTAATTATGTAATTAATCATAATTGGAGGGTGTTCTTTGATATTTAATTTTGAAAGATAGGATAATGTGATTATTTTATTTTTAATTAAATATTAAATTTGAATTTAAAAAGGTTTAAATTCAAACTTTATTAATATCTAATAAAAGATATCAGATATCTTTTAAAAAGGATAAAAAAAATAAAATTGATTAGTTTATCTTTTAACAAATATATATATGATATATGTGTTTTAAAAGAAGATTGATCAAAAGACAACACACGACAAAAAGAGAAAAGAAACAAAACAGGGGTGTGTGCAGCCAACAAGAGAAACAAAAGAAAGAAAGAAAAAATTATATTTTTTAAAGGCTTTCTTCTTGGGTGGCCGAATCATCATACACAAAAAGAACAAGTGTTGTCCTTTTGTGTGTTCTTCTCTTCTACCTCCATATAGGTTCCTGAATACCGTGACGTGCTCACACGCCGTTACTAGTTCCGGGAGATAGCGAGGAAGATCAAGTGGTTCAAATCAGGAGCATATCGTATTAAAGTGAAAGAGCCTCCTACGTAGGTATGAAATCGTTTCACCTTCTTTATTGTTTTTTATTTTTACTGTACAAATAGGTTTACTTGATGATTGCATAAAAAATTTTAAAACCCTTCCACCGCGCAATTTTTAACCTTAGGTTCCTACAATTGGTATCAAAGCCAATTTTTGTACAGTATAATCGAATTCGATTGCTCCTGATTGCATGTATGAATGTGTATGCACTTTCTAATGATAGTATGATGTTTATAATTTTTTTAAAATTTATTATAAACATGATTGATCGTTAATTGTATGGTACAATGGGTTTAGGGTTCGTTTTAAAGGTTGTAATATTTTTCTCATGTAATATTAATCCCGGTATGTAATTTTAATATTTTTATTTTCTACTGTATTTTCTTTGTTGTAAATTTTCTATTATGTATTTTATTGTAAAATATGTATGAAGAAATTAGTCGAAGAAGATGAAGAAATCGGACATGTGTTGGACACACAAAAGACGGCGCATGTGCACAAGTCACTTGAATTTTTTTTTTATGCAACATGTTGCTTGTGCAAGTGTTGCACGTAAAAATTAAAAGCAGCACACCCATGCACAATTGTTTTGCAATTTATATGTTTGTGTAGCGTGCACACATAAGATGTGCAAAGCACATGCGAGCAGCAGACATGTAATCTATGCGCAAGTGTTGTGCAAAATTGTTGTGCTGCGTGACTGCTGCACAAGTTTGGCCAAAATTTATTTTGGAAATCCTGGGTCTACGAAAAATGTTAGAGTAACATTTGGGCTTTAGGGATTTAATCCATGAGATGGATCCATTAAAATAAATCAAGTTGGACTTTATTTTGGGCCCAGAAGATGTATGAGATTGACTTGAAGAAAAGATGGATAACTTTTGTAATTAGATATATATATATATTTAAGTTAGATAAACCCATTGTACTTGGTCAACTCATTTATGCTTTTATTATGGGATGATTAAAGTATTTCCATGCATATACATATCATTTAGATTAAGTGTGCCTACACATATATATGTTGATATGTCATACATGCATTATAACCATCTATATTATGCGTTTATTTTATTTTTTTTAATTTGATTAAAATGGATAATTCACATAATTGGGATTAGCTTTTAGGAGTAAAAACTTGGTAATTCTCATTAATCACTAATCTTTATTATTAAAGAATTTAATTACTTAGATTAGTAGGGTCATTTATATATATTAGGATTAATTTGATTAAGCCCCCTAATAATAATTGACCCTAATAATGTTTTTAGTTTTAATAGTTAAAACTTGGTAAATACACATTTAATAATTCTAGTCTTAGTAAATAGTTTACATAAATTAGAATTATTACTAATGAAATAGATTTTTAAGAGTTAAAAATTGAATTAGTTTATTAGTTATTGGAATAGGATTCTAATAATTTGTGATTAATGCAATTGACGCTTTGATTGAAATTAGCCGTTTAATCTAGTTTAAACTAGGTGCATTAATGTTAATAGAAAACCCTTATTATAAAATAGTGAGTGGGAGAGGGATATATGTCATTATATCCTGCGGTCTCTATCATTAGTTCAACACCGTGAAATTCGAGTGGGGCCTCATGACGGCTTTGCTTTCGTCCTCCCTAAGGACGGTTTCCATAAGAATCAATATCAAGGTTGACTTCTTAATGGTTAGGATTTCTAAGGGGATTTTGGGATTGACCGACCCTAAGGCGGCAATTCTCGAGTTAAGCTCATAAGATCTGAAATGATAGGTTATGCTCACAAGGTTTTAATTAAATTGGTTAATTAAAAACTTGACAAAATGAACGATGGCTGAATGATATTGGAATAAGAGTTATTCTAGTATATCATTTGATTGAGAAAGTCTCGATCCAACTTGCAAGAATTTGACCGACCCTAAGGCGGCACTTATTTGTGGTATGTTGGATTGTTGTGGCATAAAAACATTGTTTTCTTAGGGTTGTTCTTGTTCAATAAATATTTTCATGCATCATGTTTAATTTTATGCCAAACATTTGCACATGTTTAGAATGTATGACTGAATGAATTCTTAATTTAGGTTTTCTCAGCAATGTCATTTGCAATATTACAAATCATAGCCAATGACAAATTAACTGGTGATAACTATACTAAATGGAAACGCAATATCAATGCAATTTTGGTCACTAAGGACCTTAAGTTTGTGCTTATGGAGTAATGTCCTCCAGCGCCTATTGCCAATGCCGCACAAACTGTTCGTGAGGCATACGAGAAATGGGTCTCATCCGATGAGAAGGCTCGAACATATCTGTTAGCTAGTATGACATATGTGCTTGTCACAAAGCACGAAGCAATGACTTTCACATTCAAAATAATGGAGTCATTACAGGCTATATTCAGGCAACCTTTTGAACAAAAGTGGCACGGAGCTGTTCGTTCCGCTATACTCGCTCGAATGAATGAGGGTATATTAGTTCTAGAACATGTCCTGAACATGATGTTCTACTTCAACACAGTAGAGATCAATGGCGGGGCCATTGATGAACCCAATCAAGTGAGCATCATACTGATTACTCTTCCAAAGAGTTTCGATTATTTTAAAAGCAACTATGGGATGAATAAGTTGAGGTTCAGTCTGACTCAGTTTCTTAATGAGCTCACTATCTTTGAGTCCATGACTAAGGACAACAAAGATAAGACCGGTGAGGCAAATGTTGCCACCATTTTATTCTAGATCAAAGAAGAGGAAAAGGTCCGCTGGGAAAGCTAAGGGTAAGCCCAAACCCAAACCCAAACCCAAGAAAGCCCAAAGCAATAAGAAAAAGGCAAAAAGTAAATGTGATTTACTTGTTCTTGAATCATGTATAGTGGAAGATGATTCTTCACCTTGGATAGTTGATTCGGAAGCCACTAACCATGTTTGTTCTTTTATGCAATGGACTGAATATTAGACACAGTTTGAGGAAGGATCCTTCTCTATGCATGTTGGGTCAGGGGATGTCGTGTAGGTGTAGTTAGACTACATTTTGGAAGTTATTTCATTATTTTGGATAATGTATATTTAATTCCTAGATTTACTCGAAATTTGATTTCAGTTTCAAAGTTGTTGGAACAATTATATTCTATTTCTTTTAATAATAAGTCTGTTATTATTGCAAAGAATAGTTTGAATATATGTTCAGGATTAAACGAAAATAACTTGTATGTTTTAAGGCTGTTAATACATACTACACTGCTCAACGCTGAATTGTTTAAAGTTGAAAAACATAAAACAAAACGATAAAAGATTTCTTCAGAAAACAAAACGTATCTTTGGCATCTAAGTCTTGGTCATATTAACTTTGAACGGATAAACAGACTAGTTAAAAGCGGATCTTTAAGTGAGTTAAAGGTTGGCACCCTACCTGTTTGTGAATCTTGTCTGGAAGGTAAGATGACTAAGAGATCTTTTATTGGAAAAGGATTTAAAGCTAATAAACTGCTACAGCTTATACATACAAACGTCTGCGGACCGATGAATGTTAAAGCTAGGGGTGGTTATAAGTACTATGTCACCTTTATAGATGATTACTCAAGATACGGATATGTCTACCTAATGCAATGGAAGTCGAAAACTTTTGAAATGTTCAAAGAATTCTGAGCTGAAGTTGAGAATCAGTTAGGAAAGACTATTAAGACTCTACAATCAGATCGTGGAGGTGAGTACCTTGACCAAGAGTTTGAAGACTTTATGGTCGAGTATGGGATAGTGTCCCAACTCACAGCTCCTAGTACACCTCAGCAGAATGGTGTCGTTGAGAGGAGAAATAGAACCCTAATAGAAATGGTGAGATCTATGATTAGTTTCTCATCATTACCAAATTCCTTTTGGGGATATGCGTTACAAATAGCGGCATACATTTTGAATGTAGTGCCATCCAAATTTGTTCCTAAGACTCCTCTAGAGTTGTGGAATAGTCGTAAAGTTAGTTTGTGACATTTCTACGTATGAGGGTGTCCAACACATGTGCTGAATAACAGAAGTGGAAAACTAGAACCCAAGTCTGTGGTCTGCTTGTTTGTAGGATACTCCAAGGAGATCAGCGGTGGATACTTCTATAGTCCTAAAGATAACAAAGTGTTTGTATCGACAAATGCAACGTTTCTTGAGGATAACTATATTAGTGACCATAAGCCTCATTCTAAAATTGTATTGAATGAGTTGGAGCTTGGTGAGACCAGTTCTCAATCAACAATACTCAGATGATTCCTAGTCAGGATACACTACTACCTAGATATAGTGAGAGGGTTGTGAGACAGCTTGAACGCTATTTTGGTGTAAGTGAGGGACAAGATGTTGTCTCTGCTGATAGTGTGGATGATCCATTGACATTTAAAGATGCAATGGAAGATCCTGATAATGAGGAATAGCTTAAAACCATGAATCTCAAGATGGAGTCCATGTACTCTAACTCAGTCTGGGAACTTGTAGACTTACCGGATGGGTGAAACCCATAGGGTGTAAGTGGATCTAAAGAGAAAGAGAGGAGTAGACGGGAAGGTAGAGACCTTCAAGGTAAGGCTAGTGGCCAAGAGTTATACCCAAAAAGAGGGAGTCGATTATGATGAGACCTTCTCGCCAGTAGCCATGTTTAAGTCTATTCAGATTCTCTTATCTATTTCTGCCTGTTTTTATTACGAAATTTGACAAATGGACGTCAAGACTGCATTCTTGAATGACAATCTTGATGAGAGCATCTACATGATGCAACTAGAGGGATTCGTATCTCTAGATCAAGAGCAAAAAGTTTGCAAGTTACAAAGATCCATTTATAGACTTAAGCAAGCATCTAGATCTTGGAACATAAGGTTTGATGATGTGATTAAAACCTATGGTTTCGAGCAAAACGTTGATGAGCCTTATGTATACAAGTGCATCATTGACAAGAAAGTAGTTTTCTTGGTTCTATACGTAGATGACATTCTACTCATTGGGAATGGTGTGGGAGTATTGTTTAATGTAAAAGGCTGGCTAGCCATTCAATTCCAAATGAAAGATTTGGGAGAGGCAAGTTATGTTCTAGAGATCCAACTTATAAGGGATCGTAAGAACAAATTTATAGCACTGTCTCAGGCATCATATATTGACAAGATTCTTGTGCGATTTTTGATGCAAACTCCAAGAAATATAATTTACCTTTCATGCATGGAGTTCACTTGTCTAAGGAACAGTGTCCTAAGACACCTCAAGAAGTTGAGAATATGAGACATGTTCCCTATGCATCAACAGTAGGTAGTCTCATGTATGCAATGTTATGCATGAGACCGGACATCTGCTTTACAGTGGGAGTAGCCAGCAGATACTAGTCCAACCCAGGATTTGATCATTTGGTTGCTGCCAAGACTATTCTCAAGTATCTTCGGAGAATAAAAAGCTATATGCTAGTGTATTCATGATAGGATTTGATCCCATTAGGATGTACAGATTGCTGATTCATTTACGAAGACCTTACTAGCTAAAGTGTTTACGGGCCACCTAGAGAGTCTAGCTTTACAAGACATGTCTCACACGCTTTAGTGCAAGTGGGAGATTGTTGGTGTTTTTGCTCTAAAGCTTGTAATTTGTAAATGTGATTGAATATAAATAAAAGAAGTAGTTTATTCATTCAAATTGTCTCATACATTTATTTATATCATGTGTACTTAACATCCAAGATTGCCAGATGTAATCTCTAACTGAGTATATGAGTGTCATATATAGAGGTATTCAGTTTGAGATGAGCAATCTAAAGAGTCTGTAGATAGCAAATAGAGTTAGGTACTTTATTTGTGGTTAATCTATAGCTGCAGTCCATTCTATATTGTACGATGGTCTTAACCTAGACTATTCATATGGTGATATGAGAATGGAGGCACCTTATATGATGTGATCATATAGGACTGGGCCATGATCTATATGAATCTCTCACCAAGATCCATTACAATATGAGATTCATATATATCAATATGTGATGACTATATATGGGTGATCTTAATCTTGAGTGTCTTATTGACTCCTTCAGGTTAGATCGTGGTTTTTGATATACCATGGGTGAGATCAGAGTTGCATTCCCGGTCAATAACTTCGTATGTTGGAATTGTGGTTTGGCTTGTGGCTGGGAAGGTCTGCACACAATAG
Organism: Acer campestre; assembly: GCA_954870605.1. Taxonomy (NCBI): domain Eukaryota; kingdom Viridiplantae; phylum Streptophyta; class Magnoliopsida; order Sapindales; family Sapindaceae; genus Acer; species Acer campestre. The sequence goes on from OX940810.1 coordinate 18,132,169, forward strand.
GGGAATCCACTCCTTCTTGTGAGAAGTAGATAGTAGTTCCCTTAAGGGTTGATTCGGAGCTTGAACAATATGAGTGCTCTCCTAATTCCGTAAGGAATGTAGGATTTATTATTCATTAGAGAATCAATGGTACTTAATGGAAAGATGTAATTAGAGGGGTATAACGGACATTATGACCCAGCTCTAATTATGAATTACTTGTGGAGGATCATACTATATGTAATAGCTATATCGATGGACACCAAGTGTTATTGATATGTGTAAAAACGTCTACAGTTGAGAGAGTGCAGTTTTGAGTTTTTGGTGGAATAATACCGAAGTCAATAACCATGAAATATTAATTATAGAGTTTAATTAATTAATTCTAAGGATTATTGGAGCTCAAAATACCGTGGGTCCGTAAGGTCCCCTTGCTAGCCTAATCGATTTAGGTAACCAAGGTCACAGTTAATTAGTTGAATCGTCCAATTAATTGTGTTATGAAAGTGACACATGTTTAATCGGGAATTAGTTGAATAATGAGATTATTTAATTAATGGAAAATGATAATTATGTTAATTAAATAATTAGATTATTTAATTATGTAATTAATCATAATTGGAGGGTGTTCTTTGATATTTAATTTTGAAAGATAAGATAATGTGATTATTTTATTTTTAATTAAATATTAAATTTGAATTTAAAAAGGTTTAAATTCAAACTTTATTAACATCTAATAAAAGATATTAGATATCATTTAAAAAGGATTTAATAAAAAAAATTGATTAGTTTATCTTTTAATATATATATATATGATATATGTGTTTTAAAAGAAGATTGATCAAAAGACAACACACGACAAAAAGAGAAAAGAAACAAAACAGGGGTGTGTGCGGCCACCAAGAGAAACAAAAGAAAGAAAGAAAGAATTATATTTTTTAAAGGCTTTCTTCTTAAGTGGCTGAATCATCATATACAAAAAGAACAAGTGTTGTCCTTTTGTGTGTTCTTCTCTTCTACCTCCATATAGGTTCCTGAATACTGTGACGCGCTCACATGCCGTTACTAGTTTCGGGAGATAGCGAGGAAGATCAAGTGGTTCAAATCAGGAGTAGATCGTATTAAAGTGAAGGAGCCTCCTACGTAGGTATGAAATCGTTTCACCTTCTTTATTGTTTTCGATTATTATTGTACAAATAGGTTTACTTGATGATTGCATAAAAAATTATGAAACCCTTCCCTGCGTAATCTGTAACCCTAGGTTCCTACAACAAGGTGCCTCCATTCACATAGCACCATATGAATAGTCTAGGTTAAGACCATCGTATATTACGAAATGGACCGTGGCTATAGATTAACCACAAATAAGGTACCAAACTCTATTTGCTATTTCCGGACTCTTTAGATTGCTCATCTCAAACTGAATACCTATGTATATGACACTCATATACTCAGTTAGAGATTACATCCGACAATCTTGGATGTTAAATACACATGATATAAATGTATGAGACATGTATATGAAATGAATAAACTACTTATTTTATTAAAGTTTCATTCACATTTACAAATTACAAGCTTTAAGACATAAACCCCAACACCCTCTACATTATGAGAGGCTACCGGATTTCTATTATGCATGCGGTTTACTAGGGCATGTGATAAGGGATTGCACAGATGAATATGCCAAAAAGGAAGCTTTAGATGGTGCAACGATGAAGTATGGTTCTTGGATGAAAGCAGTAGCTCCAAAGAGGTCTAAACCGATTCCTTAGAGACGGGATCATCAGACTAGGGTAGAGAAAGAGGCTTGGGATGGTGTAAGGAAAGGTTTGCTCAGTGATAGCTGGGTTAACAAAAATAGGCAAATTATTGCAGAGGATAGAGTGACAACTTCTTTAATTAAAAATATTTAAGAGGGTGGGAAGTTTGGGGACTACATGGCTAAAGTTAGAGTAGATAGGGCTTGTTTGCCCCAAAAAAGTGTGAAGGCTATTAGTATGGGTTCTGAGGAGTTAGTAAGTATGTTGTCAAGCAAAGTTAGCGGTTCAGGTACTAGGGGTGGGGTTAAAGGGTGTGGTAACTATACCGTAAATACCAGGATTGAGAAAAAAGTAAAGGATTGAAAGTATACAAACAAGGTTAAATTGTTTAAAGCGTACCTAACCGGGTGGGAGGAGGTGATTAGCTTTTTCGCCTATTTTCAATCCCTTGCACAAACTTACGTTTGTCCCTCAAGGTAGTTTTACATATAATATGCATATTATCATTTAGGCAATGTCTACATATAACAAGTTGTTGTATGAGGTATAATATAACTAAAATACAATATCAAAGAATACTTTGTATATCAATATTGTTCAATGTATTACAAGAGTGAACAAATATATCTATACACAAAGATAACACAATATGAAAGATTACAAATACAAAATTGATCTAAAGGTGATTGTTCTACAAATGACTCTTTACAAGTACTTGTTCAAATATACAACACAAGTGAATGATATTTAACAAATTAACACATACACATATACAAAATAAAAGAGATAGAGAAAGAGACAATGGACACAAGATTTTTACATGGTAAACCTTAGAAGAGGAAACATCCACGGGTTGAATTTACAACCATCGGCAAAGCAAATCCATTATATGAAAAGGACATACACACTCAAGACTATCAACTCTATGATATCCACCTCAAGCTATCAAATCCTAGTCTACCCTCGGGCTAGTGAATCACTAAGCCTACTCCTTATCCAAGGTGTGTCCTACACCTCTAGGAAGCAACTTCCTATCCAAGGCTCTCAAGTATCTAGGAAAATTCCCTTGCTTAGCAATCTAGATAGGATCCTAGTTAAGTTACCCTAGCTCAACTATCTGGAGTACGCAACTCTTTGCTAAGACTTTCGCTTGGTTATCCGGAACTCATTCCTAGGCAAGTTTTCTTGCTCAATACAAAGCTTCACTCACTTTGAAAGAGACTTCAACCTTTCCCCAAGGCAAATGATATAAGTGATACAAATGATGCAAATCACAATCAACATAACATAGAATATATGATCAATACATTCTATGGAACAATTAGACCTAAAGATGTGAGAACACAAGAATAAAAGTCTAGATGCAAAAACATAAATTAAACCTAGAGCATGTGAAAACACCTAACACAAAAGCTCATAGTTCCATTCACACAAATAACACTTGAATATATCATAATCATGAAGCACAGATTCAAGATGCTATAAACATACAAATAAATGCTAGAAACATAGAATGTATTCAATGGGTATTCTAGCCAAAGATATAGAGCATGGATATATTGATAAATCAATTAAATCCTAGATGTCTATAAAAACACACACAAGAGCTTTAATCATAGATTTCATCAATCAAAGGATCAAAACACATTTCAAGGATTATCAATCATAAAATGATTCAATCAAGTCTCAAATAATCCTAGATGTTGATCTAATCATAATACAACTCTCAAACATGTGAAAATTATAGAATCAAAAATTCTAGTTCACATATGTCTCTAATTAGACTTTTGATTGAGATTGATTATGAAGCTATCTTTCTCAATAGCATTCACCAAAAATATACATACATATATAAGAACAAACCCCAAGCAAATTGAAGATTATAAAAGAAGAAATCTCAAAGATATGAACTCTACCTTGCAATCACGAGCTGGTTCGTTTTTGACAATGAAACCACCACAAAAGTCAATCAAACAGCTGCAAGATAACTTGGAAAAGGTAGAGGACTTGATTACGAACACTCTCCAATTTGAATCAACCAAATCCAACTTCTTATGAGAACGTTATGGTGTTTGGAATGTGAGAAAAATTGTTGAGAATTTTCTGGTGAGATTTCAAGCTTTTCTTCTTGTTGGAATAAATGGGAGGGAATGGGAAATATTTATAATGAAAAGAGAGAGGGAAGGAACTGACCAACCATAACCTGCCACGTCAGCCCCATATGTGGACCTCGTGTGGCACACGTGGGCAGAGGGTTGTCCAGCCCGTGTGTCACACGCGGCTCACACATGGACAGCTAGCTTAGCCATTTGGCCTTGCTTGCTCCTCTTGTGCTCCGCTTGTGTTCTTTGGCCGTATCTGGGCCTCCGAACTCTGATTTTGAATCCGTCTTTGGATTACAAATTATGACTCCCTCACGCACAACAAAGACTATGAAACTTTAACAAAAGGTTGAGAATTCATCTTGGAAAACAAAGACGAACACAACTCAACGAATGAGAACGAAAAGTAGCGTAGCTACATCGTTTGGACTTGAAATCAAATGTAAGAGTAACTGAAATGACCGGGACTCAATAAGAAATCATAAGAGATCATGTTCAAGACCAAAAACAATAAAACGTAAACATATAAGCACAATGTCACACGTATATGCCGTTTCCTAGACATAGTCTTAGATTATGTAATTCTACAATGTATGAGAATTTGAGTTCAATGCATGAGCATGTAAAAACATATGAATGTGATAGATAAATGTTGCACAACGATGCAGGGACACATATAAATGATTTGTGTGTGTGTGCCTATTACCTTGAAGAAGAAGGAGGTTTATATTACCTTAATTGTACAATGTAGTTCATTCCTCTTCAAAAGCACTTTCTTGCTTGATATTTTGGCCACATATTTCTTCGAAGCTTTAAATCATCAACCTATGACCATTAATCAAATACAAGAAAATCATCGTTTTGATATGGAATATATACCAAGACAAACTAAAAACCTAACAGTCTCCCCCTTTGGCAAATTCCATGTCAAAACTCCTATACAAATACTAAAACAATTACAAAAAAAATTTAGTCACAATGAGTACAATGATTTACACATATTTGACAAAATTTCCAACAAGTCTTGAACTTCATCTTGGTCTTCTCTTGGTATAACCTAAAAATAACTTGAAGGCACAGAGATATTCAAGAGACAGCATATATGGCAATATGCATTTATTGGCAAGAAAATAAAACACTTAAAGTCCACATTGATATCATGTATACTCCCCCTAAATACATGCTATCAATCAAAATATTCTAGCCAATATTAATAAAAAATATTACAAGCCATATAGTTCAAAACTTATACAAAATACATCAAAACATAAAAAATTGAGAACTAAGAAAGCTAGAACTAACATATATCTCCCTATAATTCTCCCCTTTTTGACATGATATGAAGCCAAAAAAGAAGAAATAAGAAAATATACTCAAAGTCATTCTAGCCTCTTTTGCCACCAAGGAAAATTGAGCGATTGATTGATCTTGCGTAATGCTTTGAAGTAGAAGCATTTCTTTCCAATTCCTTGATCTTCTCATCTTGAAGCTCTACTCTAGCATTTAGCTCTTCAATCCTCTGATGTGACTCCTCAATTTGTCTCCTCGACTTTTCAACCTCTTTCTTCAAATGCAAAACCCAAGTAGGAAGAATAGGTGCACTAGATACATGGCTTGAATCATATGATTCATCAAATAGCCTAAATGTATCACTAGATTCTTCCTTACCCTTGTATGACATGCTTGCCACATGTTTTTCACTTAATTTGTCCAAGGGAGGTAAAAGCACATCATTTTCTTGATTCTTCAACCCCATAGCTAAACAATAATGAGAAATGAAACCCAAAAAAGCCAATTTCTTCTCCAACCTAGTTGAACATGCTGCATTTTCAATATGCTCAATAAGCACTTGTCCAAAGTTAATGGGTTTACGAGTCACTAAAGCATACACAATCTTAATCTTTTATCTATTAAGTTCAGTTGCATTAGTAGAGACAACTAGATTAGCACAAACAAACAAATGCCAAAATGCACTAATCTTGGTCAACTCACTTTGCCTAATAAAGGCACGCTTACCCCACTCAAAATTAATATCATCACAAAGAGTCTTACCTATCAAATCAAGGTTTTCCACAACATCAACATCTAGGAAATCCGATTCAATCTCATCGGACAACTTTAGAAACTCATTCAATTTCCAAGAATTAACTCTAAAGATAACTCCTCTCATATCCATAACGGCATCTTCAATAGTGGTACTCTCCTTGTACTCATAATAGAATTCTCTAACCATTGTCTCATTCACAACTCTTATTGAATCAATCCAAGAGTTCCACTTTTTTTCAAAAATAGCCTTATGAACATAAGAATCAACACAAGAGTTCAAATCTATACCTCTCTCTTGAATAATCTTTTTGCATCCAAATATTTCCAAACTCTTCAACTTGTTAGCTTTGGTAACTTTGGAAGAAGATGTAGGCTTAGACTTGTCCACAGAAATAGAAGAAATGTTGCCAACAACTTTCTTAGCTTTTCCCATGACCTTGTATCACAAAAACACTAAAAACAAATATGAGTGGAAACATCAAAGCAAGTTAGTGACCAATAAACATATACAAGGCAAAAACATTATTTTTGAATAAATCAATATGCATATCAATAATAAGCATAACATCTTAAGATTTATCCAAAAACAAAAATAATGCCAACAAACAACTATCTTAAAGAATCATGTGAACAAATCACAAAAGAGAACAAAAATATAGCATATTATGCTCCTCTTTGATAAATGCCCTATCTAAAATCTAGATAGACAATTGTTCATGAGAATCGCCACACATTCATATCTCAAGCAATTTTCATAGTTTTTTTTTTTTTTTTTTTTCAAATAAGCTCCATATAATAAAGAGAGTTATATCTAAATTTTCAATCACTCTCATATATCTTTAAAAATTGCTAGAATATCAAAATATCAAATAAGCAAATGTGAGTGTGTGAAGATTTTGCTTCAAGAATATGAAATGAAGTAATTTAGTAGTCAAACATGCAAACATTTTCAACAACTATCCATCCTTAAACTTTCCATAAAAAGGTCAAACCGGTTTTCATCCGTATTTTGCTTTTAAAGAGAATAGTTTTCAACATGTGAGCATTGTGTGTGCATATGTCTCGTTTACCCGTTTCTATTTGTCAACCCGAGCTCATTTGATTATTCAACTATACTCCATATAGCCTTTTTGTTTTGTTTTAGGCTTGAATCAAAGTATTATTATTTTTTATTATTGATTCTTTTCAACTCTACTTTGATTTTTCTAATGAAAACTTATACACCTCTTGGCGGCTTTCACTTATTACAAAGGCGTAACCCTTTCTAACATTGGGCGGCTTCACAACTAATATGTGTAGCCCTTTCCAAGATGGTGCTCGTTGAGTAGTATATTGTTGAAGCAAATGGATGTAAACCAAAGGTCATTTTTAAATGTACTAATTCTAGAACATTAAGAGTATCCAAAACTCACACATATATCAAACTCACGACATTTCAAAACATATAAGAGAAGCAAAGTGCATTTTTTTTTTAAACCAAGTTTTAAGGCTTAAAAGCACATGATCAAAAAGCAAGTAAAGAGACTTACTTAAGATCTCTACTTTTCAAGAGAGTAGCTTTCAAAGAATATGAAGCATATTTTTCAAAACTTGCCACTCAACAATCATACAAACAATAACACAAATCATGATAAGATCAATGTGAACAATTATCATTAAAAGATCTTAGACTAGCAAATGTTAATGAGGACCATATAAACACTATATTAGTTCTCAAGTATGACATGCTTCATGAAGTGATAAAACAATAAGTTAAGAGATGAAATATAGATAAGCAAGCAATGTGATATTAGATATACCTTCGCAAGCTATTTTCATCAAATGCAAGGCCTTCACCATTTCTATGAGTCCTCTTGGCTTGTATGTCCTCATGACTACAAGTTATAAGTGTGTTGATTCCAAGAGATTAAAGGCTAAGCATTTCAACTCAAACAAACAAAAATGACTTTCTCTAAAAGCCTTAACAAAAATTATCACCATATAGATATCATGAAAACAACTTCTCAAAAAGTTAATCAATAAACTTCGACTATCATAACAAAGATTGTGAGATAGCTAAGTTCATGTCAAGTTGTATAGATTCAAAGCAAACAAGATAAGCTTCTTACCAACAAGACACTAATATTAAAACTAACTCACATGTGCAACTTACACTATTGGTAAGAGCACTCACCCTTGACAAACTTTGTCTTGAGTGAATTAACATAAACATCATCAAGATCCTTATTGACAACAATGTTGAATCTAGAGTAAAGTTCTTCTATAACTTGATTCACAATAATATCATTAATACTCTTCTTTCCAACATTGCTACCAACATATGCATTGTCAATATTAACAAGATTTCTATTCTTCACATTCTGGAAATTCTTAACATTCTTTGTGGCATTAACATGCTTTCCATATTCAAAAGCTTTAGCATGCTTAAAATTAAGTTCAATCTCTCTATCCTTAGACGCATTTTCTATGTTGCAATATTTAATGAATTTATTGCACTTGAGCTTAATATGGCATACGGTATTGCAAAAATGACATATGAGAATAAATGAAGAGATTTTACCTTCCGGAATGGGAGAAGCACAAATGGGAGTTTCAAGGGGTACCTTGTTCTTCAATTTTTTCTTGGTCTTGGAACGTCTCTTCTTAGGAGTTTTCTTGTCAATCATGACCTCGCTTGTAGGAAGTGATGCTTCTATGAGCTTCTCCTTAACTACTGCGTCACTTGAGCCTCCTAGAGTCAAACCGTGTGTGACACACGTGGCCAGAGGGCTATCTAGCCCGTGTGTCACACGTGCCTCACATGTGGACAACTAGCTTGTCCCTTTGGCCTCGCTTGCTCCTCCCGTGCTCCACTAGCGTTCTTCGACCGTATCAGGGCCTCCGAACTCTGATTTCAAATCCGTCTTCGGATTATGAATTGTGACTCCCTCACTCACAACGATGACTACAAAACTTTGACAAAAGGTTGAGAATTCATCTTGGAAAATAAAGACAAACACAACTCAACGAATGAGAATGAAAAGTAGTGTAGCTACATCGTTTGGACTCAAAATCAAATACATGAGTAACCGAAATGACCAGGACTCAATAAGGAATCATAAGAGATCATGTTCAAGTTCAAAAACAATAAAATGTAAACATATAAGCACAATGTCACACGTGTACGCTGTTTCCTAGACATAATCTTAGACCATGCAATTCTATAATGTATGAGAATTTGAGTTCAATGCATGAGCATGTAAAAACATGTGAATGTGCTATATAAATGTTGCACAATAATGCAGGGAAACATATAAATGATTTTTGTGTGTGTGCCTATTGCCTTGAAAAAGAATGAGGTCTATATTACCTTAATTGTGCAATGTAGTCCATTCCTCTTCAAAAGCACCTTCTTGCTTGATCTTTTGGTCACATCTTTCTTTGAAACTTCAAATCATCAACCTATGACCATTAATCAAATACAAGAAAAATATCGTTTTAATATGGAATTTATGCCAAGACAAACTAAAAACCTAACTGATAGCTTGAATGACGTAGAGGCTACGCTTATGGAAGGCGTGGAAGTGGATGAGAAATGTCTGCTTGTTGCTTAGGATGGTTTTGTAAAGGCTGAATTAGTAGGAGAATCAGGTGAGATAAGGGTGTTAAGCCATGGGAAAGTGTCAGTCCATAAATGGAGGAAAGCAGCTAGGAAAAACCAATTCTCCAAAGGCTTGGCTAGTGTTTCTAGCCTTATTAAAAGGATTCTCGATGCTTGTCGGGTTGCTAAAACGAAAAAGCGTGATGTTAACCTATCCTCTCACGGGAAAGCACAACCAACTAGTGGCCCAAAAAAGATCTCTCTTGCTAAGAAGTGTGAAGGGGGGCGAAAAGAAAGTTAGCTTTATAATCACTGGGTGAGATGCTAGGTGAGAAGAAACAAAAGACTGGTATCGATGTCATTCTATCAAAAGAGTCAGTGGAGCCTGAGGTATAGGCCCATTGAACATTATGATAACTCTATATTGGAACGTCTGAGGCCTAGGGAACCCTCGGGCATTCCTAGCCTTTCAAAGGGTGTTTAAAAGACTATCCCTAAATTTGATGTTCTTGTGTGAAACAAAACTTCATAGAGATGAGGCTAATTTCTTTAGGAGTTGCATAGGTTATGAGGGTGTGTTTCAAGTTGATAGTGAGGGACAGAGCAGTGGTTTACTTTTGTTATAGAAAAAGTGGGATATCAGTGTGTTTTCCTTTTCTAAGGGACACATTGATGCAAGGTTGTTGTTAGAGAATGGTCTGCAATGGCGTTTCTCAAGCTTTTATGGGAATCTCTCTCAGTCTGGTAGAGTTAAGTCTTGGGAACTATTAACTGCTAAAAATGGTGGGGGTTCAAAGAAAAATTTTCCATCTACATAAGGGAAGTATCCGGATATGAGGATGGAGATCCTATACCCCCGCCACTAAAATGTACCCTCCACCAATCCTGGTCAGGGTCGAAACCTCTAAAATACCCCGAGATACCAAAGAACGCAGAAGCCAAATTACTAGATCCTGGTACCCTGCGACCGCACCAGCCTGGTATCCCGACTCCTACATACTTTGATGCATATATACGAAGTACAAACAAGCAGGAAGCAGGGTACCTATGTATCCCGATCCCACCAAGACCGTCTGAATCGATAGTAAGGACTAAGACAAAGACCAAGCCACATATAAGAGCAATAAAAACGCAATCGTTTTAATAAATAAGGAAGTTAACTCCTTCTCGCCACAATAGAATTATACTTCAAATAGAAGTCAACTCTATCAGAATTTCGCCAAGAAAGGGATCACTTGATTCCTAAAAGGAAAATAGCTACCACTTTGCAAATTACCTTGTGAAATCCTTGAAAATCTCTAGGTCACTAGACCTAAATGAGTGGAGTGCACAGCAAGCACGGGGACTATATATACCACATGATATTATACAGAAAGAGGGGGCAACTTGAAGGAAAAAAAACTTACTGTGTATTTTCTACTTATCAACATGTACGAGAACTCTACTACCATCTCTATCTAAGTCATATTCCTGTCATGATAGTTCAATCACTATATTTGTCTTTATTTTACGATCAATAAAAGCGTAATATATGAACCTTTCTATCATTTATTTCTATTCAATATAGCCTTGATATTTGAACCTCATTTACTGAGAATCTAAGGTATCGAACTACCTGATACCTTACCGACTGAGATCTACCTCGATCAGTCACGTGAATTGTTAATTGGAAATCTACCCCAGTGACAATTTTCGGTTAACAGAAACTTTTGAGGAGTTTAAGGTATGTGGATAATCTTCCTTGGGTGTATGGGGGTGACTTCAATGAAATCCTTAGCTCCGATGACAAGCAGGGAAGCTTGGATAGGTAGATTCTTAGTATGGTTAATTTTAGGCTGGTTACAGATGCTTGCGACCTTATTGATGTGGGTTTCATTGGGCCAAAATTGATCTGGAATAATAAGAGAGCTGGAGAGATTTTTTATTAATGAAGCTTGGATGGATTAGTTTTAGAATGCTTTTGTAAAACATTTGGGGTATAATTACTCTGACCATAGACTAATTACCCTTAATATTATTGGGCGTAAGAATTCCTTTCTGAGTGGTGCCCCGAGCTTCAAATTTGAATCTTTTTGGCTTACAGAGGAGTGTGGGGAGGTTATCATTTTTGCTTGGGGTGAATCTCAGATGGCTACTTCTGTGAGTGACCTTAGTAGGAAACTTTATGGGTGTGCCATTAAGCTAGACGTTTGGTGTAAGGCTAAGTTTGGCTCCTTGGGGAAACTCATCTCGTCTAAGAGGGATAATCTGGAATGACTTATCGTTAGAGCCCATGAAATGAGGGTCTCCTATGAAATTGCTAGAGTTGAGGGTGAGCTGGAAATCCTTTTATTGAAGGAAGAACTTTATTGAAAATAAAGATCTCGTGCAGATTGGTTGGCCGTTGAGATTTCGAAATTCGCGGTACTTTCACCGCAAAGCCTCAGCTAGAAAGAAAAGAAATGTGATCGAGATGTTAATTGATGATAATAGCAAGAAAATCTCGGATAAGGCTGGTATTTCAAGTAAGTCTGTAGCTACTTCGATGAGCTGTTTTCTTCTTCCTTTCCCCCTGATGATGACTTTGATTTATGCTTAGAGGCGATGCCTAGTAAAAATGACAGTGTCATGAAGGAGAAACTGGAGTTGAATTTTTGTGCTGAGGATGTATGCTTGGTAGCCTTCAGTTTGGGGCCTAGTAAAGCACCTGGCCTAGACAGCTTCCACATTATTTTCTTCCAAAAATTATGGCAGGTGGTGGGTAGCGACGTCACTTGGGTCTGTCTTCAAGTGTTAAATGGAGAATCCTCGATCAAAATATTCAATAAGACTAATATAGTTCTCATCCCTAAGATTAAGAACCCAATGAACATAAGAGATTTTAGACCTATAAGCCTTTGTAGTGTGGTCTATAAGATAGTGACCAAAGCCATTGCTTCTCGTTTGAAGAGATTCCTGCCAGATATTATTTCCCCAAGCCAATAAGCCTTTGTTCCTGGCTGCCTAATCTTTGATAATGTTTTAGTGGCATTTGAATTACTTCACTATATCAGTAAAAGAAAAACAAAAAGGGCCAGAGAGGTTTTACTACCTTAAAACTTGACATGAGTAAGACATATGATAGGGTGGAATGGGGCTTTTTGAAGGGTGTTATGGTTCGGTTGGGCTTCTCTTAGAGTTGGATTATTCTTGTGATGGACTATATTTCTTCCTTTTCCTTGGGGTTTGTTATCAACGTGAAAGTCTTTGGTGAGGTGGTTCCTTCTAGGGGCTTAGATGCCCCTTGTCTCCCTACGTGTTTCTCCTTTGTGCGGAAGCTCTAACTTATCTCTTAAAGAATTCTAGAATGGATGAGAAATTTTCGAGGTTTAGGTGCTGTAGGGGTAACCCTCTTGTTAGCCATTTATTATTCGCTGATGATAGCGTGCTCTTTTACAAGGCTAATGTTGAGAGTTGTGAGGAAGTTAGTAGAGTCTTGAAAATTTATGAGAGAGAGTTGGAGCAGATTGTAAACCTCCAGAAGTTAATTTTTTTTTTTTTTAGTCCAAATGTGTGTAGGGCTGCTAGGATGGAGATTCATGCTATTTTCGGTGTAGGAATGCACAATCCCATGACAAATATCTTCGGCTTCCCACTTTGGTCGGCATGAACAAAACTAAAACCGTTAGAGCCTGTAAATGCCTCACTTTTTAATTGGCTTATTTCGTTTGACAAAATCACAATGGGGTTCAATCTTGTAAGGGTAGCTTAGGATTGAAGATTTTCTTCTCAAATGCTTAAGGACCTCATTGTGTATTTCAAGAGCTTCATGGAAGGTAGCTACTTGATCTTGACTTCTTAATTTGAAGAGATTTAGGTTGCATACACTCACTTCAAATTGTTGCATATGTATGCTTTGCCTTTGTGTGTATTTTCTTCACATGTCACATTTCACTTGCACATTGTACACAAAGTGGATAAAATGGCATTGTCGCCATTTGTGTAGGTAGTCATGGCGACAGAATGTTTTTTTCTTGAAAAATCAATCAAGTGTGAGGTCGCCATGAGACAAATGGCGACATAGAAGGTTTTTTGTGTGTTGCATCAGAGGTCACCATTTGCAAATGGCGACCGCAAACTGCGACCTAGAAGAAAAGCTTAGGTCGCCATTTGGTCGCCATTTGACAAATGGTGACCGCAAATGGCGACCTTTGATGTTTGTCCATAAAACGACATCATTTTGATTGCATCTCTTTATACATGTTGCCTTGTCTTCTAAAACCATTTGTAGAGCAAAAATTACATCTTTTTTAGAGCTTTTAAGTTGCTTCTAAGCTAAGGTATCAAGAACACTCTTTTATCACTCCAAACATCAAAACCCATCATTCTTGTATGCTTCATTCATCATCTAGCATGTTCTAGTTTGATACTCATAGGGTTTTCATACTTGCTCACATGACTTGTAGTTAGAACATTTTTGCATCACTTCACATGTTTCTTTCTCTACAAGATTGCTCTTTTATTACTTGACTAGTTTCAAGATTGCTCTTTTATTACTTGAATTAGTTTCAAGATTGTGTTATTGTGTTTTGTGAATTGTATTGTGGTAGATATTGCATATAGAACTTTGTTTGTCTATTTTGTTATATTATATGCATGCCACTTAGTAAAATAATATCTAGGAATGTCTAACAGGTTCATCCTTGCCTAGATAAGCTAAAATGTCTAACCTTGCATTTTGAGCATCTTGAATATTGCACATATTCATACTAGGTTGTTTTATCTCTTCAATTAGAGTCAAGTCTTGTATTTACCTTTTGTTAGTTTGCAAGCATGAACTAGATTCATTTCTAAAGGCCCGTGGGTAGCAAAGATGGATTAGTAATCTTTGGTGTGATGCGGTTAACCTAGATTGTAATCGTATTTTCAAGTAGTGGATTGAGATTCTAGTGTGGCGCATAAAACAGCCCATGGTTTTTCCCCGTGTGGGTTTCCACGTAAAAATCATGTGTTATTTATTTTCCGCATTCTCTACACTTGATTTTATTTGTTGACTAGTTGGGGATGTGTTTGTAATCTTGATTAATCTCAAAAATTGGTAAAAAGGGATTAAAATCTATTCACCCCGCCTCTCTAGATTATATTAGGACTCGTTAATATTTATTTTCAATTGGTATTAGAGCGGGTTCCTTAACATAATTAGGAGATCCCTTGCTCTTTTTAGAGTCCTTTGCATTTGTTTGCATTTTGTTTGTGTGTTTTACTTGTTTGTGTGCATTCATATCATTTTCACCCAAACACTATGAGTGGAAATGGAATTGGAGGTGAGGGTGCCTCAAGCACAAGACCTCCTTTGCTTACCGGGGTCAACTACGCATCATGGAAGGGCAAAATGGAAGCTTATGTGTGCCAAATTCATGACCGGGCATGGATGGTGATTGAAGATGGGTATACGCCACCTATGATGACTCCTACGGGATGTGGAGAAGAAGTTTCCAAGCCAAAGGCACAATTGACCCCCCAAGAGTTTGAGGCTTCAAAATGGAACAACAAGGCCATGCATGCTATCCTATATGCCATGGATGACAACCAATACAAACTCATCCAAGCTACAAGGATAGCAAAGGAAGCTTGGGATATATTGGAGACGGCTCATGAAGGAACTGATGTGGTAAAGGACTCCAAGCTTCAAGTTCTCCAAACACAATTTGAGACCATAAGAATGGAGGAGGATGAGTGCTTCAATGACTTCCAAGTGAAGCTTATGGATATAGTGAACCAAAGTCACCAACTTGGTGATCCCTACTCGGATAGAAGAATCAAGCAAAAGATCATGAGGTCACTTCCTAAGAGGTTTGAATCTAAGGTGACGGCGTTGGAAGAGAATAGTGATTACACAAAGATGAAGCCAAGTGAAGTTATTGGAAGGCTTTTGGCCTATGAATCTAGGAAGGGTCCTACATCTACACCTCCAAAGAAGCAAAAATAGTCTTGCCTTGAAAAGCATCAATGTAGAAAAGGATGAAGAATACTCGGATGAAGAAATTACTTTGATGGCAAAGAAGTTTAAACAATTTATGAGGTTTGAAAAGAAAGGGGTTGGCTCCAAGGGAAAGTTTGTGAAGAAGAAGGCTCCCTTCAAGAAAGTGAAGAAGAAGGCTCCCTTCAAGAAAATGGAGCAAACTCAAGAGAAGGACCACAAGAAGGGTGTCCAATGCTATGAGTGTAGTGGCTTTGGACACATTACTCCCGAATGTGCTAACTTGAAGAAGAAGAGAGGAAAAGCCATGGTGGTGACGTGGAGTGATAGTGATGACCTAGAAGAGAAAGATAAGTCTTCGGATGATGATAAAGACCAAGTTGCCAACTTCATTACTTTCTCATCTTCTCACAATAGCAATGAGGTTGTGAGTGACAAAGAAGAAGAAGAGGACAAGGAAGAAGAAAGTGACTCAAATGGTGAAAGCAATTCTTCTAGCTCAAATTTTGAGTTTGATGAAGAAATGGACTATGATGACTTCATGAGATTCTTTCATAACTCAAGATCAAAGAAGAAGAAGGAAATTCAAAAGTTGAAAGAGGAGAAGCTTGAATTGACTTCCAAGGTAACTCATTTGAGCAAGGAAATGAGTAAAGCTAAAGAGATGGAATAAGGTTTAAAGATGGAGCTAGTCTTGGCTAAGAAGAATGAAGAAAGCTTGAGGAAAGAGCTCATGGAAGCAAGAGGGTTGATGGCTAAGATGACTTCCGGAACCGAGAAGCTTGACAAAATGCTTTCTTGTGGGAAAAGTCTTTGTGACAAAAAGGGGTTAGGATATGTGGAAGAAGTGGATGCCACACCTTTGAAGAAGACAACTTTTGTTAAGAACAAAGAAGTTGAAAGAGCTTAAACCCCACAACATTCAACTAAGTGGGTTGAAGTTGGTGAATCCTCCAAGCAAGCATAAGCAAGGATTCCAACAAGAGCTCCACCACAAGCTAGAGCTCCTCAAGTTAGACCTCCACAACCAAGACCTCCACAAGCAAGAGCTCCACTACAACTAAGACCTCCACAACAAAGGATCCCATAAGCTCAACATGGGGTCTTTCATGCTCAACCGAGGAGACATGTCAACCTTGCTCAACAACAAAGGAGAGAGTTGCCTCAACACCCAAGAGCAACTCAAAATAGAAGGAGGCCACAAATGCTTGCACAAGGCTATGGTATGAATCCTTATTTCTCTCTTACTTGCCATTTTTGTGGAATTGAAGGCCACATTAGGCCTAATTGTTTTAAGTATATTAAATTTTGTAGAAGAGAAAGCATGATTGAGAAAAATATGCTTAGAAGAGCCACAATGCATGCTCCTAGGAAATTTAGAGATAATGGACCCATGACTCCTAGGAATAGCTATGTTTCACCTAGGTAGAATAGAAATGATGAATGCTATTGCTATGTGGCCCAAGTTGCCTTGAAAGCCAATGCCTCTAACACTTGGTACCTTGATAGTGGGTGTTCTAGGCACATGACCGGAAACAAGAGTTTCTTCAAAACTCTTGTAATGGAGGATAGTGGATTCGTCACCTTTGGTGATGGGTCTAAGAAAAAGGTTATAGGGAAAGGTAATATATCTATTCCCGGTTTGCCCTCCTTGCCCAATGCTCTTTATGTAGATGGCTTGCAAGCCAATCTTATTAGCATATCACACTTGAGTGATGAAGGGCTTTCGGTTATGTTTGGCAAAACTGATTGCCCTATTCTTAAAGAAAATGGGCAAGTTTTGTTGAAAGGTAAGAGATCAAGTGACAATTGTTATTGTCTTTATCAAATCTCATCTCTTGTAACTTGTCCACTAGTGAGCAAGTTGAAGTGTGGCACTAAAGACTTGGCCATATGAACTATAGGGACTTGAAAGTCCTTGATAGATTGAATGTTGTTAGAGGCCTTCCCAGGCTTGGGACAAAGTTTGAGGGTGTTTGTGGACCTTGCAAACAAGGCAAGCAAACCAAGAGTGTCCACAAGAAAGACAAATACCTTTCCACCAAAGAACCATTGGAGCTTCTCCATATGGACCTTATGGGTCCCATTCAAACCGAAAGCTTAGGTGGTAGAAGGTACATACTTGTGGTTGTTGATGACTTCTCTAGGTTTACATGGACTTACTTCCTTAAGGAAAAGTTCGAAGCCTTTGAGAAATTTAAAATACTTTGTGTCAAAATTCAAAATGAGAAAACTTCTCACATTAAAAGCATTAATGAAATTAGAAGTGATCATGGGAAAGAGTTTGAAAATGCTAGCTTTGAGAATTTTTGTAAGGCTAATTGGCACGGATACCCCCTGAACTATACCCGAATTTGCACCTTACCCCCTAAACCTTTTTTTTTTTTTGGCATTAAACCCCCTAAACTCTTCGAAATTTGCAATTGTTAACGGAAATC
Organism: Acer campestre; assembly: GCA_954870605.1. Lineage (NCBI taxonomy): Eukaryota > Viridiplantae > Streptophyta > Magnoliopsida > Sapindales > Sapindaceae > Acer > Acer campestre. Next base: position 18,150,015 of record OX940810.1, read on the forward strand.
CAACGGAACCCTAATTCTGTCCAAGAAAATTACACTAAGCTCCCCTGATTATATATATAATTGTATTAAACCCCAAAAAATATAATAATATTACCCCAATACCCCTCTGACCAAATTTTAAAAAAAAAAAAAAAATTTAAAATAAAAAGTTAAAATTTAAAATTTAAATAATGGTTAAATAATAATAAAATTCTGAATTTTATTATAAAGAAAATAAAATAAATATAGAAATGAAAACATTAAATTGATTTAACAATTATTAAATTATCTTCTTTTTTTTTTTTAAATATCCCTAAATATAAACCCATATAAATATTTAAATTATTAAAGAAAAATAAAATAATGGTTAAATAATAATACAATCCCCTTTCAATAATAATAATAATAATAATAATAATAATAAAATTCTTATTTTTTTTTATAAAGACAATTAAATAAATATAGAAATGAAAAAAAAAACTCTATTTATTTAATTGTCTTTATAAAATAATAATAATAATAATAATAATAATAATAATAATAATAATAATTATTATTATTATTATTATTATTATTATTATTATTATTATTATTATTATTATTTAAAATTTAGAATTTAAATAATGGTTAAATAATAATAAAATTATGAATTTTATTATAAAGATAATTAAATAAATAGAGAATGAAAAAAATAAATTGATTTAACAATTATTTAAATTATCTTTTTATTTAAATATCCCTAAATATAAAAACCTAGATAAATATATAAATTATTTAAGAAAAATAAAAATAATGGTTAAATAATAATACAATTCCCTTTCAAAAAAAATATATATATACAAATCTGATTTTTTTAATAAAGAAAATAAAATTTTAAAAAAATTAAAATATCTTTAAAATCTCAATCATCCATCTCATAGATGGACGGTGGAGAAATATTTATTAAAACAAATTCAAATAAAAAAAACATTTTTTGAAATATATTGATTTATCTCAATTACAAAATAATAATAATAATACAAATACAAAATTAAAAAAAATTGAACATTAATCCAATTAAAAGCATATATAGAGAATTAAAAATTAAATTTTTTATTTTAAATTTTCTGGGTGTTGGAAATTTAAATTTTTTATTTTCTTTAGAGAAGGAAAATTTTTAAGGATTGGATGGAGAAACAAGTGTTCATTTAATTAGATGGATCGAAGTTTATTTAAAAATATTTATTCGAAATTTTTTATTTTAAGGATTTCTCTTCTCTATGTTTATTAAGTTAAAAAATTAATTTAAAAAACACAATTCACAAACCAATAAATGAAATCTAATTATAAAAAAAAAAAAATTAAAAAAAAAATAAAAAGAAGAAGAAGAAGAACATTGATGGATCTTCATATCTTCATTAATGGAGAAACTTATTATTTTATTTTATTTTTTTGTAATTGAGATCAATCAATCTATTTAAAAAATGTTTTTTTTTTTTAATTTGAATTTTTTTTAATAAATATTTCTTCACCGTCCATCTATGAGATGGATGGTAGAGATTTTAAAGATGTTTTAATTTCTTAAAGATTTTATTTATTTTATAAAAAAAAAATAAGAATTGTATTATTATTATTATTATTATTGAAAGGGGATTGTATTATTATTTAACCATTATTTTTATTTTTCTTAAATAATTTAAATATTTATATGGGTTTTATATTTAGTGACATTTAAATAAAAAAGATAATTTAATAATTGTTAAATCAATTTAATTTTTTCATTTCTATATTTATTTTATTGTCTTTATAATAAAATTCAAAAATTTATTATTATTTAACCATTATTTTAATTTTAAATTTTAAATTTTTATTTTTAAAATTTGGTCAGAGGGGTATTCGGGTAATATAATTATATTTTTTGGGGTTTAATACAATTATATATATAATCAGGGAGCTTAGTGTAATTTTCCTAAACGAAATTAGGGTTCCGTTGGATTTCCGTTAACAATTGCAAATTTTGGAGAGTTTAGGGGGTTTAATGCCGAAAAAAAAAATTCAGGGGGTAAGGTGCAAATTCGGGTATAGTTCAGGGGGTATCCGTGCCAATTAGCCTTTTTGTAATAGCTTAGGCATTTCCCATGAATTTTCGGCCCCTAAGACTCCTCAACAAAATGGTGTTGTTGAGAGGAAAAATAGAGTCCTACAAGAGATGACCCGTGTGATGTTGCTTAGCAACAAAGTCCCTAGAAATCTTTGAGCCGAAGCCATTAATACGGCTTGCTACATAAGGAATAGAGTATTCCTTAAGCCCGGGACTAAACAAACATCCTATGAGTTATGGAAGGGTAGAAAACCTAATGTGAGCTACTTCCACATCTTTGGAAGCAAGTGCTATATACTTAATGACCGTGATCAACTTGGCAAGTTTGATGCCAAGAGTGATGAGGGTATTTTTATTGGATATGCACTTAATAGCAAAGCCTATAGAGTTTTTAATCTAAAGATTCGAAGTGTGATGGAATCATCAAATGTTGTTTTTGATGATTGTAGGCCTAAACATAATGACCATAAGGAGGATGTTTGTGAGAGTGATGACCTTTCTTTGAAGGAGTGTGGTGAGACTTCAAGTGGTGTGAAGTCAAACCAAGATGTAGAGGATGATTTGCCTCTTAATAGAATTCCTCATTTGGACTCTAATGAACCCGCTCCTTGGGTTAGGAAACTCCATGATAATGATGATATCATTGGAGAAGTTAGAGAAGGTGTTAGGACTAGACGTCAAATAGCTAATCAAATTAGCTACACTTGTTACACATCTCAAATAGAACCTAAAAAGGTGGATGAGGCCTTGAATGATGAATATTGGGTTCTTGCCATGCAAGAAGAGCTAAACCAATTTGAGAGAAATGAGGTTTGGACTCTTGTTCCTAGACCTAAAGACACCAATGTCATAGGCACTAAATGGGTGTTTAGGAACAAACTTTGATGAGGATGGCAACATTGTGCGAAACAAGGCAAGGCTTGTTGCACAAGGGTACTCTCAAATTGAGGGTATTGACTTTGAGGAGACTTTTGCTCCCGTTTCCCGCTTAGAGTCCATTAGGCTTCTCTTGTCCATTTCTTGTGTGTACAAGTTCAAATTACACCAAATGGAGTCAAGAGTGCCTTCCTCAATGGCTTTTTGCATGAGGAAGTGTTTGTTGAGCAACCCAAGGGGTTTGTGGATCCATACCACCTCTCTCATGTCTATCGCCTTAAGAAGGCTTTATATGGGTTGAAACAAGCACCGAGGGCTTGGTATGAGCACCTCACTCTCTATCTTGTTGATAATGGCTACTCTAGCGGTAATGTTGACAAGACCTTGTTCATCAAGTGCACTAAAGATGAGCTATTCATAGCTCAAATTTATGTTGATGACATTGTTTTTGGTTCCACCAACAACTTGAAAGTTCAACAATTTGTTGATGTCATGTCTCATAAGTTTGAGATGAGCATGGTTGGTGAACTAAATTACTTCCTAGGCTTGCAAATTAAGCAAATGCATGATGGGATCTTCATATCCCAAGCTAAATATGCCAAGAGCCTAGTGAAGAAGTTTGGCCTTGAGAATGCCAAACATTGCGACACACCCATGAACACCACCTTGAAACTAAGCAAAGATGCTAGTGGAAAGGATGTGGAGCAAAGTCTATATCGTGGCATGATAGGAAGCTTGCTTTACTTGACCGCAAGTAGGCCCGATATAACATTTAGTGTGGGTGTGTATACTACATACCAAGCTAGTCCCAAGGAATCTCACCTTGTTGCGGTAAAGAGGATCATTCGGTTTGTGAATGGTACCTCAAACCATGGGATTTGGTACTCCTTTGACACTAATCCTAGTCTTGTTGGATTTAGTGATACTGATTGGGCGGGAAATTGTGATGATAGGAAAAGTACATCGGGCAGTTGCTTTTTCCTAGGAAACAATTTGGTTTCTTGGTTTTGTAAGAAACAAAACTCAATTTCTCTCTCCACGGTCGAGGCGGAATACATTGCTGCTAGTAGTGTTTGCACTCAATTGATGTGGATGAAACAAATGCTAGCCGACTATTGCTTGGAGCAAGTTACTCTTACTTTATTTTGCGATAACATGAGTGCCATAAACATTTCAAAAAATCCCGTCCAACATTCTAGAACTAAGCACATTAACATAAGACATCACTTCATAAGAGAGCTAGTTGAGAGTAAAACCATTGCATTGGAACATGTGGGAACAAATGACCAATTAGCGGATTTGTTCACAAAGCCCTTAGACACTCTTAGATTTGGGAACCTTAGCAAGTCTATTGGGATTTGTCACTTGGGTTGAAGTGGTATGTCTTGACCCCATATAGGGAGCTCAAGCAAAGAGAGCAAAGTTGCATGAACATGCATTGTGCTACATTGAAATATTTTATGCCTCTTATTTAATTGCTTGAGATGATTGGTTGTACATGCTTATATGTACTTTTTTTTCTTAATAAGTGTGATTTATTGACTTGCTTGCAAACCATATTATATTTATGCCCAAACATGCATTTTTGGAATAGGAAATGTACTTTGGAAGTACTTGATGAATGACCTTTAATTGATTCCTATGACATGATGATTCTTTTTGTTGACATGCTTAAGTGAAAAGTATGATATGCTTAATTGCTTTATCTTGAATGGAAAATATGTGTGCAAAAGCAAACTTTGAGACTTCAATCAATAAGGATTTTTATATCCATAGTCTCTCCCTCCTTATTTGTAGAACAAAGCTACTATCATACGGGAATCTCACCCGGAAAAATCAAATAAGGTGCAAAGTCGCCCATGTCTTGTTTTGCTTATAAAGTTGGATATAGTTGCTTGTTAAAATTTGAAATGTTTAAACTCTATATCCTTATCTTTTTCCATGCAAAGGGTGAAATTGGTTTGAATTCCTTTAGGAAACCTTTGTTGTTTGCTTTGCCAAATACCATTGCTTTTGTGCTTGAATGCAACATGTCTTGCATGCAAAGCATACTTGTCACACAATTTTATTATAATAAAACTCATTGAATCTCTCTTACTTAATTGAGTTGTATAAAATTGCTCATATGATTATGCATAATTTTTTGTGCTACAAGCTCTCATTGCTAAATGCTTCTTATTAGGAGAGACTCCATTTGTCTATCTCATGACAAAAAGGGGGAGTAAGGTTAGGGAGAAATTTTATTTTTGGCATTGCATTTAGGGGGAGTTAAGAGTGAGAGAGTAACCCATGTTGGGAGTTGATGCATTTAGGGGGAGTTGCATTGTGTTGCATGATTACATTAATTGATAGTATTTTTTTTTCTTTGGCAATTGCAATTTCTTTTGTTCAAGCACCTCTCACACACTTGCTCTTGAAAGGTATATTTCTTATTGATTGTATGTAGGTTGGAATTTTCTACAAGCTTGGAAATGACTTGAAGATGTTCAAGACTTAAACTAGGGTTTAATTGTAATGTAGAAAATTTTTGTTGACCAAATTTTTGTGTTTTTGTGAGGTTGTTTGTGAGTGGTGATTTTGTCACGAAATAGCCAAAGGGGGAGATTGTAAGTGCCTCACTTTTTAATTGGCTTATTTCGTTTGACAAAATCACAATGGGGTTCAATCTTGTAAGGGTAGCTTAGGATTGAAGATTTTCTTCTCAAATGCTTAAGGACCTCATTATGGATTTCAAGAGCTTCATGGAAGGTAGCTACTTGATCTTGACTTCTTAATTTGAAGAGATTTAGGTTGCACACACTCACTTCAAATGGTTGCATATGTATGCTTTGCCTTTGTGTGTATTTTCTTCACATGTCACATTTCACTTGCACATTGTACACAAAGTGGATAAAATGGCATTGTCGCCATTTGTGTAGGTCGTCATGGCGACAAAATGTTTTTTTCTTGAAAAATCAATCAGGAGTGAGGTCGCCATGAGACAAATGGTGACATAGAAGGTTTTTTGTGTGTTGCATCAGAGGTCATCATTTGCAAATGGTGACCGCAAACTGCGACCTAGAAGAAAAGCTGAGGTCGCCATTTGGTTGCCATTTGACAAATGGTGACCGCAAATGGCGACCTTTGATGTTTGTCCATAAAACGACATCATTTTGATTGCATCTCTTTATACATGTTGCCTTGTCTTCTAAAACCATTTGTAGAGCAAAAATTACATCTTTTTTAGAGCTTTTAAGTTGCTTCTAAGCTAAGGTATCAAGAACACTCTTTTATCACTCCAAACATCAAAACCCATCATTCTTGTATGCTTCATTCATCATCTAGCATGTTCTAGTTTGATTCTCATAGGGTTTTCATACTTGCTCACATGACTTGTAATTAGAACATCTTTACAAGATTGCTATTTTATTACTTGACTAGTTTCAAGATTGCTCTTTTATGACTTGAATTAGTTTCAAGATTGTGTTATTGTGTTTTGTGAGTTGTATTGTGGTAGATATTGCATATAGAACTTTGTTTGTCTATTTTGTTATGTTATATGCATGCCACTTAGTAAAATGATATCTAGGAATGTCTAACATGTTCATCCTTGCCTAGATAAGCTAAAATGTCTAACCTTGCATATTGAGCATCTTGAATATTGCACATATTCACACTAGGTTGTTTTATCTCTTCAATTAGAGTCAAGTCTTGTATTTACCTTTTGGTAGTTTGCAAGCATGAACTAGATTCATTTCTAAAGGCCTGTGGGTAGCAAAGACGGATTAGTAATCTTAGGTGTGATGCGGTCAACCTAGATTGTAATCGTATTTGCAAGTAGTGGATTAAGATTCTAGTGTGGCGCACAAAACAGCCCGTGGTTTTTCCCCGTGTGGGTTTCCACGTAAAAATCATGTGTTATTTACTTTCCGCATTCTCTACACTTGATTTTATTTGTTGACTAGTTAGGGTTGTGTTTGTAATCTTGATTAATCTCGAAAATTGGTAAAAAGGGATTAAAATCTATTCACCCCCCCCCTCTAGATTATATTAGGACTCGTTAATATTTATTTTCAAAGCCATCAAGGAAGTAGTTTGGAATAAACTCAGAGGTTAAAATGGTGGTTTGTTTTCACAGGGGGGAAGGAAGTGCTTATCAAGGCTGTGGTTTAAACCATCCCAACTTATACCATGAGCATGTTCTAGATTCCGCTTAGTTTGTGTAAAGACCTTGGAGCAATGGCCTCAGGTTTCTAGTGGGGGTCAAGAGATGGTAAGAGAAAAATCAGCTAGGTAAGTTGGAAGAGAGCCTTTGTCCCGAAAGCGATGTGTGGGTTAGGGTTCAAAGACTTATCAGTTTTTAACCTATCCCTCCTTGCTAAACAGGCTTGGAGGTTGGCTTTGGGCTTAGAATCTCTCGCTTTCAAGTTGCTAAAAGGAAAGTATTTTAATGATGAAGATTTTTTGTCGGTGGAGCTTAAGCAGGGTGCTTCCCACGTCTGGAGGGGTAATCTTTGGGGGAGAGACCTTCTTGGGAAAGGTATCCATTGGAAGGTTAGCAATGGGCAAAGTATTAGGGCTTTTGTTGACCACTGGATCCCTCGACCATCTTCCTTTAAGCTTGTTACAGCTGATCGTGATCCCAATTTGAAAGTCGTTGAGTTACTTACTGATAATGAGAAGAGTTGGGACTTGAGGAAACTAGAGCTTCACTTTTTGGAGATAGACAGAACAAAAATTTTGTCCATTCCCCTTGGAGTGGGTCGCCCAGCGGACAAGATCATATGGCACTTCGACAAGAAAGGAACCTACGAAGTAAAAAGTGGCTACAAAGTAGCTATGGATGAGAGGGTGGTTGAGGAGTGTTTGGATCCCTCGCTCTTCCAAAGATGGTGGTCCAAAATGTGGAACTTGAACATCCCTCCAAAGGTAAAACAATTTATTTGTAGAATGTGTAGTAATGCTCTTCCTTCCCTTTTTAATCTCTATTGTCGTAAGGTTGTGCGGGATGTTGGCTATCCTTAGTGTGGTTAGGAGGTTGAATCCATTAGCCATGCCTTGTGGTGGTGTAAGAAGTCTGTTGAAGTTTGGGTCTCAACTCCTTTTTGGGGGCCTATCGCCAAACTTAAAGGCCTGGGCTATGATATTGTGCTAAGGGGCCTATCTGAGCGATTGAATTCTGCTGCTTTAGAGTCGGTTTGTATGCTGCTGCGGGGGATTTGGCAGGCAAGAAATGAGGTGGTTCATAAGGAGAAAGGTAGGTTGGTGCAGATCCTGGTGGAAGGTTTGTTGAGTTTTTTTTGCAAAAATTATAGTCTTCGGGCAAGGCTGTCCAGTCCTCCAGTATTGCTGCCAAAGCTCCTTCTTGTTGGTCCCCCCACCCCCCCCTCCCCCTCTGGTTGGTCTTCTGAAGCTTAACACTGATGCCAACATCAAGAAAGGTTCCTTGCGGTGTGGTGTTGGCGCTGTCATGAGGGATTCTGATGGATGGGTTGTGGCTGCCTCTTCCAAGCCTATGGGGAATTTTTCTCTTGAAATTGGAGTGCTGGTTGCATTGAGGGAGGGTTTGCTCTTAGCTCAGAAGCTGCAGCTAAGGATCTCATGCATGGAGGTGGGTGCCTGTAATGTGGTTCCAAAGGTCTCATTTGCTTTATCTGACTTGGGAGAGTCTGAATTTGTTCTTGATGATGTTAAGGTCTTGTGCAAGGTGGTTGGGGTTCATAAATGGGAATAGGGTGGCCCATAACCTCGCCTCTCTGGCTTTGTCCTCTCTAGAGGATCTTCTGTGGCAAAATGTTTACCTAAGTGTAATTTTTCCTTGTTTGGTGTAACTGTATGCTTCTGTCAAAATAATAATAATAATATAAGACTATTTCTATTTGAAGAGTCTTTTGAAATGAGTCTTCTTTTTTCACTCTTCAGATTGCCACATAGGTAAACAAATTGATATTTTAAGAGAGAAATTAGAAGAGGCTTTTGGGGTTGCTCTTACATTAATTTAAGCTATAATAATTGAAGGGGCAATAACTTGCAACATTAAGAGTAAATTAAAAAAAGTCTAAAATTAAACTACTTTGCGTCTAATTCTAAACCGCCAAACCTGACCCATTTTTATGGGTTTGGTTTTGTTTGTTTTAGTTTATAAATTACCAAACAGTTTAAAACCAAAATAACAAATTATTGTGCAAATATTAATGAAATAGATTAAAATATATAAATATATATTGCGGATGAGTAAATTTTAGCTGACTCTGCCCAAATGATCTTCAAAATATTATATCTTATATGAAAATAAATAGAATCATTTTAAGAGTAGACACAAAAGAGCCTTTTTGTGTAAAGTACTATCTATGGAAACTAAAGTCTTCTCAAACTAAATCAATATCTCTGTATACATTCATCCAACAAAAATTAAATTTGTGATAATAAAGACAATGCTTGTAACAATCTATTATATATATATTGTGAAACACAAATGACATGCTCTCCACCACCACGACCTCAATTAGGAGGAAAACAAATTGAGAAATTAAAAAATTACAATCAATATCAGTAAATATGGAATTTGATCTAGTTGATGATTTTGAAAACTAATCATCATGAATATTGTAGACAAACAATCAAAAAAAAAAAAAAACCAAGAAATGTTATGATCATATGAACATGAGCACGACCTTTAAATATGTATGCACACACACTATTTTTTTACAGAAAAATAAAACAATCCAATGAGATGAGAGGATTATCAATGTCCTCCATTGGAACGGATTCACTTTCATGATGAGCAGCTAATGCTTCTCGGACAGCAGTTTCATCAATTTTAGAACCAATTCGATGAGTGTAAGTCTCTCTATTTCTCAAAGCAACTCGCAATCCCATTGAAGTACCTGGCCTGAAGTTTTGATCTTTTTTATTTAGATAAGAAGAAACAGAAGCAGAATTATTAATTGCATTTACCTTAGCACCAACCATGCGCTTTGAACAACTAATTTCCTTAGGCGAACTTGTCGAAAATCCCCTGTTATTATCACCACTACTAAATCGCCTACTTGGAGATGGTGACCTCAAGGTTCGAGTACTCGATAAAGAATACGAAGAATGAAGCCTCTGATCAGCTGCTGCTGGATCAATACGAAAGCTCTTTTGGCGATTTAAAGTGATCGGAGAATTTGATCGGACTCTCTTTTGTGGGATTGATTGCTTCAACGGTGGCTGCAACTTATGGGGGGATTGAACTTTATTATAATTAGTTGATAATGCAAGAGAAGCTTCCTTGATTGAATTAATGCGAACTATATGTGGGTTTTCCTTAACACAGGACCACAAAAACTCATTGGAAAAAGACCGGTCTTTCGAGCTCAAGACGGAGGATGTTGTCGAGAGCGACGATGAGCATGAATCAGTAGTGTTGCTAGTTGTGCAAGTGAAGGAAGAAATATTAGAAGAAGAAGAAGAAGTGGGAGGTGAAGGAGGACATGGGGATATTTTGTTTGAGACATGAATATTGGGAGTCTTGGGAGGTTGTTGCTGTTGTTGTTGTGAGATAACGAGCTTGTCTTGAACAAGATTGTTATCACATTCTTCTTCAAAGAAATGTGTTTTTTTGGGATTGCATTTGCTAATGCAACACCCCATTTTTTTTTTTTTTTTTTTTTTGAATTTTGATTCAGATAGACAAATTGATGAAGAATGAATGAGAGTGTAGGACAAATAGAACAATTTTTTTATATGGTGTTGGGGGTTGTGTTTGAAAAAAGTTTGTGTTTCGCTTTAGTGCTTTCTCTTTTCAGATATTTGAATTTGGTTGCCGGGGTATCAAATATTTATCCGTTATGCAACGGTTAGGTAGAGGAATGTGATACAAGAAACTTTAATCATTACTTACAAAACTTTATGCACACACAACGTATTTCATAATTCAACACAATGTGTTAGGTCCACTACCACAATTTGCGGCTTGGGCTTCACAATTCAGGCCTTCTGTTTATAAACTCATTGGCTCATTGCATTATGTCTAAGTGTCGAAATTTATGTGCGTATGTTGTTTGGTGATGAAAGACAGAGAAAAAGAACTTTGTATGTACATTCTCAATAAGTAATTTTATAAGGAATAATGTTAAACCGTCTAAAAACTGTACCCAAGTCCATATCCAAATAACGTGGTATGTGAGTTGTCAACACTATATAAATAATGTGATGATGTGGTGAATGATATCAGATGTGTTGGTTGTAACTAACATACCACATCATTTGAAAATAAATTTGGGTAGGATTTCAATATTACTTTTAAGCATAATTAATAAAAATAAAATAAAACAGTTGTAATACTAATCACATTTATATATATATATATATATTTGTATTTCTTAAATATATATATATACATCTCTTTTAAAGAATACGAATCACTTTTGGAAGTATCGAAAAAGAATCAAAATCTCAAATGAAATTGATTGAGAAAGTGAATTGAAGATTAAACATGAAATTTGAAATTGTAATACAGTTGGAAATGTTGTAAATTTGTAATTGAAGTTACTGTTTAGTTTTCAGAGATTTGATATTGGGCGTCTTTGCAAATTATAATTAAACTCCTTTTTTTTATAAGTGAAATTTGTTAAAAATGAATAGATACAACTTGAAAATTTCGTTTTTGACCATATACAAAAGTTTAATTGTTGATAACCATATTTTTTTAAAAAAATTCAAACTATATCCATAAATTATAAAAATGTCCCTGCAACTTAGCTTTAAAAAAATGGCGAAAAACTTGAAATCTAAAGACAGCGTGAAATGTTGAAAAAATACTTGAAATGTTGAAAATAAATACTTGAAATGTTAACCTTTTTCAAACGTGAAATCTAAAGAAAAAACATGAAATCTTTGAAAAAGAAAAACTTGAAATATTGGAAAAAATTTGAAATGTTGAAAAAAAAAACATGAAATGTCAACATTATTTTCAAAGGTAAAATTACTGAAACATCCCCCTCTAAAATCATGTTTTTAACTTTTTATATGGTAAAATTACCAAAACCTAAGTATCTAAAAACAGTGGAATGAATGGCTTCTTCTGGAAGATAGCCTTGATTTAAATTCCAAATCTTGTTCACAGCAAACACGGGCTTCCAATACAACAAAATTCCTCTTCTACATCTTTGATCTTTGACAGATTTTGATTTCAATATCATGTGATCAGTCTATAACATGTTGGCAAGAAAGGGCCTACTTCTTAATTAGAAAGGAAGAAGAAAAACAACTTAATTACAGGACATTCAGAATCGCAATGGTGATTACTTCATATGTTCATAGGCTCAGGACCAGGAGCATTCAGAATGTCCAATAACGAAGTATGAGCCTCCAACTCCTCGTGCCACAGAGGAAGCGTGTCACCTGGGTAGAACTTTCTGCTCACTCCCTCTGAATTTATCTGCAGTATCACAAAACAACCGTCAAGTTAACTCACTACTCTATTCAAATTGCACAAACATCTGTAAGAATGAATTAGTAATACACTGTTAAAGAAATCTTACAGTAACAGTGCGAACAACACCACCGCTAGCACCATCTCTTGCAATGGCAAGGGAAACTGCCTTCACCACTAGTTGCTGCAAAACAATTTTACACAAGGATTAGCAATGAAGCACCAACAGACATTCCACAGGACTTCTTTTCATGTTTTCCATATAGGTAACAAAAGTTTTACATCCCCACTTTCCTTTTTTTTCCTAGATGTAGAAATACCTAGTTTCTACATTGGACTTCCTCAAAACAAAACCTAATTCTAATTTGTGAATTTGCAAACTTCAAGATGACATACCTCAGCTTCCTCCCTGGTCATTCCTTCTTTCCATGCCTGGTCAAAAAATCCATACAAGTAACTCGAGCCAGATCCTAAGAAATGAATATTATATTAAACCGGAGCCACATTCTGGCAAGATAAGTTATAAAATGATATAGGCCATTCAACTCTAGAGGAAGAAGCTAAATTTGAGAAGATGAGTGCTGTACTATTGAAAATGCTAAATGCTAATAAAAAGGGAAGAAGTTGATGCCATAACAAGGCAATAACATATTAACATATAAACACATAGAACACTTAAAAACTGGCAAATTCAAACACACATGGTAAAAGTAACTCATCAAAAATTGGAGAGGTAACAAGGCCAGAGGAGAATAAATTTCAGCAAGTTGACGTTTTAACTGCATGAATGCTGGGCATATGATCAAGGATCATAAAACCCAATTAGTTAAGATTAAAGTTACATCCAATTCTGGCAAATAATTTCTCAGAACTTTCTAAAAGTTTTACAATTAAATCATACATTATGATTAGAGATTTAACAAACCAAGCATCTATTACTAAACATCAAACATAAACCTAATGAGAATGCATAGACACACTGTAGCAAAAACATGAGCAGTCGATCCCCACACCCAATAAGAAAAAGAAGAAGACGAAAAATCAAACAATGAGAGCATAAGCTACGATACCACCTACACCCAGTTCATCTAGTAATCCAAAGAAGCTTGTTCAGTACTTCAAATTCATCTAACATATTTCTAGCATCTAATCTAAACTTCTCCAAGTTTATATTATACAAATGTGCCAGTTTGTACCATACTCACACTGTCACACAAACAACCAGAGTAATAACATACCTCCAATGGCGAAAGGCTGCTCAATTAGTGTTCCACCAAGAGGAACTCCATATATTTTGCCACCTTCATACTTGTCCCAACCGCCAACAATTAGGCCGGTTTGTAACATATTCTGCAAAGTCCAGATAATTATTATAAGCCAAGTACATATGTGAACATCAAGTACCTCAATACATCAAAAAATAGATTTATCATTGTTTCCTTATCTTGCATTTATTCATATATTCATAAGGTTTTGCAGGTACGGATATCATATATATATATATTGATATTGTACATAGCATATATTCTTTTTGAGCTTATGATTCTATTGAAGTCGTCACTTCAATGGAACATACAAGAATCAACCACTCAATAAATTACAGTCAAAAAATAATTATAATAGAAAGGAAGCTATGTTTTCTTCTTCTCCATTTTTTTTTTTTTTTTTTTTTTTTTTTGCAAAACAAGCAAGAAAGATAAACAAACTAAAAGAATAACCACAAACCTTGTTACCATAGGCTATTAGCCTGACAAGGTTAGCAGCAACTTTGACAGTTGCAGGCTGATCTAGTTGTATCCTGTACACAAATGTAACTTATAGATAAGCGGATTCGAAGATATGAAATCAAAGAAAATCAAAACCGACAAGCTCTAAGAGCAACTAACATCCTGAGGGTGTTAACATTAACTACAATCTAAAAAGCAATGACAAGCTTATTGTCACACTGTTTACAATATAGCCTAACAAATGAAGGAAATTACTCACGTGTGTTGATGGAGGAAGTAGCGAACATAGTCAGATACAATCTGAGAATCGGCAGCCTGAAAAATGGAAACAAAGTATATGATTCAAGACAAACTCTATTTAACTTTTCAACATCAAAGTTCCTCAAATGCGAAGAAAAAAAATCAACATGAAAGAAACCAAAAGCAAAGCAATAAAAGCATAAAGACATTAGTACCGATCCAGAACGGCATACGTAGACATTATCGGTGAGCTGCGTTATCTTATCCGATGCACGATTCGCTACATACATTCCTACCAACCAAACAATAACACGATATTGTCTAGGAAAACAAATCAGAACAAAAAAGAAATTTCTACTCGTATAAACAAAACCTAGAATGCAAAAAATAAAATAAAATTGAGGCATTACCTGTGCTAGTGCGCGAATCGGCGCCGAGTACAACACCACCGTTGTACGTTACACCGATAATGGTTGTTCCCATGGAGTGAGGGGCGTTCAAATCTCCCATATTGTTCAGATCCATGATTCAGAGATTGTTGCCTGAGATTGTACGATCTCGAGAAAGCCCTAAAACCAAACACTGACCAGAGTGAAAATAGAGAGAGAGACCGACTTGTTAGTTGTTAGTAGCACATTGGGAAATGGGGATGAATATAAATCCCCCGTCCCCGTCCCCATCCCCGTCCTTACTTCTTAAACCCCCTACCCCATTTCCCTATTTGGGAAAAATGAGGAAGGGGGAGTTTTGGAGGGAGGTCCCCACGATCACCATCACCATCACCATTTCCCCGTTTTTTCCTGTTTTCCCGTTTACCCCATTCCCTCATTTCCCTATTTCCTCATTTTTCCATTTGTCTGAAAATTACAAATTAAACTTTAAAAAAAAAAATTCCATTACAAATACAAAAGAAAATACATTACAAAATAATGTCTCATATATATACATTGTAGGTGGTCGAACTATAGTTGATTTGGATCGGATCGGGTTAAATTAGGCCCAAAGCAACTTAGTTGGGTTTACCAATTGTGGTTTGTCGTTTCCTCTATAGACTTGAAAAAGAGGTTAGTCGGTCGACCTAGGGTTGATATCTTCTTCGTTGAACTTGCAAACAAAATGAAAACAGAAAAACAGATACAAAGGAATTTTGAAAGTGGGGGTTTGATTTTTAACCTTAGGTATGCTTGGACTGAGCAATCGTTTGTAATAATTGCGAATCAAATTGAATTCTGATCATCGGAAAGATTGAACAGAATTTCGATATGCTTGACCGTTTGTTTTAGTCCAAAATTTTTCGAGAGCCTCTGTAGCCCAAAAACCCTCTTATTTATAGGAGGTCCATTGCTTTAACGTTCTCCCGATCATGGTTTGATTGTGGGCGAGATTCCAGGAGAAAATCTCTCCCATGATCATCCACTTTGATTTAACTGACTTGGTCTCTTGAAGATCAGCAGCTGATGCTTATATTGGATCATTCTGCTATAACGGGCCTGGGTAGGCTATAAAAAAGGTCTGGGCTTTTGACTTTGGGCCTCTTGATCATTTTCGTCTATCACAGTTTGTCCCCCACTCTCTAAAGAGTTTTTAATGAAGTAGAGAGTGATTTTCGTTGAGTCAACCATTGATTTTGTCGAGCATACCAACTTGAGTCGTTTTGATTTAATAACTCGTCGTCGATTTAACTACATCGGGTACTAAAGGTCGTTCGACGAAAGTTTTTAGTAATGTTATGAAGCTGGCTTGATCAAAGGTCAAATCGAAGAGACGTCTTTCGTTTCAGTACCCTAGGATGGCCCTAAGATGACGTCAGATGCATTTAATTTAAGCACGCTTGTTTTGTTCGAGATAAAATGTTTTCAAATTTCAAACCTTAAACCATCACCATGGATGGTTATCTTGGTTACCTTGGTTAATTGGTAACTGAAAGGGCACTAACACGTGGCAAGTGAGGTTAAGAGAGTTGGTTTATAAATAAACTATTCCACTCCCTAAAACAATTGCTTTTATTTTCACGTCTTTTCTTCTATTTTCTTTTCTTCGCGTCTTTTCTTCGTCAGTGATTTATAGCAGGCACTGCCATTTTCTCATGGATTTCTGAAGCTTCTTCCTCAACTTTTAAGGTTAGTGAAGACATTCCTTTCTTTTCTGCATAAGATTTATTTTGTCGAATTTACTTCAAGTTTATAGGGAACAAGCATAAGTTTTTATATTTTCACCTGGAAATCGTGTTTTTGCTACCTCTGATGTTCTTTAATGTTCATGATGATGTTCTCTGTTGCATTTTGATTATATCTGTAGTGTTTGATCTGTTGTTTATACTTGACTGTCCACATGACGCCACTATTATTTTATCGTGAGTAGTTTATTTAATCGACTTTGGGACGGTAGAAATTGTAGGGTTAGGTCGGCCTCCAAGGTTTGATTTGTTTTTACTGAAAACCCTAGGTTTTGATCTTAGAAACCCTAGGTTTTGATTCTTAGAAACCCTAGGTTGTGATTGTAGCGCATTAGTTTCTGACTTGTGCATTTTTTGCATCTGTCAGCTTTAGGAGACCTCATGTTGAGCGACGATATGATTTTTGACCTACGCTTTGATTGGACTCCAAGCGAGGGGGAAGATGACAGTGATGGAGTTGATAGCAGGATGCTAGATGTAGATCGACAGGTTACAACAGAGGATCCGTCGAACATCGTCACCATAAATACGAAAGGTATACTTAAATAGGGTGGCGTACATGCCATTACGTCGATGGTCGGACATCCTAAGTATGTAGATGTAGCAAAGGCTACTACTTCCGGTTGCCCATTAGGTATCCTTAAAGAAAATCCAGCCAGTTTGGTCACAGATGAGAATCTGTGTAGTTTAAGGGAGATTTACGGCATCTCTGATGATGCCGAACTATGCGCACCAAAAAAAGGCAAGCGGGCAGACTGGGATATACCAGGTTGGACGTATTTTTATGATATACCCTTCGCTTAGGGTTTAGATTTCCAGTTCCACAATTGGTGCGACAAATGCTATTATATTACGACATTGCTCCTAGCCAATTAATGCCAAATACTTGGAGAACACTGTTAAGCCTGGGTGTTCTTAGTGAGAGACACAACATGAAGTTTGGGTTAGGGTGTCTTCTTTACAATTATTATTTGAAGGAACATGTGTTCGACCAAGGTCATTACATGTTAATACCCAGGACTAGAGAGCGTCTGCTTATTACCAAGACTACGACATATGACCGTCATTGGAAGGATACCTATTTTTTTGCTAAAGGTCCTCCAATCGATGGTCCTTTGGGAGAATCGTTGTACCAGTACCGGTGAGTTTGGAATCGATATGGTAAGTACCGTTTGCCTATTGTTGTTTGGTTTTATTTTACTTAAATTTCTCATGTTGATGAGCAACTTTTTTTGTAGAAACAAAGGGTGTTGAAAGTAAACCATCGTACGACGTGGCCCCTGGGCGTACTGAGATTTTGCTAGGTATTCCTGATAAAGAAAGAAGCTATAGAGTGCTGCTTACAGAAGGTAAACTTAGGCCTAGCTGTTTATGGAGATGGTCGGTCTTAAATAGGTCGCGAGCGCCTTATCCTTATGTGACGGACTTCATGTCATATGTATGGATTAGAAGGAGTTTCGAAATTCTCCAGTATGATATGAAATTCTTGTCGCCTGTTACTGACAATGAACGTCGTTTCACAGTGACGTCGATGTCGAGCACAAAGCTAAACTTGCCGAATGAAGCTGACGCTTTGAAGCGTTATAAGGATGATCTGGCTAAGAAGCAGGCAGCAACGACCAAAAAGAAGTAGGCGACCGACAAGTCAAAGGAGGGCACTTATGTGTCATCCAAGCATGTGTACATTTCATCTCTTGAGCAGAGTCCCACGAAAAAGAAACAGAGGAGAGATTCGACTGTCGACCGTGGGAAAAGAGTTGAGTCGAGTCGAATCGAGCTCGAGGAAGTAGACTGCTGCCTTTGAGCCTGATTCGTCGACGGTGCTTTCTTCTGGGCTGTCTTCGTTTAAAGTGTTAGGATTATGCTCAATAGTAAGAGTGTAATATTGTACTTGATAATCTTTTCATCTTAATAAAGTAATTTCTGTTTGTTAACAAAATCTTATAGCATTTATTATTATAATTGTCAAAGTAAATAATCATAATGTCAAAAAACTATGAGAAAAGAAGAATTGTTCGTACATCTGGATATGTAAGAGGTAGACACAATTCTTTAGTTAGTCTTGAATAACGTTCATAACTTAAGTTAAAGGTTGGCACATTTATCTTGTTAAAGTTGTAGAATTCTTTTACTAGCATTTGAGTGGGATCAAATGTGTTATGATGAATCTAAAATCATCGAAGGGTCTTCGAATAAAAGAATCTAGTACATTGGGTGCATTGAACTGGATCACAATGAAATACTTTTTCTAGAACCATCAATAGATAAAAGTCTTTTTATTATCAGGACAATCGAAGAGTCTATCTTAATCCTAAGATAAATGATGGACTTATGGTTACAAGTGTTATCATTTGAGCTATCAATGAGTACGATTATATAGCATAGTCTATCCTCGATAGTTTGGTGGTATTCATTTGCTAATCGATAGAGGACTTCATTTATAGATATGGACATCGTGGCTCCATTTATTAAATGTGAGTAGAATATCATCATATGGATACTTTGTGGTTTTGGATATTAAATCTTAATGTTAAGTTTTCAATAGTGTCTATTGAAAGATGACTTCTGGACAAGTCATAATATATATCCAAGTTCAAAGTGTGATCATATAAGTAAATATGGTAACTTGGAGAGCTATAAGCGGTCTATGAGCTCTTGACGATTACTGATATTCTTCACGAGGATTCACTTTCTCCTATAAGATTGTCTAGGGTATGAATGAGAATCTTTACTTATTCCATCTTTATTTAAGAGTGCAATTTTAGTTCTTTAGTGGAATGAACTAAAATTAATAGATTGAACCTAAGTGAATCATTTGTTGATTGTGATTGGGCTATATCTATTGGAGCTTAAATTTAGATAGGCCCGCCAAGACCCCCATTCCGCACGGACTTGCATGAATCACTTGATATATTCTACCGGACTATTTATGGGTCCATCTAGAATTGTATTTAATATATTAAGAATATAATTTGCACATTATTTATTTAATGGGCTATTTAATTATATTAATATATTAATGAAAGGCATGTGGGCTTGTTTCTTTTAGTAAGAATGGATCTAGTTCACATGTGGGCTTTTATTAAACTCCAAATGGATTAAATAAAATAAGAAAACAATATTTGGCCCAAGTTATAGTCATGGGCGGCTAGGCTATATTTATTAGGCCATTATATTGTTTTATTTTATTATTTAATTAAATGGAAATTAATTAATATGTTAATTAGTTATTTAATTAAGAATCAAATCTTTTTTTTGATTAGGAAATATGTTTCCTAGTAGTATATTAAATATAAAAGACTTTATTTGTTCAGTCAAATTAAGAAGTCTTTTATATAGTCACAAATTCACTAAAGAGTTGGATTAGAGTTTGAATTCTAAGAAGTCTTTTGTGGAAACACAAATCCTATTTGGAAAAGGACTTTAGTGACCATCTTGTGGAACAAGGCTAGAATTTGGCAACCCTAAATTTTTTTAGGGCAAAAATTCGGTCCCTATATAATACAAGGGATAAATTTCGGCCACTCTAGTTTTTTGCTTTTGAAGAATTAATTTTCTTTTGCAAAAGTGGAAAAATAAAATCCTACTCTAAGACTAGTGAGAGATTTCGGCCAAGAGGGGTTGTGAGAAAAAAATTGTTCTTATTTCGATAGTGCACTAGTGATCTTAACATCAAGAGATCTTGGGCACAATTTCGAATAAGGTTCACGCAAATTTCAATCTAACGATTGTGAATTCAAAAGTGACCGGAACATTCTTAGCAACCTTTTGGAGTTTGTTGTGACTAACAAAATCAGAAAAGTTTTTTGTTGTCCATTCTCAGGTTCACAATTCAAAAGAATGGAGACCACGCTCCTAGGTGATTCACGTTCGTGATCGGTTTTGGAAGATCTTGCGGATTACCATCGATGCTAGTCAATCGGATCATGCGACAAATGTATTTTATCTTTTTGTATATATGTTTAATTAATTAAAGGGTTAAGGTTCAATATGGGAAAAATTTTAAAATACACTAAACTCTTTTTAGTCTCGCTTCCGCCGCGTGCAAACGTTTTTCCCTACATAAAGAGCCGACTGATTTCTTGAAGAAGTCGAATGAATTTCTTCTTTCAACAGATGAGGAAATTTTGAAAGGAAAAAAGACTAAAGAAGTATTCGATATAGGAATCCTTTCGGCTTTCCACGTGATTTGTTGTTTCTAATTTCTTTTAGATTTAGGAGTTTACAATGTTCTTCTGTTTTTTATGACTAGGGTTTTTTTTTTTTTTTTTTTTTTTTTTTTGTAGGCTTTGTAGGCACGTCTGCATTTTCATGATAGGTATAAAGTAGTCAGTGACAGGTGTGGGAAGTTAAGGAAAATGAACGACGTTCTTAAGGTGGAAAAAGCTAAGGTCGACAAGGCTGCAGAGGAGCTAGAGCATAAAAACTTAGCTCTTGAAAAAGAATTGTGGGAGGTGAGAGTAGAGAGGGATCGTCATTCCGAGGAGTCGACCAAGGCTCACGCGGCCACTGTTGAGCAGCAGCGTCTCGTTGCCAATTTAAAAGAACAGTTGTCGTCGATTGCATCTGCCGCGATATGCAAGGCGAAGGCAGAACTTTACAAGGAATATTTGTCAGATGAGCATGCCAAGTGGAACAGTGTCAACATGCAAGAGATGATCGACGCTTATAAAGAAATGTTGAGACTAATAAGAGTCCTCACCTGGAGCAGCTGTAAGGGAAGAACAAACTCTTGGTGAAGGTGAAATCCTTAACAATGTCGAAGAAATGAATGCTGCTGTTGCTGATCCACCTGTTGCTGACCCACCCTTGGATTGACGCCTTATTTTTCAATCTTTATTTTGCTATATAGATTTTTTATTGTCTGTAATTGTGGATGATTCGGTCGACTCGACCTTTATTTTTCAATCTTGCTATCTTTTAATCTTCTATAATTGTGGTCGATTCGACCTTTAAATATTTTGTTGCGTACTTCTGTTTTGATAATTTTGCATCGAGATTTATCTTGATTTAAAGTGGAAACAACACGACCATCATATAATGGGGTTTGCACAAAAGTTTGAAAGAGTTGAATGAGATAAGTCTGTAAACTTATGCTCATACGTAAATAGATTGATATGACCCTTAGCTTGACTGGAGATCGCGTAGAAATAGTTTTCTTTTTTGATAGAAACAAGGTCGACTATATTTATTGAAATATTCATGTGCATGCGTTGTGTTTTTATTGATAGAAATATGGTCGACAAATTACATAGAATATTCACATACAAGCGTTCAGTCGACAATTTACATAAAATATTTGCATACATGCGTTCAGTCGACAAACTTCATAAAATGTTCACGTACAAGCATTCAATCGACAATTTTCATAAAATGTTCACATACATGCGTTCAGTCGACAATTTTCATAAAATAGTCGCGTACATGCGTTCAATCGACAAACTTCATAAAATGTTCACGTACATGTGTTCAGTCGATTATTTTCATAAAATATTCGCGTACATGCATTCAGTTGACAGTCGAAATTCCCTTGACTCTCAATATTTTGCCAATTAAGAATTTTAAGAGTAGATACTCGTTTCATAAATGTCGGAGTACACCCTGTCAATCCTGTAATAATAATATAATGCATCGAAGTCGATAAAAGAGTAAAGAAGAATTTTTGTGAGCTCAGCTTTTAACTTAATACTAAGTTTTTCATCATTGTTCTTTATGCGTCGATATGTTAGTATTTGAGAAGATAATCGTATGAAATAAGTTTAGAAATGATACTGTTTTAGATATAAGGCATTCCAGATGTTGTGTATTTCGCGACCGTCGAGTCCTCACAACTTGTATGCTCCTCGACCCACGATCTCTGTTATTTGATAAGATCCTTCCCACGTTGGTCCCAACTTTCCTGCTCCTTCTTCTTTGGTATTTTGGAAGAAGCGTCGCAGCACCCAGTCGTTTACTTTAAATACTCTGATTCACACCTTCTTGTTATAATGTTGTGCGACTTGCTGCTGATACAAATGTACTCTTAGGGCGGCTCGATCATGTTGTTCATCTAAGTGATCTAATCCGAAAGCAAGCTCCAGGTTGTTTTGGATCTCGTTCGGATTTTCACTCTGTGCAGTTGCAAGTCGTGTCTCGATAGGGATTACTGCTTCTGATCCATAGACTAGTGAGAATGGGGTTTCTCCTGTTGATCGACAAGGTGCAGTTCTGTACGACCAGACAATTTATAGGAGTTTCTCGACCCATTCGCTTTTTTCTGCTTCTAATCGCTTCTTCAGTGTGTTGATGATGGTCTTGTTTGTCAACTCCACTTGTTTGTTAGCCTGGGGATAACGTGGCGATGAAAAGCTTAGCTTTATCCCATATTTGTCGTAGAAGTTCTTAAAGTCGTATGAGATGAACTAAGATCCGTTGTTGATCACTATTTCCCATGGGACTCTAAACCTGTAGATAATATTTTTTCAGACGAAGTTGCGTACCTCGATGTCGCGTATTTGTTGAAAAGCTCCAACTTCGACCCATTTGGTGAAGTAATCCGTCATAACCGACATGTAGACGACGCCACCGGGTGCTGCGGGAAGTTTTCCTACAATATCCATTCCCCATTTCATAAAAGGCCAAGGGGCCAAAATTGAATTCAACATACCTGGGGGGGATGAGATACAAGTGCAAATCTTTGGCATTTGTCGCACGACTTCACATGGTTTTGGGAATCAGAGCTAATATCCTGCCGTGATAGCTCTGTTCGACAAACTACGAGCACCAAAGTGGTTCCCACATTCTTTATAATGTAGACTTTTAAGGACGTCATATGCTTCTCGTGGAGTGACGCACCTCAAGTAGGGTCCTGTAAATGATTTTTTATATAGCTTACCATATAAGATGCAAAATTTCACAGCTTTTGCCTTGATCTTCCTTGCTTCAGTTCTGTCCCCAAGTAGGATGTCGGCCCATAGATAATCTAGTAAAGGATCCATCCAGCTCCGTCTGTGGTCGATAGGAGTGACTATTTCAGAGTCTTGGATGGTTGGTGATGTAAGATGCCAGACAGGTATTGATTTCGATCCATTGGTCGTTGTCAATCACAAATTTGCTAATGCATCTACTTGGTAATTCTTCGACCTTGGTACTTGTTGTATACTAAATTCATCAAACGTTGACTGCAACAGTTTGGCTTTAGCTAAATAGGCGGTCATCCTTTGATCTCTTGCTTCATACGACCCATTCATTTGCCGGACGACAAGTTATGAGTCGCTGAATACTTGAAGGCTTTTTATGTTCAAACCCCTAGCGGAGTCGAGTCCAGCGATTAGTGCTTCATATTTAGCTTCATTATTCATCGCACGTAATTCGCAATGGACTGATTGCTCTAATACGTCTCTGTGTGGAGACTTGAGCACCAACCTTAGTCCGCTACCTTTGATATTGCTAGAACCGTCGATAGACAAGGTCCATTTTTTTGGTCGTTGCAGTCTCTGTTAGAGCTATCATTTCCTCTTCGGCCTGTAAATTTTCATTAGGGGTAAAATCTGCAATAAAATCAGCTAATACCTGTGATTTTAATGCTGTTCGTGGGTGAAAGTAGATGCCGTATTCACTTAATTCGACAGCCCACTTCGTCAGTTGGCTTGAAAGTTTTGGTTTATGCAGAATATTTTTAAGAGGATAAGTAGTTAATACCTTAATAGAGTGGCACTGGAAGTACAACCTTAATTTGCATGCTGCAACGACAAGAGCTAAAGCCAACTTTTCCAGTCGACTATATCTAGTTTCTATGTCGAGCAGTGCTTTACTCACATAATACACCGGGTGTTGTACGTTATCTTCTTCTCTAACCAATATGGCACTGACAGCAGTCTCTGATATTGCCAGGTATATGAGTAGAGTTTCATTATCTTTTGGTTTCGACAACAGTGGTGGTGTGGTCAAGTATGCCTTCAAATCTTGCAATGCTTTTTTCATAGTTGTCGCTCCATACAAATGCTTTGTTTTTTTTCTTAAGGTATTAAAAAATTGATGGCATCGTTTGGACAACTTGGAAATGAATCTATTTAGTGCTGCTACATGACCAGTGAGTTTCTGTATGTCTTTGATCGGGGCGATTCGATTCCACGTATTGATTGGATTTGGTCTGGGTTGGCTTCGCTGCCTCTTTGGGTGACCAAGTACCCTATGAACTTCCCTAACAAAACACCAAAAGAGCATTTAGTAAGGTTTAGTTTCATACCATATTTATCGAAGACGTCGAATGACTGTCTTAGGTGGTCGATGTGTTGTTGAGCCACTAATGATTTGACTAGCATATCGTCGATGTACACCTCCATTGTTGAACCGAGCATTTTGACAAACATTTTATTCACCGGTCGTTGGTAGGTTGCACCTACATTTTTCAAACCAAAAGACATTACTTTATAACAAAAAGTACCTCACTTTGTTACAAATGAGGTTTTTTCTTGGTCGTCTGGATGCATCAGGATCTAGTTATAGCCAGAATAAGTGTCCATGAAACTGAGTAGTTCATGTCTTGCCGTAGCGTTGACAAGCATGTCGATGTGTGGTAGTAGAAATGAATCCTTGGGACATGTTTTGTTGAGATCTGTAAAGTCGATGCATACTCGTCATTTGCCGTTTTTCTTTTTAACTACCACGACGTTTGCCAGCTAGTCGGGATATTTTACTTCTTTTACTGAATCGATGTTGAACAGTTTCTGGATTTCCTCATTGATTATTCTGTTTCTTTCTGGAGCGAACTTCCTTCGCTTTTATTTTACAGGCTGGTATTTAGGGTCGACCTGCAATCGATGAACAATTACCTCTGGGTCGATGCCGACCATGTTCGAATGCGATTAGGCAAAACTGCCCTATCGTTCCTTTAGGAATTTGATCAACTATTCGCGAATATCTTTCGATAGTCTAGACCCGATGATAACTTTTCGTTCCGGTCGATCGACACTTCATCAAGTTCTTCCATCTTTGCACATCTGGGGTCGACTAGACCTTGGAATTCTGTAATTCTCTACAATTCCTCTTTCTTCTTCTTCTTCTTCATTGCATTTTGGTAGCATTCCATTGCTGCCCTTTGTTCTCCTTTGATTTCGTGCACTCCCCATCTAGTTGGGAATTTTATCATCTGATGGTAAGTCGACGGATCGCCTTCATTTCGTGTATCCATGGCCTTCTTAAGATCGCATTGTATGGTGACTGATAGTCAAGAACTAGGAAATTGATGTAAAGGTTCACACCTTTGGCATAGATGGGTTGCACTATTTCTCCTAAAGTGCTTTTTCATTCCCTGTTGAAGCCTGTCAGTAGTGTCGTTCGGCAGTTGAGTTTGGATTCATCGACCTGTATCTCTCTTAAAGCACTATTAAACAGAATATTGCATGAACTACCATTATCGATTAAAATGCGTTTAGTTAAACAATTTGCAATATGTAAGGAAATAACAGGTGCATCATGATGGGGGAAAAAATCTACTTTGTCCGTAGACTTGAAAGTGACTGTTTCGTCAATAGTCGACGGATGCTCCCAACTGGGTTGGATCTCACCGTTCGACACTTGTCCGTGTGTGCCTTTTTGCTGCAAAATAGCTCACTTCACTGACTTCAAATCCTCCTGCAATAAAATTGATCACCCTGTCTTGTCGGGGTGGTTCTGGTGGACTGTCGTTTGCATTGGTTAGCCCTTTGTCATTCCACCTGCCAAAGTTTGTTTCCCCTTGTCCATTATGAACCCTTGTAGATGTCCCTACTTTAAAAGTTCTGCCACTTCAAATTTGAGGGCGACACAATCTTGTGTTCGATGGCCATGATCTCCGTGGAATTCGCATCTTAACTTTGCATCTCGATATTCTGGAGGTACGTTCATTTTTCGTGGCCATTTGATCGTTTTGCCCATTTCCCTCATTATTGCCACGAGGTCGACTGGCTCGATGCTAAGGTTGTACTTTGGCGCTTCAATTTGTGGTCGGTTCGTCATTGGGTAATCTCGTCTATATGGACGATTGTCGTTCGAACCTTCCCCACGTGGCTGTGCGTGTCTTCTGTCGCCTGTCGAGTAAGGCTCTGTTCGTCTGTCGATTGACCTTCTATCCACTCGATCGACTCTCCGGTTTGTATTGTTGTTGACTTTACTGATGAAATTGGCTTCATCTTCTTCCCACTTGATTTAGGCCCATGCTTTTGCCAATACATCTTTCATCGTCCTGCATGGATATTTAGTGAGTTATTTATATAGATCATAGTCAAACCTGAGGCCTTTTCTAAAGGCATATATGGCGGTCACCTGATTGTAATGTGGAATCTGCACTTTTTCTCTATTGAAATGTCCGACATAGGTTCTTAGATTTTCCCCCATGTCTTTGCGTTATTGTATATAGGTCGTCCAACTGTTTTCTCAAGTTTGCGACTACTTGCGAATTGCTCCACGAATATATCTGTAAGCTACGCAAACAAATTAATCGAATTGTTAGGTAAATTAGTATACTATTGTAAGGCTGGGCCATTAAAGCTGGACCCGAAAGCTTTGCACATGCATGTT